>JAVANC010000005.1:14595063-15052563 GCA_033319125.1 Parnassius glacialis | reverse complement strand
ATTGAAAGTCACACTTTTGTTTAATTACCACTGGTTCGAAAAAAACCTCTGTCCTGGAAAGAACCAGCAAGAAACCCAGCAGGACTTCTTTTTTAAATAACAGCTTACAATCATGTATGTTACACGAATTAACAACACAACAAATTAGAAATAGCTTGGTAGCGATCACCTCATTTCCAGGGGTTATTATCATCTATAAATTCTTTAATATTATAATAACCCTTCTTATACAAACTTAGTTTAATAAAGTTTTTGAACTTTGGGCAGGTCAAATTTTGTATATTTTCTGAAATTTTGTTGTAAAAGCGTATACATCGCCCCAAGAATGAATTACTGATTCAGTGGAGTCGAGTAGCTGGTACTACTAGCTTGTGTCTGTTCCTAGTATTTACAGAGTGAATATCACTTATTTTTGTAAGACTACTTTTATTTTTGTTTACATTACATTTTCATAAATGTATTGAGAGGCCAAGGTTAATATATTAATTTCCTTAAATTTTTGTCGCAGCGACTCTTTAGGCTTTAAATCATAAATTGCTCTTATGGCCCTCTTCTGTAAAACAAATATAATTTCAGTGTCAGCTGCGTGTCCCCATATTAAAATACCATACGACATTATGCTATGAAAATTGCCAAAGTAAACTAGTCTAGCTGTTTCAACACTAGTAAGACTTCTAATCTTTTTTACAGCATATGCTGCAGAACTAAGTCTGCTTGCTAGTTTTAATATATGGGGGCTCCATTGATGCTTCGCGTCTAGTGTGATTCCAAGGAAAATGGTGGTATCCGCAAGATTCAATTTCTCCCCATTTAAAATTACATTAGTATTTAATTGTTTAACATTTGGAGTCATGAATTTCATACATTTCGTTTTAGTCCCATTTAAATACAAATTACACAGTCAGGTCATAAGTATTGTCACACAGTAAAAACTTTTCTTTTAGAATGCTGGCCACAAAAAAGTTTATTGAATTCGAATTTCGAATTGTTCATGAAAATAAAACTGTATACTTTTTAGAATTTTACACATTTTTAAATATGGAGTGGACGCTTAAAGAAGACCGTGTTGCAGTTATTGTGTTGCATCGTTGCGGTTACGCGCCAATTCAAATTTTTGACATACTGAAAAATTTGAATATAACCAAAAGATTCGTTTATCGTACCATCAAACGATACAATGAAGACTCTAGTGTAGATGACAGGTCAAGAAGAGGTCGCCCTCGGTCTGATAGGACTCCAGCAGTGATAAAAGCTGTGAAGGCGCGAATTCAAAGAAATCCCAAACGTAAGCAGAAACTGTTGGCCTTTCAGATGGGGTTAAGCAGAACCACAGTGAAAAGGGTGTTAAATGAAGACTTAGGGCTTCGGGCATATCGAAGAAAAACGGGACATCGTTTGAATGCTCGTCTAATGGACCTGAGACTGAAGAGATGTCGCGCTTTGTTGAAGCGGTACGCAGGAAAAAATATCGGGAAATTCTTTTTTCGGATGAAAAAAATTTTATCGTAGAAGAGAGCTACAACAAACAAAATGATAAGGTGTACGCACACAGTAGTGAAGAAGCGAGCAACCGTATTCCGCGTGTCCAACGAGGTCATTTTCCATTCTCGCTCATGGTATGGTTGGGAGTTTCTTATTGGGGCTTAACAGAGGTATATTTTTGTGAGAAAGGTGTAAAAACGAATGCAGTTGTGTATCAAAATACAGTTCTGACGAACCTTGTGGAACCTGTTTCTCATACCATGTTCAATAACAGGCACTGGGTATTTCAACAAGATTCGGCGCCAGCTCATAGAGCGAAGAGCACACAAGACTGGCTGGCGGCGCGTGAAATCGACTTCATCTGGCACGAAGACTGGCCCTCCTCCAGTCCAGATTTGAATCCGTTAGATTACAAGATATGGCAACACTTGGAGGAAAAGGCGTGCTCAAAGCCATGAATAACTTCATGCTCAAAGCCTCATCCCAATTTGGAGTCACTCAAGAATCCTTGATTAAGGCAGCCGCCGATATTGACATGGACCTCGTTCGTGCTGCTATAGACGACTGGCCGCGCAGATTGAAGGCCTGTATTCAAAATCACTGAGGTCATTTTGAATAAACTTTAGTTCATTTTGGTGCTCAAAGCCTCATCCCAATTTGGAGTCACTCAAGACATCCTTGATTAAGGCAGCCGCCGATATTGACATGGACCTCGTTCGTGCTGCGATAGACGACTGGCCGCGCAGATTGAAGGCCTGTATTCAAAATCACTGAGGTCATTTTGAATAAACTTTAGTGTCATAAGAATCTATGTTTTGTTAAGTTCATTTTGGTATATAAATGGTTACATAATGAATAAACTTGTTTCAATTATTTTATATTAAACATGTGACAGAATTTATGACCTGACTAGGTATTAACATTGAACCAATTTACTAATTCAGATATAGCATTATTTACTTCGTTATATTTTTGTAATTGTCGACTTAATTTGAAATTTAAAGAAGTGTCATCTGCAAATAACACCATATCATGACTATCCCTACTATACAGATGGAAGAACAGAGAAACTTTTACAGCGGGTGCAAAATGCGTGTACTCGGTTTTGTTTTACTGTCCCGCCTCGAAGTCATGTAACGCCTTATTTAAACGATGCCAGTCTTCTTAAGATGAGCGCCCGGAAAAAATTACATCTTGCTACCCTATTGTTCTCGACAACTATAAAGCATAGACCGGTATATCTTTTCCAAAAGTTGAAATGGGCCCGAGACCAAAATAAATATAATACAAGAGCTTCCGTTCACTCGCTTGTAACAACTCGACACCGTACTGCTGCATTTCGAGGCAGCTTCAAATTTGCAGCAACACACTGCTAGAATGATTTACCACCACCTATTCGTTCCCTAAAAACATTAAATAGTTTTAAAAACAAATTAAAGTTGCATTATTTGGTACAACAAGTATAAAATACGTAATAATTGTCTCGAACGTACGATGATAACAATATTTATATTTGTTCTACACTTTTTTTATGTTCGAATATTATTGATTATTAATGTGTTTCTGTTATTTGATGAATAATCATTTATTAGTTTCAATCTAATTATTATTTTTTCATTTATTTTTTCTTTTTGCTCTAAAAATCCAGAGGTCTCGTAACACGGCGTGTCCCTTTGATTACAGAATATTAAATTATCTACTTTTATGAAAAAAAGTAAAAGTTGTCTTTCCCATAGAATAGTCAGAATAGTCAAATATCATGTTAATATATACAATATTATATAATATATATAAGTACCTATATACGTAGGTATTATTTAAATATTATATAGTAATATTAGCTCGCCAGACAGACGTTGTTCTGCCCTTTCCGACGACCCTTCCTATAAAACTCCTTAATTCGCAATAAAAATTTTGAGGGTCATTTATCGGGATAAAAACTATCCTATCTCTCAAGTTGGACCAAAATGCACACAATGTGCAAAATTTCATTGAAATCGGTTCAGTAGTTTAGGAGTCCATCGTGGACAAACAACGTGACACATACTTTTTATATATAAAGATAACACTAATACACGTGTTAGCTAGGTTTAGTCTCAGTGTATGTGTGTAACGTTATATATGTTAGCACTACTTTTTAACTCGTAATTGTTAATAGATAACTATGAACTCGTATATAACTCGTAGTTGGAAGATCACACACCGACTTGTTTGTGCTGTATTTGCAGCATTATGCTGAGTTGAAGACCTATTTGATGACGCATTTTCATATTGATTTTTTCCTTTTCACTTTTTTGTTTGTTTCATTATTAATTATTGATGTGTATGTGTATGTACTGCTTCTCAATTGTTAATACGTAAGCAGGAATAGATTGGTACATAGCTTTTGTATATAATATATTTTTTATTGTGTGTAAAATGTGTATATCAAATAAATATGGTAACGCCAGTTAACAATTTAATTTATAAATCTAATAGAATACTTGGTACATAACTTTAACCCACTCCTTTCCCTAATGCTTCAAATGCACGCACAGCCATTGAAGGCGACGTAAGCGCCACGCAACGGCAGTCTAGTTTCAATCAAACAATACCCGCGACCGCTCACTACACGAGGACATTACGTCCTTCGCCCCCCGCTTTAATATTAATTATCACCGGACATTGTGTCCTTGTAATTTCACAAATGAGACGCGCTTTCCGCGATTACAATAAGTCGAGAGTTAGGGATTGTGTGATATCCTAGAACTGATCTAAGAGTGCGTGCGCCGACCCACGTGGTGACCTGCTGTGCTGCTTGCCCCGGGAGGAAGGCGAGGCAGTCCCTCACAAGGTCAGTGCGTGCATTCCACTCTCATCCATTTTCCTTGCTCCGCTTGTTGTATGTACCAAATGCAGTCCACAAATCTTTATCGAAGAACTCAAGTTACTGGCGCGTCCAAAATAGTTCTTTCCTTCTTTCTTTCTATCAACTGTACATAACAAAACAGTTATTAATTTAAACATTCAAAAGAACAGTTTTAATTTTTAAGTAGGTTATTACATAACTTTAAGGTTCAATGCCTTTGTAAAAGAAAATAAACTTATTACTAATTATTACTTCTCATATTTTAATAATATAACAATTGTTATTATTAATAAGTAATTATAAAATAGTTACTTATTAATAATAACAATTTGTTTTAACCCTTTTCAAATTGAATATTTACATTTAAATAAAATTTACTACAGAAAAAAACAACGAAATATATCATATTCAATAATATATCAGTATTATTTTAATTCGTCTTTCTGAAGTCCTTCAGAAGCTCTTTAATTCCGTCCTCCGTGGTGGCATTACACCGTAGGCGTGGAGCAGAAGTGCGGTGGTCTTGTTCTTCAAGAAAGGTGACAACGATCTCTTGAAGAACTACAGACCGATAGCCGCGTCTACGTGTTGTTTTCGAGAGTCGTTACCATGAAGCTAATATAAAGGGGAGACGGCATAATCAACTGTGCACTGTGATTCTAAGTAGGTCCTGACGTCATCATAGTGGGCGTGGCTTTAATTAGTATACTGTCAGCATTCGTCCTGTGCGCTTATGTGTTGAAAAAATCGCAAATCGGTGTATTTTCGTAGTATTAAGAAGAAAAGGATGAAGTATTGTGTTTATTGTGTAAAAACTACTCAGATAGACGCTCTGACGTTATGGATGGCATTACATTTCATTTGTAAATAATTTTACACCTAATTTATTAAAATAGTTCTAGAAAAATCTCTGCGTCGGCTTTCAAATATAATTAAATATATTCGACACTAGATGGCGACACTTTGTGGCATGTGAACTAAAAATATAAAGGTCCGTAGAGCTCAGTATTGGTAAAATAATCATACGAAGGTGCTGAAATTTGTTTTGCATTCAGACATAAAGAAATTTTAATCACAAAATATTATTTTTATATTTTATAATCATTTTGAGAACAGGTCGTATTCTCGTCTAGTAAACCTCATAAAAATAACAAAAAGACAGGGCCCTAATTAGAATTCAATTATTTTTCCCAGTAATCCACAACTTTTAATATTAAAATGCAGGAAATTGTACTTAGGCTGATTTTTACGAAATGTTTAAGTTATATTTAAGTGACATTCTATATACAAAGAATCACTTAAATACAATTTAATGTTCTTATATTGGCATTCAAAAAGTGCATTCGGATGCCTAATTTGGAATAAAATATTTATATTTTAATTGATTTGTAAATAAAATTATATTAATTATAATAATTTGTCTATTATTTGTTCTCCCTCAGAGCCCACACATAAATAATAGTCCAGCCGTTACTGCGTGAAAAAATTACACATACACAGTACATACTTAGTGTGGAATAAGCTCAAGGAGACAGAAAGAACACACAAAACGTCGCCTTTACAATATTAGTGAGATAAGTAGGATATTTAGTTCCAAATTAAATATCCTACTTAATATTGAACATAGAATATTTAGTTTCAAAGAGACTATTTTATGGATAAAATAAATATTTCTTGAAGGTTGACTTTCACGAAATGATAAACATATTTAAATTGTATTTAAGTGATTCTTTGCATACAGAATGTCACTTAAATATAACTTAAACATTTCGTAAAAACCAGCCAAGTACAATTTCCTTCATTTTAATATTGAATGCTGGGTTACTGGGTAAAATAATTAAATTCTAATTGCGGCCCTGTCTGTTTATTATTTTTATGAGGTTTACTTGACGATAGATGGCGGCTTGTTCCCAAAATTATTATGAAAACTATAAAAAAATTACTTTGGCGATTAAAATTTCTTTGTCTGAATGTATTTGCTTCATGAGATAGACGCTCCGATGCTATGGATAGCATCACATTTCATTTGTAAGTAATTTTACACCTAATTTATTAAAATAGTTCTAGAAAAATCTCTTTGCGTCGGCTTTCAAATATAATTAAATATATTCCACACTAGATGGCGACACTTTGTGTCCTGTGAACTAAAAATATAAAGGTACGTAGAGCTCAGTAATGATAAAATAATCATACGAAGGTGCTGAAATTTGTTTTGCATTCAGACATAAAGAAATTTTAATCGCCAAAATATTATTTCTATACTTTATAACATTTTGTGGACATGCCGCCATCTAACGTCAAGGTAGCTAAGCTACATTGCAACATCGATATGGAATGATTCGAGTAGTTTTACTATTTATCGGTAGATGTAGATAATGTAAAGTGGGCGGGGCTTTGCATCCCCTCACCTCGCAAATTGTCACGCGTTGTTACATAGTGAAATTTAATTACAACGTCTCCTCTTTGTATTTGCTTCATGGTCGTTACGAATCGTCTCGCGCGCAGACTTGACGACTTCCAGCTTCCCGAACAAGCCGGTTTCCGAAAAGGCTTTAGCACCATAGATCACATACATACCCTTCGGCAAATTGTACAGAAGTCCAAGGAGTACAATTTGCCACTATGTTTTGCGTATGTGGACTATGAGAGAGCCTTTGCTTCCGCCGAAATTTGGGCGGTGCTGCAGTCCTTTCACCCGTGCCAAGTTGACTGTCGGTATATCGAAGTGCTGAAGTGCTTGTACAGTAGGGCGACGATGGCTATCCGAGTACAAAACCAGAGTACGAAACCTATCCAATTGCAGAGAGGTGTAAGACAGGGTGAAGTTATATCCCCGAAACTTCACCGCTGCATTGGAAGACGTTTTCAAGCTTCTGGACTAGAAAGGATACGGTATTAACATCAATGGCAAGTACATCACCCACCTTCGAATTGCCGACGATATAGTCCTCATAGCAAAATGGCTGGAGGACCTAGGCACTATGCTCAATGACCTCAATAGTGTTTCCCAACGGATAGGTCTTAAGATGAACATGGACAAAACAAAGATCATGTTTAAGGTCCATGTCACACCTATGCCGGTAGTTGTTGGGAACACTAAACTCGAAGTTGTTGACGAGTATGTTTACCTGGAACAAATATTCCGACTAGGTAAGTCCAACTTCGACCGAGAGGTTAATCGACGGATTCAACTCGGTTGGGGAGCGTTCGGGAAATTACGGCACATCTTCTCGTCAGGTATACCTCAAAACTTGAAAACGACACTGTACAACCAGTGCGTGTTACCTGTGATGACCTATGGAACTGAGACGGGGTCCTTCACTGCTGGCCGGATGAGGAAGCTCAAAGTCGCTCAGCGAGCTATGGAGAGGGGTATGCTCGGAGTTTCTTTGCGTGATAAACTTAGAAATGAGGTTATCCGCAGTAGAACCAGAGTGACCAACATAGGCCAACGGATTAGTAATCTGAAGTGGCAATGGGCCGGCCATATAACTCGAAGAACCGATAACCGATGGGAAGAAAAGGTTCTCGAGTGGCGGCCTCGTATCAGTGAACGAAGTGTAGGGCGTCCCCCACTAGATGGAGTGACGACCTGGTAAGATATGCAGGAAGTCGATGGATGCAGGTGGCTCAGGACCGTGCTTTGTGGCATTCCTTGGGGGAGCCCTATGTTCAGCAGTGGACTTGTAAAGGGCTGTAATGATGATGATGGTTATTTTAATTAAACGAAATATTAATTGATGATAAACCATGGTAAATTTAAGTGCGTAAAAATGTAATCTGCTATATTATTTCATTCGTTTTTGCAGGACTCATTTATAAAAATAATATAAAACAATAAACAATAAGTGAATAAAATTGGATATAAAATCGTCTTGTGCCTGTATGTTAAATTAATACATAAGTGTTTAAAACGTTACTTAATTTTTAATATTGTATTATGATTGCATTTTTTAGAAATAGTAATAAAAATATTGAAAAATCAATTGTATCGTGAATTATCTGATAAAAAAAAACTTAATCACATTGTTGCGCGCCATAATTAACACCAATTACCAAGAACCTTCAAAAAATTTCCATGGAAGAACTTTCTGGAACTATCGACGCCTAGTCAATCGGAACCGATATGTACTGGAACATTCTAGATGTTTCTACAGTAAAAGGTTCTGGAAACTATCTGAGGTCCTATATAAGGCCAGTATAGACAGACCGAGACAGTATTGAATTGGCGATACAAGCGTATACTTCTAAGCGATACAACTGCGAACTAAAGTGATCTGTAGTACAATTTTGTGTGTGTGTTTTATTATTAGTGTAGTTAACCGTTGGTGGATGAGGCGAGCTCGTACTCCCCACTGAGGGATGCTGCCTCCCACCGGAGACGTCCCAAGAACGTTCTTCTTGATCCCGACGACCTGATCACTTCCATGAATAGGTCGATCCCGTCCTCCCCCCCCCCCCTCCACAAGAGAAGGAACTAGTTTAGTAATCATAAACACTCACACACACTCAGACACTACTCTAGTACAGAACACAAGGGCACACCGCATTCGCCGGCGAATGCGTCACAGACACACCCCGTACACGAGGTTTAACACCCGTGATACGGGGCGTTTTTAATTTTGCGACCCGTAAACTAAATTGCGATAGTGATTCAAGCCGAGGTTCATACCTCCTTCTGAAGGGCCCTTATATCGCATCGATCCCCCCCCCCCCTCAGCTCAAGGAGCCTCACTCCGAAAGCAGGCCTCGCCGTCAGCAGAATCGTTGCACTCAATAGTTCGTCAGTCCTCACTTACGAGCCTAATTAGGTGAAGCTGTCAAGGCCGCAGGGCCAACAGCGTACACATTCAGGAAAAATGAAAAAAATGAATTGGCGATATAAACAAATACTTCAAAACAATACAACTGCGAACTGGTGATCAGTAGTACAATTGTCCTTATTAAGTGGCGAAGCTTGCGAAGTCACTTATTGATTTCACGATGTCTGTCCGTCTGTCCGTCCGTCTGTCCGTCCGTCTGTCCGTCTGTCCCACGATTATCTCGAGAACGGTTTCGAATTTTCAAATTCTGTTTTCAGCAATCGATTACTGATCACCCAGCCATCTGAACTATATATAAATATATAATACTCCTATTTTGAATTTTTTTTTCCGTTAGAAACCGCTACAAAGCTGATTGCTTCGCCACTTTGCTATGCTGTTAGCTTGCTAGGTTTATTATTATTGTGATTTTAAGTTGTAATTAATGTTATGTAATTTAAGTGTCAATTTTGGTAATTCAATCGGCAGTTTTTAATTGTCTCGAGCCCCAAGCTCGTAACTATAATTTAATATATAAAATATTAAGAAAATAACTTTTTTTATAATAGTTATAAAACTTTTTAAGTACTTAAATCTTAAAAAGAAATGAAAAAAAATACGCTCTTTCTTGGCTCAATTTTGACATTCTTCTGGTTTTAGAAGTAGCTTTCAAGATTACAACCGCTTCTTTCCTTTTTAAATTAATCTGCCGTTTAAGTTCAACCAGCGGATTGTTAAAAAAAACAGCGAAAGCAGTGACAACTGTGACATTCAGGGCCCCCATAAGGGCTACTGGCGCCTGTGTGCAAAAAAGGATTTTGGTGCCCCTTAAGGCATTTTGGATCATGTTTTTTATTTATTTTTTTGAAGGTAGGTAGGTAGGTAGGCTTGAAATAAAGCCAAAAAACTGAACTTTTGAGGTCATATTTGTTTGTAGACTAAAATAACAAAATGAAACAAACAGAATAAAATCATAACAAAATAAATTAAAATAAATTCTTGTACACACCCATTTTAAAGCATTTACTTAACTAATGGGGTCCACACACGTTGTTTATAAATACTAGAAAATAACCCAAAACTAAAAATCACATCTTTTTTAGGAACAGATAACAAAAATATTTGCCTAATGTCTACATATATATAAGTACTACTTTCTACTAATACTTAGATATTTTAAAAAATATGCAATATGCTATGCAGATACTTCTAATAAAAATACCTAGGTAACTTCGTTATAAAATGAAAAATGATAGCTAGGTGCAATAGAAAAATACAAAATAGCTATTGTAGCAGCGATATTTTCCGAGACTACTACTGCAAATTCATTAATTACATCGCTAAAATTTATACCATCAAAAATTTCTTGTTCAATTGCTAATATCGCTAGCTCAGACAATCTTTCTTGAAACATTGTCGATCTTAAATAATTTTTAATGATTTTTAATTTTGATAATTTAAAATAAAAAAATTTGTACAGCCGACTTCAATATAAGCGACTTCAATACAGGTTATTTAAGAATAACTCAATAACCATTGGTCTGACCTTGATCAAATTCATATGGGACCACACGAAACTATCAGCTTTTATATAAAAAAAGAATCATCGAAATCGGTTCGCCCAGTACAAAGTTATGAGGTAACACACATAAAAAAAACATACACTCAAATTGAGTACCGTCTCCTTTTTGGAAGTCGGCAGAAGAATATTGCCCGCCAGAAGTTACAGATACAGGTAATGTAAGAAGAATTCTTAGTTGAAATACTTTCGTTTGGAAAGGTGGAGATTAAATTGTTTTCAAATATATAATAATAAAATAATAATATAATTTATTGTAAAATAGTTACGGGATCAGTATCATCAGGTAATAAAAACAACTTTAACGCTTTAATTTCATTAAACAAATCATTGGAGTCTATATCCTTATTATCCTGACCTGTCAGTCGTTCTTCAAGAACAGAACAATGTTTTAAAATATCGCTGTCACTTAATTTGAATATGTTGCAAAAAATCCGAAAATATTATCATACTCATTTAATAAGTCTAATCGGTTTTTTAGAGAGTTTAATGTTTGATCTATAATTTTTAAGAAAAAACTAATTTTAAAGGCAGTTTTTGAATCATGAGGGGTCTCGTCTCGGTGTTCATAGTCAAACAGTTTTGGTTTAAATTTCCTTTAGGTAGGTTTGGCATACTTTAATATTAATTGTAGCACTTTGCATTTGTTTACTGACAATATTTATGTGAAATAAAACGTCATGCCAAATAATAATTCCGCAAATAAATTGAAATTGACATTAAGAGGGAACTGGCTTTATGTCTTGCATCAATGTGAAAAGAATTATCTTCAGCTACTTCTAGAAGACTTTCGAAAACCTTAATGAAATAAAGTTTAAGGGGCTTTATTGAAACAATTTTGCTGGACCATATTGTGTCACTTAGAGGCTTTAAACTTAACCCAGGGACATTTTGTCTCAGAATATCCCATCTTTTTGTGGATGACGAAAAAAATTATATAACTCTTACACAAGATTAAAAAAGTTTATTGTAGCATCTGACACTTCAGAAGCGTCGTTTACTGTTAAGTTCAAAGTATGAGCCGCACAATGTACAAAAAGGGCTCTCGGATTTGCGTCAAGAATGCGTTTTTGAAGCCCAACATGCTGTTCCTTCATGTTTGCCCCATTATCAAAACCTTGTCCCCTAATATTTTTAATATCTAAATTTAATTTTTTCAACATTTCTGGCACAAATGTAAATATCCCTTTCCCTGTAGAGTCCAATATTGGATTAAACGCAATAAAACTTTCCTTAACTTCAACCTTTTCTGAACTTGTGTTAAGGACAACATATCTCAGAACAGTTCTTGTTCTGAGATATGTTGTCCTTAAAACAACACAATTTTCTCAGTAAAAAGACTAGTGCCTGGTGTACAATTTAATATTATTGAAAAATATCTTGAACTGCGAACCTATTCTAAAATATTATTTCTTACTTTAGACGACAATAATTGAATTATTTCATTCTGTATTTGCACGCCTAAATAATGTGTCATTTTAACACATTTTTTTTTTGGGAGTTACACACCCGGCTAACGTGCTGTCTCATCACTGAATCAAAAGAGGCAATCATCTCAACAGCTTTTAGAAAATTTCCATTATCATATTCGAAAAGTAATTTCGAAGAACTTTGTAATGCCAAGCATTGTGTAAATAAATACTTAACAATCGCAATAATTATTTCCAAGGCGTCGCGCCAAAATTTTTTTCCGTTTCTAAAATCCGCAGGTGATGAGCATTAACAGTCGTAGATGTCTCCAACATTTTTTTTTTAAATTTACCCAAGTGTTAATATAACTATTGTGTTAAATTGGCGTTTCGTGTCTCTTTATTATCAAAGACAAGTGTTGCCAATCAGATACTCCATTTGTATCATAAAAAGTGAATACAAAAAACAAAATACAGTATCTTTAGAAATAGAGTAAATAAGCCAAGCGCTTTCGACTTTTTCTCCTTTTGCTAGAATTCTTACAAAGTATTTGCACGAAAACTTTCTCTTATCTTTATTACTAGGAAAGCTAAAACTGATGTCTATCAAGGGCGGACCAAGTTTAACCAATATTCTAGCTATCTTTGATGATTATTTCGGGCGACAAACCGGGGTCGGATGGAAATATATCGACGCTAGCCTTATAAAAGCCTTCATCGAAAATGTCACTTGCAGCAGGTATTTCGGTAGCTGACATTACCGAACTTCTTACACAAGCTGAATTACCTGAAGTGGATTGTTCAAGTGCTGTAGACGAGGATGTTGTCATAGCTTCATCGGGCTCTGCATCAGTAGAAGCTGTTTTGCAGCTACAACCGCCGCCACTTGTTGCAGGACCTGATGTTACCGTAGTCGCCTCTGTTGAAAGGACCATGCCCATATTAGTATGGAGCTGAAAGTCAGCAATGCCTTGCAATGCCCAAATTTCAGCTCTATGTCATATGATAACTTTTTAACAGTATTTATATGATATCTACATTTAATGTCATATAAAGCACCGGTTCAAAAGATATTGGACATTAACCATGGTAACTGCCTACTGGCTTTTTTATACATTTTATCGTTTAGAAAACATTGCTATTAGTTTTTCACTAGGAACTTCATGATCATGATCATCATATAAGCTAAGTCAGATCAGTATTCTTTTATATACTTATCTGTATGTTATCAGATATACATGTCAGTTATTTGGAATTATCTAGTCTGTCTCTATTGTATAGTGTCAATACGTATGTGAAAACAATTTGGTTAGATACAAAGCTTTAAGTACTCGAGTAAATAATAATATGGAAAGAGACCAAATACTACTCATGACAAACCGGTGTTTCTGATGAGATTATAAAAGCAATGACAGCTCCATGGCGCAGTGGCTTAGCATTCAGTTGTAGCGCTGGTGGCCGCGGGTTCGAATCCCGCACGGACCCAAAGCGAAAAGAATTAAATCAGAGTAACTATATACGGGAAATATATTTAATTGAGGAAAGCTCCCATCGATGCGTCTAAACATGACTGATCGCCTATTTAAATTATAATTTCTTACAAATTCTGCCAAGTAATTCGGAGTATGTTGATACCTCATGGCCCTTTCTATTATAAGAGAAGCATCTGGCCGATCTTGAATTGTAGGATGAAATCTATTAATTAGTGCAGCTGCAATTTTTAAATCATTCATTAAATGTGCGTGAGCTCTATTAAAAAACTCCTGGCGAAATAATTTGAAATCTCTTTTAAAACGCCCGTTAACTACTTCGACAACCCATCGACATAAAGTTACTAATCGACTTTTATTCGCTTGAATAGTTGTTAACTGGTGTTGGCTCTCATTTAATGACTCAGGCTTCTGCACATTATAATTTCAGGCCTCCAACAGTGGGATTGCATCTCTGAACCGTCGGTCGAGTATAAATACATCTCCCTCTCTGTAAAACGTTCGCATGGGCCCATTTTCATCACTAAATAAATCTTTCATAATTTCGGCATCCGTCTGAGTGGCAGCATATGGACCTATCACATCAATAATATGCCCGTCTGTAAACACAGAATACATATACAGACGTCATCCCACATCCCATCTAATTTTAGTTTTTTTGGAATGTTTTTGACTTGGAGCTAAGGCTTTTGAGCCATTACGTCATTAGGTTTTTGCTTGAATTATAATATTTGTTTATTTCAAACCTAAATATACGTTTATTATAAAATCATATTTTTGTTTCGTTTTGTTGTAAAGCAGTATATTATTATTCGATTATTTAGTAATCACTTTTATGACTAATATCAATCATGTTGAGTTTTAGATGGGCCAAAGGACGCGATTCCAGACCGTAATAAATAAAGAATGAATTAATGACTGAAACGACGATACGAACTGCAGTGTCAACTAAACATCTTATTTTTTTAAATTTTTTATCCAGTGCTTCATATGATTTAAAATTAACAACATAATTCTAGTTTTTATTTATTAGAGCAATCTTGTAATATAATTTATCTGGGCATTTCTGGGGCACAGATGGGCATTGTCATTTCAGATGGTCCACTCACGGTTACTGATATTACGGATTTAGAATCTTGAGATTAGGTCGCATCGATAGTCTCCAGGAAATCTTTATTGTTTTGCAAGAAGTGCTTTAAAGATCCAGCCATTTTTTCCCTTTCTTGTAGTCTCGGTTTCTTTTGCTCACGAAACTTCGCACCTGAAAGTATCTTTCTTTTATCCTGAAAAAACAAATAAATAATTAGTACTTATGGGAATTAGGAATTAACTTCTAAAGTAATCACAATAATAAGCACCAAGATTTTTCATATTTAAGTAAAAAGCAATTGTTCGAGCCCTTTCAGCTTAAACCCTTTCAAAAATAAAGGCAGAAAAAGTATTAAACTAATTTGATCTTATAGCCCTTAAAAACCTACAAAATGGTTTTTTAAAAAGATCGATAGCATAAAAACTAGTGACCGACCGAAGGTTCGGTTTCGGTTTCGGTTTCGGCAAGTTTCGGCAAAAAAATCTAGTTTCTGTAATAGTTTCGGTTTCGGCAATAAATCTGCCGGAGCTTCGGCGGCGCTGAAACTCAGTGTTCGTGGATTATCGTGCGTCATTCAGATGAGTTCGTGACTCGTGTATTATACAGAATACACGAGTCACGTCACGTCATACACAGAAACAAACTTTTTTATTCAACATAGATTTAAATAATACTTATTGAAAGTCACTCTTTTGTTTAATTACCACTGGTTCGAAAAAACCTCTGTCCTTGATGAACCAGCAAGAAACCCAGCGGGACTTTTTTTTAAATAACAGCTTACAATCAGAGGCGTAGCGTGGACTAATATACACGTGGGCGAAGTTGCATCAACGCGGCCCCTTTTCTTTCGTTCCAAGGATCTACCCAATAGATCAATCCTACCAAACATACTTTGACACGACATACGAGGGCGACACTGAAAGTTTTTAAAATTGGCCACTGGTAAGCAATATAATAAAAAAATAAGATGGAACTCTTTGCCAATATTATTGTGTATGTATTTTATTAATTTGTCATTTGTTTACGATTTGGCGGCAAATTCAAAATTATCTTTGTCACGTCAGCATGAATTTAACGCGAGCAAATTTTCGTACAATGATTTTTTATATATTTCGATGTCATTTAAGTCAACAAGAAAGTTATGACAGACATTGATTGGTCTTTCACGATGAAGCCCCATCTCGTGCCACTATTTACAACTGGTTTAATGAGTTTAAACGTGGTCGCACTAATCTCGCCGATAATCTGCGTGAGGGACGGCCTTCTACGGCGACACAAGAAGATAACATCAGTGTGTTGCGGCATATGATAGAGACTGACAAACTAGTGACTTATCAGCAGATTCGGACAAGCTTAGGCATCGGTATGAGTCAAGTGCACAAAATCCTCCATGAACATTTAGCGGTCAAAAAGCTTTGTGCCCGGTGGATACCTCATAATTAGACAGAGGCCCAAAAACTCCGTCGTGTTGATTGATGTCGTGAAATGGTTCAAGGATTTAACGGAGGCGACTCAAATGCTGTGTTCGACAAACTTACAGGTGACGAAAGCTGGATTTATTGTTATGATCCTGAAACTAAGAGACAGTCTGCTGTCTGGGTGTTTCCTTCCGAGGAGTTGCCAACTTAAGTGAAGAGAGGTTGAAGCGTGGGAAAAAAGATGGTGGCCTCGTTCGTCAGAAGGACAGGTCATTACGCAACAATTGTTTTAGAGGATCGAAAAACAGTTACTGCAGAACGGTACACTAACAATTCTTTGCCACTTGTCTTGGAAAAAATTCGGGAGAAAAAGACCTCGCAGTAAGATCCTCCTTCACCTACGATAACGCCTTGACGCACACCGCCAAGCACTGACCTCGCACCTTACAATTTTTATTTATTTCCGAAAATAAGAAAAAAACTTCGAGAAAACGTTTTATGGACGCCGAGGAAGCAGTGGTTGCGTTTCAAAATGCCGTCAAAGAGACCTCTAAGGGCGAGTGGGCAAAGCGCTTTTCTTAGTGGTTCCATAGGATGCAGCAATGTATTGATGTAAATGGACACTATTTTGAAAAGATATAATAAAAGTAATAACTTGCTAGTTTATACAGTTTTTGATTTTCTAAGAACTTTCAGTGTCACCCTCGTACCTACTCATATATATTAATTCAATGTAACAATCGCGGTATTTGAAGGTAGTCACAACGGCCTCGCAGTCGCACTTAAGAGGGGCTTCTTGCAAGACCCCAAACAAACACACTTAAATTTTAGACTTTCTTTTTCGAGCGTAAAAGTGATCAAATTAATTAGTCATCTGTGGTGAAGTCTGGGGGCATCGCATTTTAGGGGGCCTCACGACGCCTCTTCGAGGGCCCACTCCGCTCATGCCTAGCTACACCACATTTTGTGTTGTTAATTGTGTTATATACTTACAATCATGTATATAACACAATTAAGAATATAAAAATAATTAGGAATAGTGATCGCCTCATTCCCAGGCGATTCCGATTATTATCATCCATAAAAGGCATTGCTCACTTTGTTAGGGTAATTTGGCTCAAAGTGAACATCACGTATAATATTTGTATAAGTATCTCTTTTCCCTAATAAAATATTTGCCTCTATTATTATGATATTCTCTTTCTTTTAAGGCAGTAGTAACACATCCTGAGGTTGTTTAAATGGAAAATAAAACAAATATTTTATGTTTAACTATATTTATTCGTTAATTAATTTGTTAGGATGAGAAATGTTTGATAAAACTTCAGCCCAGTTATTGTCCCTTAAATGAAAACCACATATTCTGCTGTTTTTTGGCACATAAAAATTAAAATCAATAAACAACTTTACCCATAGCCGTGTTGGGATACCGAGTCGCTGTGGTGAGTCACAATCTGGACAAAAGAATGTGCTTGTGTATCAAGTGCTCGAGTGTAATCCGGTAAGGTTATTGTTTCTGTCGACACTGGTACATTTGCAGATATTAAAGCAGAAACTGATGCTCTATCAGCTGGTTGCCAACATGGATGGCAGATGCGATTGGATCCATGAACCTAAAACAATTTAATTCGTAATTAGTGGTATTGGAACACAAACTAACATCTTGACTTTTTGGCTTAGCTTTCCATTACCTTCCATCGAGTTTGGTGTTGATACGTATTTTTACAGAAAGGTTACATTTTTATAAGCACACACAAAGTTTCAATATGCGGAAACGCGTACTTTTTGAGAAAAAACATTATTTGTAAATTAATTATTTTTGCAATGTTTATGTTACATTCCTAGTTGACTTCCATCGAGTTGGGGGTTGATACGTATTTTTACAGAAAAGTTAGAAAGAAAGAAAGAAAGAAAGAAAGGTTTATTCTCCAAAATGACGCCATCACAGATAACATAAAAAAAAACACATAATTTACAAATAATGTTGGCTATACAATACAAATTACAATATACTACATATTACAAACTATACAATACCTATACTCGTATGTGTCAAGGCGTCATCTGGGAACAGGAGCACACTCAGCATAATGCCATGAATTTTTTTTTCCATGGCGCTGATTTTCTGTGTGTCCAACCAGTGACTTACCGAAATCAGTGCTATATATTATTTATATTATTTATATATGTATACTCAAATTATGATGACAGAATTATGCACAACATGGGGGAAAGAGACAGTAACTATCTTAAGTGAGAGGGAGAGAGTAGCGTTCAAGGTCGAATGCCACTTCGACACAGCACGTCCCGGCAGCGTTGTTCTTGATACGGCAATTGCCGTAATATACGGCATTCAGGTATCCTAGGCAACAAAAATACGGTATACGGCAGCTATTTAATTACCGTATTAAAATATACGGTATTTGACTAAAGTAATCAAAAATAAATATTTCGTATAACGAAACACACCAACTTGTGAACACAGAGTATTTTTGCCACAGATAAAGTAGAAATGTCAAACGTTAAGAGTATTTAACTATATTCAACCTTATCATGGAGACTTTAATGTCTAAAATCTTTAGTTTCTCATTCTAGTAATCTTTACTCGGGTAGGTTCTAGGATATGTGGGGAATCCCCAGAATAATTGTTACTGTGCCTATTGTGGTTCTTTCATTTAATGCTGTGTTTTGCTTTATGTACGATCTATTAGTTGAAGCTATTTTACGAATATTTTTTAAAGTTTTAATTGAAAATGAGTGATAATGAGTGTGACAATTACGACGGGCCACCTACGCCGAAAAAAAAGGTAAAAAGTAAACACATAAAACAAAAGTACAGAAAGCAGTGGGAAAGTGATGAAACGTTTAAGAATTGGATTGTCCCTGTCAATGATGACCCCTACAAGGCAAAATGTACAGTGTGCGATGTCAAACTTTCTTGCGAAATTTCAACTTTAAAACGTCATGTTTCGAACGCCCAACACGTAAGAAAAGCATCAGCGAGCTCTTCTACAAGAGACGTTAGTACTTATTTTCAGAATCGACAAACCGATCATAATAGGAAAGTAATGGAAGCCGAAATAAAACTTAGTGCATTCGTCGCAGAGCACAACATATCATTTATGGCTATGGATCATTTATCAGAGTTGCTAAAATCGTGTTTTCCAGACTCCAGAATTGCTTCCGAGATTGCCATAAAACGAAAAAAATGCACATCTACGGTAAAAAATGTTATCGGTGATTTCCAAAAAGATTATTTGGACAATATTATTAAAAATAATAAATTCAGCGTACTGGTCGATGAATCAACGGATATTTCGGCCACTAAAACAATGTGCATCATTATCCGTTATTTTGATAAGCAGCAAAAAAAGGTTATGTCCTCACTATGGGAACTGGCACCTTTATTTGAGGTAGGTGATTTTACAATGGCAGCAGATGGAGCTACAGCAGAAGCCATGTATGATCTCATTATAAAGAAATTTAGTGATAGAGGGATCCCATTAGAAAATATAATAGGATTCGCGTCAGACGGTTGCAACGTTATGATGGGATCACAAAATTCAGTAGCCAGCCGTTTGCGAGAAAATCTGCCGGGTATATTTATTTTTAAATGTATATGCCATTCTATGCATTTGTGTGCCAGTGAGGCATGCAAGAAATTACCAAGACGATGCGAAGATTTAGCGCGAAACATTTACGGTTTTTTCAAACTGAGTTCCAAACGCCAAGCCCAATATTTGGAATTTCAAGTTTTTACTAACACGAAAATCCATAAGATTTTACATCCATCGCAAACTCGGTGGCTTTCCCTGCTATCGGTTGTGAACAGGCTGCTTGAACAGTGGAACAGCCTTAAATTGTTTTTTACGCAGAAATGGCTTGAAGAAAAAACTGTAGCTGCAGAATTAATTTACCGTGAGCTGCATGACGATTTTATTAAGCTTTACTTATTGTTTCTGCAATGGATATTACCAAAATTTATTAAACTCAACGAGTACTTTCAAAGCGCAGATTCAAAATTGGTGGAACTGGATGAACACATAAGATTAACGTACAAAGAATTATTAATGTGTTACATGCAAAGGGATTATATTCAACAAAATGATATCAGCTCAATTGTCCCAGAAGATACGCGATATCTCCTCCCAGAAATGTATTTGGGGGTAAAAATTATGATAGAAACGCAAAAACCAGATATATCAACAAAAAAAGAAGAATTAAAAGAGTTTTACTATCGCT
Source organism: Parnassius glacialis (assembly GCA_033319125.1). NCBI lineage: Eukaryota > Metazoa > Arthropoda > Insecta > Lepidoptera > Papilionidae > Parnassius > Parnassius glacialis. The sequence continues at coordinate 15,032,203 of JAVANC010000005.1, read as the reverse complement.
GCAGAGATTTCCTCATCACAGGCTGCAAAGAAATTAAAAAAAGATACGACTTCTCTGACGATTTACTTCAACTTTTAAAATATTTATCACCTGAAGAAGCAACTAGTAATCAAACAAGAAATGTTTGTCCATCCATTTTACCGCTTATGCAAAAGTTGCCACGAATCGTCAATAATGCCGACGATTTCCAAAAAATTGATGATGAATGGAGAATACTACCAGTGGTAAATAAATTGCCGTTATATGAAATTAGCTCACAGAAAACCGATGAGTTTTGGATTAAAATCCGTGATGGAACTGAACTGAAAACATTAGCATCTTTTGCTTTAAATGTTTTATGTCTGCCATACTCGAACGCAGACTGCGAGCGTATCTTCAGTGAAGTAAATAATATGAAAACGAGACTTCGAAATAAATTAATAACTTCAACTATTAATGGAACTCTTCTAGCCAAACAAGCAATCCGTAATCACGGTAATTGTACAAATTTTCAAGTGCCAAACGAAATGATTCGTAAAATGAAAGATTAAAAAAAGGACGACCTAAATGCGACAGAATCAGAAGTACTGGAAACTATTCAAAACCTATATGGTGAAGAATAAAATTTGTCCAACTATAGTAGACACTTATTTATTATGTAAACAACATTTCATGTTTTTTTTTTTAATTTTAACCTTCTAATTAAAAATTTTGTACAATACGGCATTTTTCTTAGTTTTCCCTAAAAATCCGGCAATTTTGGAATTAGAATACGGCAATTCTAAATTTGTCAGGAACAACGCTGCGTCCCGGTCCCGTTTATGTTGCTTTCAGATGCTCTTAGAAAGTCTATACGAACACTACAAAAGGGGAGATTATTAAAATACTATAAAGGGTTATATACTACAAAAGAGAAATTATTATTAAAATACTATAAAGTGCTATATAATAAAGTGACAAGATAATTTGTAAACAAAAAAAAAAATGTAATTATTGAAGAATATAAAAGTATATAGGAAGACAAAAGCACAACACACTATTATAAGCACACACATAAAGTTTCAATATGCGGAAACGCGTACTTTTTGAGAAAAAACATTATTTGTAAATTAATTATTTTTGCAATGTTTATGTTACATTCCTAGCGTAAAACTGGCGCCATTTTGTAATGTTATTGTCGTCGTCAGTACGGATGTTGTTTCTTTCCGAAAAAGATAGATTTTTAAATCGACTTGTATCGTAAGCTGTCGTGATATCACAAAAAATGGGTTACATTTTTATAAGCACACACACAATGTTTAAATATGCGGAAACACGTAATTTTTGAGAAATAAATTAATAAAAATCACTTATTTCAATATTTTTTTTTAAATTGGTTTACGGCTCTGGGTTCTAGCCCTTTTGAGCCTATTTTATTACGAATTTCCAGACATTCGTTGAATGGGGGGAGGAGGTGTAGGGGACTAATTCAGAGGGATTTCTATGGAAAGCTAAGCTCTTATGTCAAAGAACCAAATTTATTGACCCCATACTGATTTTTGGAGATTGATTGACATATTGATTTTTGGAGAGCCTATGATTGCCTACCTCAATATGGATACATACATAAGAAAGTAAACCACAGCGATCCTATAAATAAATTTGTGGCACCAGACGGGACACACACACAAAGAATAGAAAGTCACTGGCGAAATTTAAAAGTGATGTTCAGTAGGGACGGTTATAAAGGAAACTAGGAAACTTCACAGAGTGGCTCATTGAATATTCTTGGCGAAGAAAAATAAAAATAGAACATAAAGATGTCTTTGAAGAATTAATTAAAGCGATACAATATGTGTATAAAATTGATTAATAAATTGTTGATTATATTTGATTTGTTTTATTTTAACACTACCTATTAGGGCAGATAATAAATAAAATAGGTTAGGTTCTACTTATGTCAAAGAACCAAATTTATTGACCCCGACTCCACGTGGTACGAGTCTGTCCTACCCCTAGAGTGGTTATATAGAACCGGAGGCGCGTAGGGGGAGCAGCCTCCGCCTGCTGTAACAAAACTCCTCGCCTCCGTAGCTTCGGCTTGTTGGTCGCCTTCGGCGACTAGCCTCAGCCGTTCCGGCTCGTCCGATGCCTGCGATTTGTTACGCAAAAGCGTAGAGGCTGCTCTTCCCGCAGCGCCGGAGACGTTGCAGTCTCAAAATAGATACAGAAATCCCTCTGAATTAGTCCTCCTACACCTCTTCTCCCCCCCCCCCCCCCCTCAATGCGACGAATGTCAATGGAAATTCGTAATAAAGTAGGCTTAAAAGGGCTAGAACCCAGAGCCGTAAAGTCAATTAAAAAAAAAATATTGTTAAAATAAGTGATTTTTATTAATTTATTTCTCAAAAAGTACGTGTTTCCGCATATTGAAACTTTGTGTGTGTGCTTATAAAAATGTAACCTTTGTGTAAAAATACGTATCAACACCAAACTCGATGGAAGGTAATGGAAAGTCGTGCCAATGGATTTCTAAAATATAGATATATTTTCCTGTTTGCATTTATAAGATAGCATAATAAATGATTTCTTATGGAAAAAAGAAAGATAATACAATAAATGATCTTTTATCAGTAAAATCAGTTTTAATGGCGATTTTCAAGGATGAAATATCGATTCATTGGATCGATTTTGTACTGCATACCGATTAAAAAAACTATATTTCGGGTCTGAAAAATCGATCTCAGATCGACATCCTTTGTTTTATTTTAACAGTACCTATTAGGGCAGATAATAAATAAAATAGGTTAGGTTCTACTTTCAAAGAACCAATTTTATTGACCCCGACTCCACGTGGTACGAGTCTGTCCTACCCCTAGAGTGGTTATATAGAACCTGAGGCGCGTAGGGGGAGCAGCCTCCGCCTGCTGTAACAAAACTCCTCGCCTCCGCAGCTTCGGCTTGTCCGCAGCTTCAGCCGCTCCGGTTCGTCGATGCCTGCGATTTGTTACGCAAAGACGTAGAGGCTGCTCTTCCCGCAGCGCCGGAGACGTTGCAGTCTCAAAATAGATACAGAAATCCCTCTGAATTAGTCCCCCTACACCTCTTCTCCCCCCCCCCCTTCCTCCCCCCTCAATGCGACGAATGTCAATGGAAATTCGTAATAAAGTAGGCTGAAAAGGGCTAGAACCCAGAGCCGTAAAGCCAATTAAAAAAAACAACAAAATATTGTTAAAATAAATGATTTTTATTAATTTATTTCTCTAAAAGTACGTGTTTCCGCATATTGAAACTTTGTGTGTGTGCTTATAAAAATGTAACCTTTCTGTAAAAATACGTATCAACACCAAACTCGATGGGAGTCAATGGAAAGTCGTACCAATCCATTTTTTGTAATATCACGACAGCTTAGTATTCGAATCGATTTAAAAATCTATCTTTTTCGGAAAGAATTGACATCCGTACTGACGACGACAATGACATTACAAAATGACGCGTTTTACGCTAGGAATGTAACATAAACATTGCAAAAATAATTAATTTTCAAATAATGTTTTTTCTCAAAAAGTACGCGTTTCCGCATATTGAAACTTTATGTGTGTGCTTATAATAGTGTAACTTTTCTGTAAAAATACGTATCAACCCACAACTCGACGGGAGTCAATGGAAAGCTAAGCCGCCTTTATTATGTCAGATAGAAAAAAAATGTTTTATGCAGAAGTTGTAGGTTGTTTCCTATATTATCTATTGAAGTTAACAGATAAAAACAGGAAACAGATAGGATTCCTATAAAGGGTTAATGTTGATAGTATAAAGTAAAGTAGAGAACACTTACCATTTAATAAAAAATCAAACCGTTGAAATTGCAGTCAGCAGGTATTCAGCACTTTATTTTTTAGAAAATAAAGGTAGTAAACAAAATATTATACAACACAACACTTGACAAAATAAAAATAATTTTAAATGTAAAAATTAATAGGATTACATACTTGTTTTTATGCACTTGTTGCACGGTCCAGTGAACTAACCCGTTTAAAAACGCCTCTGGCGATGCATCGGTTTTATAGCGCTCTGGGCATTGTTCATGTCTGAACAGGAAACTACCGCCTGACATGTTCTCGCAAGATAGAAATCGGCAGTAACTGGATGATATACTAATAAAATTTCGTGTGTATTTCTACCTAATCCTATTTAATTTCTCAACTTTAATTTTAAAATTATTTTTTTTTAGAAATTTTTGCAATTTTTGACCCAGGGTTTTGGCGCCCCTAAAGGATGGCGCCCGTGTGCATTGCACACTTTGCACTCACACTTTACTTTGCTTAGCGGGTTAGCGGGGGCCCTGGTGACGTTACAGTTGACACTTGACAGTTAAGTTTGATACACCCATGAAGTTATAGATAAAGATGGAGACCACACTCCGAATACCTACTTGAAGCAAAAAATATGTATTACTATCTCGCTCTCTGTGGGCAGACCCTCCCTTTCTAAGTAGGTAACCTTTATTTTATTTTTCCCAGGATATCGCTGTAAGTAGTTGAGTTACATTGTTTTAAATAAATTTAAATGTTTGTTGTTTTAAATAAATTTTAAATGTGTAGTGTTCGCGTAAATATAAGAAATCATTACATTGTTTTATTTATAAATATCTATATCTCTGTTTACTACTAAGACCTAGCCTATATAGATTATATATTTTGTACAATTTTTTTGGGAATTGACTAGTTTTATGAAGATAGGTTTTCATTTCCATGGGCAGAACCGGTATTAAAATATGACCACGCATTTCCGTCACAACCCATATAATGCCGAGCCTATTTAGAAAATGTGGAAAATAAATATATCAGAGAATATTTTATAACTACCATTTCGATAATGTATTTTCTGGTTATTGTATACAATTCCTAAACGGTACCAACGAAATATAAAATTAAAATTTATTATAACCCCGGGTGATCAATGAATTGGGCAAAATATACCTGATTTATTGTTCAGACAGACTAAATCTATTTCTGGACAATTATTTAAAAAAAATATCACGAGGACTAAATCAGCGTAGCGGAGCTCCTGCCTTAGCCTTCTGACCTAACCCATCCGAGTCAGGTTGCTCTGAGCTGAAATGTGTATAATACTATATCCCACACATCCAGTTCATTTTAAGAATTATCTACAATTCCTAGGAATTCTATATAATAACGGATTTCATAGATTTTTAGTAACATATGTACTATAATAGGAATGATAATATATTATTATTTTGAGTTGTTATCAGGAAGATTCCACTGCCCATCTCCTGTTTCATTTTCCCTCTGACATCTCTTACAACACCCTCGGAATGATATGGGGTAATGGATATTCTCACACCGCCACTACATGGTTTGTTAAAAACCTTAAAAAATAAATAAAAACACTTTCCATATTAAAATTATTTATTGAAATTTTTCACACCATGTTGATTACTCTGTGGCTTTTTGAAGTCCTTACAGATATGAGCAAAACGCCCTTGAATAATATTTTCAATTTCTGACTGACCCGTATACTTTTTAATAGTGTTTATTAAAAAAGACCTATCCTGAATTTTTTAGTTTAGCGCGCCACTTTTCGCTTAAGAATCTTAGTTTTCGTCTCAAGTATTTCTTCTTTAGTACACTTTATTTTCACTTGCACGCCCCTATCAATCTTCGCGGGATCGTCGTATTCACTGCTGACCTAAGAAAACAAGAAAACTTTATGAAATCAGTATTTTTAGCATCGTACATCGTATTGTTCCGTTCATAAGGGTCGTAGCGTGATGTTAGATAGCCTTCCTGAAAAATTGGTTTTAAAGATGCAAAAAAATATTTTCAAATCAGACTGGTATAGTTCCAGAGATTAGAGAACTCAAACAAAAAAAAAGAAACAAATAACTCTTCTACATCATAATGTCAGTACAAATTTACATCACTTAATAGGTAACACATAATACACCGGAGCGCGCCTTCATGAGCACGCATAAATGAAGCATCAAACAAGAAGCTTTATGCTTAGTGTCGTAGTGACGGTTACCACACTGCGATTGGCACTAAAGAGTTTAAGTATGTATGTGTTTTAAGCTATATAATACATTACGTAATGTAATATTAAAGTCATAATAAATACAAACAAAAGGTATGTATTTAGTAATAAAGGAAAAGGAAACTTACAGGTAATTTGTTAAGATTGCATAAATTTTCAAGAATTTTTCGACATTGTTTTTTACTAGTTTGCTCTTCAATATTACAGCCAATACATTTTCACTTCTGTTTCCTTAAGTGCAGAACTACTTTCATAAATGCCAGAACTAGTGCTTGGTACAGCCAGAGCAGCTATTTGCACAATAGACTCTTCATGTAATGCACTTGTTGTCTGCAAATAATAACATATTTTACAAAATGTTGTTTTATAACATACTTTTAAAGTACTACATTTCTAAATACATAATTATTATAAACCTAATTAAAGTATCAGAATAATGAGAAACAAAGACTAAACAAAAATAAATTGTCTACCAAAAGGATATATTATGTTACTAATTTTTAATTTAATATTATGAAATCTATGAAATCCGTCATTATATAGAATATATAGGAAGTGTACATAATTCCTAAATTTCATGCATTTCCGGTAACATAATAAGAAACATGTACATAATATAATTAGTTAAGGTCACACGGAAAGTCTCAGATACATCGTCAATATGGTCACACTACTTCAGTGCGATTTCTTTTAAACGAAAACAATAAAAATGTTCAAACTTAATTAAATTCAATGTAAAACTATTTGATTTTGCCAAAGTTATAATTTACTAATATGTTTAAAACACTGATAAAACGTTTCTGCAAAAAATTAAGTGAAAATACAAAAAAGTATGTTTACAAGTATTCAATGCCAGAAGTCACTATTTAAACACACGTATGAAATCTTGTATCACCTCCTGGACACCAACTACTGCCGCAACCACGTACTACACAAGTTTGCACCATTTCTTGAATTATAACAATAATTAACTTTAAATATCTCAAACGACGCTGTGAACAGCTAAGTAAACAACCGCCATATTTGTCTAATTTATGTTGACATATAGGGCTAATGTTGCCACATTACCGAACCCTTAGGAAATGGGAGTGTAATTCATTGATTTGTTAACCCGATAATGCATACGAGACCTTCAATTTTGGAATTTTTAATGTAACTAATCGTAGATCAACTATTTATTTATTGGTACATTATTTTACAGAGCTTAACTTCTGATTTAGTTAGTGTGGAAATTATTTCTAAGAATTTACCGGGAGATTCAAATATTACATAGCAATATTGTGTTCCACACTAAAAAGAGAAGTCAGACCACAGAGAGTGAGATAAAGATACGTAGGTATTTGACTCAAGCTGTTCTTCCAAGTGTGGCCTCCATCTTTATCTATAACTTCATGGATACACCCTAATGACATTTTTTAGGTTATCGGTGCGTTCAGGAATTCCGAATTATTCAAAATTTTAAATCTTTTAGAGGAGATGCAAGATTTACTTGATATTGATTTCGCGGTTTCGCAAGTTCCCAGTAATCGATTGTAAGTTCTTTGACATCGATGTTTCGATGTTTGACATGTGGTAATTTCGATGTTTTAATTTTTGACATCGATGATCATCGATAATTGATGAAATATAAAAACAAGTTTTTTTTAAACCAATTTTTTTATTGCAATATAAATTTATGTTCGCTACAATATATTAATGTGACAGCAACAATACACAAAAGGCACAGTTGAAAAGGAGAACGCTAATTAATCTCACAACATTGCCTCTTGCTATTTGGTTCATATCTAAACTACTACTTAACTGCATTCTTAAAATATAAATCCGTCGTGTTTTTGGATTCATTCGTAATATCTGCGGTTTCGTGAAAAATTCCAGTTTTGTTTTATCTAACAGTTTCATTACCTTTGGAGTAATGGCTGGAATAGCTTCTAATTCTAAAACACTAATGTCTTCTTTTGGTATACCTGAAATGAAATTTAAAAGATACTTACCCTACATAAATGTAATAAATAAATCGCTATGTGGTAGTTGCGGTATGTGCGCGCATGCGTGCGTGCGTGCGTGCGTGTGTGTGCGTGCGTGCGTGTGCGTGCGTGTGCGTGTGAGTACGCGTACGTGCGTGTGTGTGTGTGTGTGTGGTATATTTTTCGTTATATTCTGTGGTCGTAGTAAGACGTCTGGTAGGTATTGCGATTGCCAATTCGATCGACAAAGGTTTCGGTTACGGCAAATCCTCGCTAAAATGTACTCTTAAAATTCGTAACGAATATATCCGTAGAAGAACAAGAGTAACAGACATAACCCAGCAGATCAGTAGGCTGCAGTAGCACTAGACCGGCCGGAAAAGTCCTCAAAAGGAAAGTCAAGCCCAGGATGGATGAACATGAATGTACGTTGTGGCAATCTCCATAGATTGTCACAAAGTACATTCCAGGCATATTATGTTTAGCAGTGGACTTGTGTAATGACGGGGATAATAATAATGAATACCTATCTTTTAAAACGAACTCATAAATTATAAGTATTTATTTAATACGTCAACCCTGGCAGACGGAAATTGTGCGAGGAAACTGAACTTGCCTGAGGAATAAAAATATAAAGAGGAATTATGAATTAATACAAATACGAATACACTTAACTTACATACGAATAAATCACTAAGTTGACTTATTTCGTGGGAAGACCATTTATACGGTTCTCCATAGGCGTTTGGATGTATAGCAATGTTAAAAAGAGTCTGGAAGTAATGAATGAAATTAAACATAAGTATTGAGGTATTTTTTTTTATAGAATAAGGGTGAAAAACTAGCACACAGTCCACCCGATGGCAAGTGAATGCTATTGCACATATACATCTACATTTATCCTCAATTAAGAATCAAAATGCAGATGTGATGTCACCCCTGAGGACTGAGATGGAATGCCTCATTTCCAGTAAAAAGGGGTCTCCGGTTCTCTACACTCACCATACGAAACACAGCAGCATGAAGCTGCTATTTTACGCTGGTATTCTGCAAGATCGTGGGCCTACCCCGGTCGAGCCGACACATTCGTGCTGCGACCACATTATAGCTACATGGCTCTACCACGTAAAAAAGTATTTGAGTAAAACGGTCGCTAGTTTTACCGGCGACCTATTAGTAGAACCCCTATCTATAATCGATCGACAACAAAGCAAAGTATTCCGACTTTAGTAAACTACGACTACTACTACTAAGTATAAAGCAATTTTGTCAATAGTTAATATCAATCCATTAAAGTTGACATGTTGGTATATCTAGTAGCGTGCGTGCGTGTTTGTGTGTGTGAGTGTGAGCGTGTGAGTGTGTGAGTGTGGGCGTGTGTGTGTGCGTGTGTGCGTGCGTGCGTTCATGCGTGCGTGCCCGAAACGTCGGGAATTAAAAAAGTTAAAATAAACGCGATAAAATTCGTAAAATTAGTAGTATTCGCGTAAATATAAGAAATCATTAAGTAGAGGTAATTTATTCCAAAACCTTACAGCCTCAGCGGTGTTTTAATACGGCGAGGAAAAACGCATATTAAGGTAGTTCCCTCGGTGAGATGGAGGATGAGAAGAACCCAAATACTGAAACTTGCATTTTAGGTTTCGAGACGTGTATGGATGGTAAAGGATTGAAAATTGTATGCGTGTGATGAATAGGGAGCCATCAAGTCGTTTCTCTATCTAGTGGGGGGCCGTCCTGCAATCCTCTTTCTGGTACGATGCTGTCACTTGAAAACCTTGCTACCACATCAGTTTTTGGTGCAGTGATACAATAATTTTTTATATGTTACTTATAGTAGTAATTCTCCTTTAAAATTGACGTCACTTATCTTTTATTCCTTATGTTATGATTTCAGTCAAGTATACGTCTGTTTCTAACATACATAAACGTAAATGAGACTATTACTTAGTTATTATTTTTGTATTCTATCTACATTTATTTATTAAGCGAAGCTACTGTAACCTTTTTTTGTTGAACATTGCATCGGCCCAGTTTACCCAAAACGTCAATATTTAGTTTCTTAAACGTAGTCGGAGAAATCATCTTCAACTCAAAGTGAGGGTAACCGCATAATAAGTATCCCAGCTCGTTGATCCTTGTAGCATTGTTATGCCAGTCACCGCCAAAATATCTTCTGTATGCCGCAATCAATACTCCAAACTTTATTACGAAAATATATGTTACAGTGAAATCTATATAATGTAATTACATATAGCAACATAAAACTTAGACGGTAGTCGGGCAGGTTGATATAGAAAAGTCTCCTTTTAAATAAGGTCAAATACAGATTACAGACCAGATTGTATTTAATAAATCCTTGCAAGTGAAAGACGCGTGCAAACGGCGAAAGAGTTATTAAAAACACTGAATTTAAATTAGGATGATCACGGAATAAGTCAACTTAGACAGACTTTTGCGACAGAAAACAGCATAATAAATCTACATCACTATTAGCTTAAGAGCCAGTGAGCGGCAGACTTACAGTATTTTTCAATAAGCTTCACTTTTTTTCAGTTAATCCCCTATACCTGAGGTACAAGAAACGGGGACTCTTTAGTTTGACCGGCGGTCGATATAGAGACGCTCAGGTGTTAAAGGTGTAAAAAAATTACCGAAAAAAACGTGATAGCAATAAGTCTGCCGCTTTGACATCTTGAAATATTTAATAAAAGTTACCGAAAAATAACATTGGCAGACACTTATGACGGTTTCAAGGTCATGGCAGACAGGTTGAAAAGTACAATTTTTATTAATAATTTACGTTATTTCAATAAAGCTGCAATTTATACATATTGTTGATAATATTATTTCACATGTATAATTTTCACGACAGACACATATTGTGGTTGTATCACCCAGGCAGACAACAAACTTCGGGGCCCCCATAAGCGCGTACTATAATAGCGCTCGCTCTAATCCAGTCTTTTTCTTTCTATATTTGTACGCTCTGATACGGATATCATAATAATCATGCTTGGTAATATGCTACATTTAAAAAATTGCTCTTCTCAAGTATGGATTCTCACGGGAACAGGGAATAATGAACGATTAATAAATGTTTCAAAAATTTATGAGCAACGTGGTGATTTATTGAGTGAAAGTTTGCTTGCTTTCTATGTATTTACGGGCTGTGATTATAATCCAGCTTTTTTTAATAAGGGAAAAACGACCCTATGCCTTACTACAGAAAACTCAGGCATACCAAGAACCCTTCGCAGCTTTTGGTGATAGTAATTTAGTTGAGAACCAAAAACAACAGCTTTTTAATGTTGTCCAAAAGTTTACTATAATAGCGCTCGCTCTAATACAGTCGTTAGATCAATTTAAAAAAATCATTATATTAATTTAAAGTAAATACTATCGTTTCATATTGAATGGAATTAATAATAATTACGGGTTATAAGATAAATAAATGTCGAATAAGCACATGTAGAAAGGGTAATTGAGTATAGTACAGAGACTAATTTTGTAGTTAGGAATAATGAGTCGAGGATAAACTAGTAACGGAATACGACAAGCGTACCGTTCCACATCAGAGCCAAGACTCCTTAACGGTGGCCGCTCCGTCCGTTTTATACAAGCAGGACGGGCGGCACCGCAGGTGCAATGCCGCAGGTGTGCGGTACACGTGTCTTTTACGAGAATTCTGTCTAGCTAGACCGACGCCGCCGCACCTGCAACGGTGCATGTGCCGTCACACACAATAGTAATATTTATTTGTTTATGTTTTAATGTTATGATGTCATAATAATATTAATTTATTCATGAAAATGTTTATTACGCATTTTATCAAAAACTCAATAATTTTAAGAATATTCAAATCATATTATTCTTGGCTATCGGAGTTGCAGCCTTCAGGTCCATCGTTGCATCAGATGCATCAATTCCATCGAAATCTACATTCTCAGCACAGACGTTATTATTTTTGCAAATAATAAGTTTCAATTTGTAAATCAAGCCAATTATAATAAAATAAATAATTTAAAAGTATAAATTCTTATAAAAGAAAATCACCTGGTAGATCTGGACCTAGACCTGGTAGATGGTGGCATTACACCGGAGGCGTGGAACAGAAGTGCGGTGGTCTTGTTCTTCAAGAAAGGTGATAACGCTCTCTTGAAGAACTACAGACCGATTGCCCTTCTGAGCCGCGTCTACGTGATTTTTTCGAGAGTCATTACGAATCGTCTCGCACGCAGACTTGACGACTTCCAGCCTCCCGAACAAGCCGGTTTCCGAAAGGGATTTAGCACCATAGACCACATACCCTTCGGCAAGTTGTACAGAAGTCCGAGGAGTAAAATTTGCCACTACGTCTGGCGTATGTGGACTATGAGAAAGACTTTGCTTCCGTCGAACTTGGGCGGTACTACAGTCCCTTCAGCAATGCCAAGTTGACTGTCGGTATATCGAAGTGCTGAAGTGCTTGTACAGTAGGGCTACGATGGCTATCCGAGTACAGAACCAGAGTACGAAACCTATCCAATTGCAGAGAGGTGTAAGACAGGGTGACGTTATATCCCCGAAACTCTTCAGCGCTGCATTGGAAGACGTTTTCAAGCTTCTGGACTGGAAAGGATACGGCATAACATCAATGGCGAGTACATCACTCACCTTCGATTTGCCGACGATATAGTCCTTACGGCAGAATCGTTGGAGGACCTAAGCACTATGCTCAATTACCTCAATAGTGTTTCCCAACGGATAGGTCTTAAGATGAACATGGACAAAACAAAGATCATGTTTAATGTCCATGGTACACCTATGCTGGTAGTTGCTGGGAGCACTAAGCTCGAAGTTGTTGATGAGTATGTTTACCTGGGACAAATAGTCTGACTAGGTAAGTCCAACTTCGACCGAGAGGTCAATCGACGGATTCAACTCGGTTGGGCAGCGTATGGGAAATTACGGCACATCTTCTCGTCAGGTATACCTCAAAACTTGAAAACAAGACTGTACAACCAGTGCGTGTAGCAAGTGATGACCTATGGAACTAAGACGTGGTCCTTCACTGCTGGCCGGATGAGGAAGCTGAAGTTCGCTCAGCGAGCTATGGAGAGGGCTGTGCTCGGAGTTTCTCTGCGTGATAAACTTAGAAATGAGGATATCCGCAGTAGAACCAGAGTGACCGACATAGCCCAACGGATTAGTAAGCTGAAGTGGCAATGGGCCAATGGGCCGGCCATATAGCTCGAAGAACCGACAACCGATGGGGAAAAAAGGTTCTCGAGTGGCGGCCTCGTACCGGCGGACGAAGTGTAGGTCGTCCCCCCACTATATGGAGTGACGACCTGGTAAGATATGCTGGAAGTTGATGGATGCAGGTGGCTTAGGACCGTGCTTTGTGGCATTCCTTGGGGGAGGCCTATGTTCAGCAGTGGACTTGTGAAGTGCTGTAATGATGATGATGATGATGACCTGGTAGATCTGCGACTAATTCGTTCACAAAACTTAGCAACTGATCTCCGTCAAACCATTTAAATATATACGTATCATTTTCTTCAATCCAGCCGCGCTCCAATGAATCTAATAATACTGGATATTTTTAGTGAGCATTTTTCCAAATGCTATATTATATTAAATATATATACTTAATATAATGCGCACGTAATAATTGCTGATACAGCTCACGTTTACACGGTGGTAAAGAGCTTCCATCAAAACAGTGTAATTTCTTACTAAAAGTTTCATTGATCTTTTGCTCTATAATTATTTATAAAGAGATGGAACCTGCCATCATCTACATCTACTGATTTCTTTGCATTATATATTTGACAGGTAAACTTTTGGACAACATTAAAAAGCTGTCGTTTTTGGTTCTCAGCTCTCTGGTATGCCTGAATGTTCTGTAGTAAGGTAAGGGGTCGTTTCTTTTCCTTATTAAAAAAGCTGGATTATAATCACAGCCCGTAAATACATAGAAAGCAAGCAAACTTTCACTTAATAAATCACCACGTTGCTCATAAATTTTTGAAACACTTATTAATCGTTCATTATTTCCTGTTCCCATGAGAATCCATACTTGAGAAGAGCTATTTTTTAAATGTAGCATATTACCAAGCATGATTATTATGATATCCGTATCAGAGCGTACAAATATAGAAAGAAAAAGACTGGATTAGAGCGAACGCTATTATAGTACGCGCTTATAGGGGCCCCGAAGTTTGTTGTCTGCCTGGGTGATACAACCACAATATGTGTCTGCCGTGAAAATTATACATGTGAAATAATATTATCAACTATATGTATAAATTGCAGCATTATTGAAATAACGTAAATTATTATTAATAAAAATTGTACTTTTCAACCTGTCTGCCATGACCTTGAAACCGTCATAGGTGTCTGCCAATGTTATTTTACGGTAACTTTTATTAAATATTTCAAGATGTCAAAGCGGCAGACTTCTTGCTATCACGTTTTTTTGGGTCATTTTTTGCACCGTTAACACCTGAGTGTCTCTATATCGACCGCCGGTCAAACTAAAGTGTCCCCGTTTCATGTACCTCAGGTATAGGGGATTAACTGAAAAAAAAGTGAAGCTTATTGAAATACCGTAAGGCTGCCGCTCGCTGGCTCTTAAGCTATATCATGAAATTATAAAAAGAAATATCGCCAATACGAAATTATACCTTTCTATTTTCTAAATCAACATAGCGATTCGTAAAATATTTGAATACTGAATTGTCTCCAAAGTTAACGTAATACAAATCTTCTTCTGGTATAACATTCAAAAGACTTCCAAAAGCAAGAAACTCTCGACCCTGCAAAAATGCTGCAGTTTTCCCATCTGAAAGTAAATAGCAGTTTAAGTTGTATGAAATTGTAGCTTTAATATTAAATTCAATAGGTACAAAAAATACTCAGTAAATATATATAATATTAGTAATAGCTTAACACTAGAGTTAGCTACTGTACTTAAACTAAGTGTTTTTGTATTATACTTATACGCGTTCTATCTATTGTTTCTTTTAATGTCAGGTGTTTCCCAAGTTTCTTACTCAGTCAAATCAGTTATTTGATCTTAATTGATAGTGTCTGTTCAGAATATACAACAAATTCTAAGAACAAAAAAGTAGTTATGTATTTACCAGGCGCGCCAATTAAAGTAAACAACGTGAGTGAAGCTGCATATCAGAAAAACAAATATTACAAAAGACAAGTAAAGTTCAACAAATCGTATTGAGGCAGTGCGGTGGACTCAAAGTACTAATGGAAATGAGAGAAGACATGTCCCCAGCAACGGAACGTATCTAGTGTTACTTCTCAATTTTCAAAATCACCCAAATAAATTAAGAGGAAATGCGGGCCGAAAGACTTTTGATGATTAGGTATTTGAAGAAACTATCGCTGTCGCTCTGCGAGTGCTCGGCGTCCGGTAAGGACAACTGCAGATCTGACTGAATAGCCTAAGTAAGAAGGCTTGGCTCTCTACCATTTCCTCCTCCAATATTGGACCAATTTTAAAGATATTTCATAAACTAAATCAGAAGGATATACACCGTGTCCCTATGTTTTTGTTTTTTAAAGAATTTTATATGGGTTAGGTATACTTTGCAGTGTTCGCTGGAATATTTAATCCTATCATTTTTTTTATAGGATAAGGGTGACAAACAGCACACAGTCCACCTGATGGTAAGTGGTTGCTGCGGCCCATAGACATCTACATCTATCCTCTATTACAAATCAAAATGTAGATGCGTTGTCACCCGTGAGGACTAAGATGGAATGCCTCATTTCCAGTAAAAACGGCCTCCGGCCACCTGCACTCACCAAGCGAAACGCAGAGGTAAATCTCTACTTCACGTTGGTTTTCTGTGAGGTCGTGGTACCACCCTGGTTCGAGCCGGCCCATCCGTGCCACAGCAAAAACTGCCGGGTGGCTCTACCACTGTTAAAAATCATCCTACTTCTATGTTCGGGCAACAAAATGCACGGCGGATTTCTTATGGCTGACACACACGGTCAGTTAAACTGATCAGTTGCACTGACGTGCATCCAAAAACTGACCGTGAGTGTGAAATCTTAAGTTGAAATTTGAAGCCAATGAGTGGGGAAATCGTTTTGACTTAAATCCGTTTTGACTGATCAGTTTAACAGACATTGTCGAGCATTACTCTTTTCGATGTAGTTACACCTAGCATACGGACGAAGCGTTTTGCTTAGTAAATAAAAACAGGTACAATTTTTTTTAATAATTTGTTTACATCAGTCCTTCCTGTGTGCTATGCAGGTGCTTCCAAAAGAAAATGGATAAGATTTTTTTTAATCATTAGCTGGGATGACAGCACATTTGTAGATATAGTTAATATACTCTTTGGCAGTAAAGCAAAATATAGCAAAGAACAGCAAGATAAGTGTCAGTCACGTTGCAAAATGCAATACTGTAATTCAAGGATATAACCACCAAATAAAGCCAGCCAGCCAGCGTTCTTGGCACGATACCGCGGGGAGTAGGACTATATGACAATTAAATTTCTAGTTTTAGTTTTTTTATATTATTATAGTTTTTAATATTGCATATAATTCATTAAATATAATAATTCACTGCATTTCGAATGAACCAACCAAAGAGACCATTTTATAACCTGACGAATATAAGTAAAAAAAAAGAAGAAAAAAACAAAAAAATCATTTCGCTTAGACGATTGAAAATGTCCATGTTCATATATTAATAACGTGTAGTGGCGGTCTAAGAACATTTATTGCCCCATATGGGGCGGTATTTTGTGGATGATAAGAGATGGAAGATGCGACGGATGGAAACAAACCAGGAGATGGGCAACCGCGTCTTCCTACTAACAACCAGAATGTAAAAACTGCTGTTGCCAACGCGCCAGCCAAGCGTGGCAACAATGACAGATC
Organism: Parnassius glacialis; assembly: GCA_033319125.1. Classification (NCBI taxonomy): domain Eukaryota; kingdom Metazoa; phylum Arthropoda; class Insecta; order Lepidoptera; family Papilionidae; genus Parnassius; species Parnassius glacialis. The sequence goes on along the minus strand of JAVANC010000005.1, from coordinate 15,015,323 downwards.
TCCCTCTTATGAGACAATCTATGGTGAGTCCTATGTTTGACATTAGACTTTGATAGACTTGAATGTATGAATGAATTCATGTTCATGGCGTAATTTCCTTTTTCGATGATTGCCGATACGGCGTAGCGGCACTTGCGGCATACGCTTTGAGTGACCGGCACTAAGTTAAAGATACGAGCCGCCCTGCTGAACTACCGCGCCGTCAATACAAAAAAACAGAAATCACCATCAGGTGTCATGAATTACTAAGTAGGTGGAGTTATAAGTCAAGCACTAGCTAATTAGTTTAAACTTCGTAAAGTTACTAAAAAAAAACTGGATCTTTGGTCCGATGGTTATAGGCGAGACTGCCGATCATGTGGTCCCGGATTCTAATCCTGGATTGGCCAAAAATATGTATTTGGGTTTTTCTGTCACGAAATTTTCAGTAGCGGCTCGGTGTCAGGAAGTGGGCGATGTTCTAGTCTTGCCTCGTAAATATTGGAATGCATATAAAGCCGTTGGTCCTGCGCCTGTCCGGTCATGTCGACTTGCCGTTTGATCGGATTATGAGAGTGCGGGAACAGAGAGTACACCTATGCTAGAACACACATTTGTGCACTATAATCCTGTCCTGGTCCTGCACAGATGGCTAGCCTCTGTAAAAATTATTGTTCGCCGCGGAAATCGGTGTGGAGTGTGGAGGTCTCCACGATACAGGAGAAATTTTCTTGGAAAATCTGTATGTAATGTATTTATTTTTTATTAACCAAATTATATAGGTATTTAATATTTGTATTGTGGATTGTGATAAGATAAGATATTACATAAGTTTATGTTACTTCATTGCACCTGTTATTATATCCCAAGCAAGCTGAACTCGAGTGATTGGTATCAAATGTTTTTTCGTGTTTGTCAAAATATGTAAAATAGTCTCTGAATCTAGTCTCATGAAGGAGCTCGGAGGTCCAAAGTAAATCATATCCATTGAATGCTCTATTCTTAAGCGATTATCCATTTCTTCGTAGAAATATTCATAATAATTGTTTTCTGCTAATTTATTAAAATAAATATTGTGATATATCATAATATGCTAGCACACGAGAAATAAACTATTATAGTTGTAAAATGTATAAATGACGTTCATAGCATTTTTTAGTGAATACGTACCAGTTTCTGAAATAGCAATCATGGAGTTCTTTTCGTCTTCATAATCTAAGCATATATCTTCAATGGACTTTTGGTGCCTTATTGTATGCACACCGAAAGCTTAAAAATTAAAAAAAAACAGTTACAAGATAGATAATGTGACTATATAATGCATTTTTGGATGGAAAAAGTCACTTTTTTTGGGCATATTTCCTACTGTTTACCGTAGCTTGCTAACTTGCCACTATGTGTTATTTCGTAGAATAGATTTTCGTTTGAAACCACTACAAGTAAGGTACGTGAGGGTACTATGATCACCTTAAGCTTTGCCGCCTTATAAAACCAAAATTAGGAGGAGGACAGAGACAAAAATCGGTCCAGACATTTCAGAGATTAGCCGGAACAAACAGTCGGACAAAAACCTTTAAAATTGTTTTCCTGTTATAAGTACCGATTATATTTTCATATGCATTTAGTAAAAAGAAAAATATATTGGTAAGTCCAATTGGGCATGCCTTAAGCGCATTAAAAAAAATACGTATAACATGATTATACGGAATATTTTAAAGTAGTTTAAATACATGTCGACAGCACTATCGGCTTCAACATCCGCGAAAACCATGAGAATGACACCCATGATGAAACAATTGATATCTATTGCAGCCGCCATCTTAGAATTACTTTTCGACAACCCTATCGGCTTCAACTCTCTCAAAAACCATGAAAATGACACCCAAGATGAAAAAATTCATATCTATTGCAGCCACTACCTTGGATTTACATTTCGACAGCACTATCGGCTCAAACAGCCTCGAAAACCATGAAAATGACACCCATGATGAAAAAATTGATATCTATTGCAGCCGCCATCTTGGATTCTCATTTTGACAGCACTATTGGCTTCAACACCCTCGAAAACCATGAAAATGAGAGCCATGATGAAAAAATTGGTACCTACTTCAGCCTCCATCTTGGATTTACATTTCGACAGCACTATCGGCTTCAACACCTTCGATAACCGTGAAAATGACACCCATGATGAAAAAATTTATACCTATTGCAGCCACCATCTTGGATTCAGATTTCGACAGCACTATCGGCTTCAACACCCCCGAAAACCATGAAAATGACGCCCATGATGAAAAAATTGGTACTTACTTCAGCTTGGTACTTACCTCAAACGAATGACCAAAAAGCCTTAAAAGAATTCACGTGAGAGAGACATGTAAAGAGAAAAAAATGAAATGAGCCAATGTTTTATTCATTTTTTTCTCTTTACACGCCTTTTTAATACTATCGCTAATATAATAGCATCGCAAGCTTTATTTTTATAGTCACTCATTACGTTACTGGCATCAAATTATGAAACGTACACGTCTTTAGTGAATGAAATCTACCGTTGTAGTTGTACTGACGCGATTAGTATCGAGTGTGTAGTATGTAGATTCGATCCAAAATATTGCAAGATAAAAATCATGTTAAATATCGTGATAATTATCGAGTGTGTAGTATGCGCCTATCGGCTTCAACTCTCTCGGAAACCATGAAAATGACACCCATGAGAAAAAATTGGTACCTAATTCAGCCGCCATCCTATATTTACATTTCGGCAGCACTATCGGCTTCAACACCCTCGAAAACCATGAAAATGACACCCATGATGAAAAAATTTATACCTATTGCAGCCGCCACCTTGAATTTACATTTCGACAGCTCTATCGGCTTCAACACCCCCGAAAACCATGAAAATGACACCCATGATGAAAAAATTGGTACTTACTTCAGCCACCACCTTGGATTTACATTTCGACAGCACTGTCGACTTCAGCACCTTCGAAAACCAAGAAAATGACACCCAAGATGGAAAAATTGACACCAATTGCAGTCGCTATCTTGGAATTCCATTGCGACAGCACTATCGGCTTCTACAGCCTCGAAAACCATGAAAATGACACCCAAGATGGAAAAATTGGTACCTAATTCTGCCGCCATCCTGGATTTACATTTCGACAGCACTATCGGCTTCAACACCCTCGAAAACCATGAAAATGACACCCAAGATGTAAAAATTGATATCTATTGCGGCCGCCATCTTGGATTTACATTTCGACAGCACTAACGGCTTCAACGCCCTCGAAAACTATGAAAAAGACACCCATGATGAAAAAATTGGTACCTACTCAGTCACCATCTTGGATTTACATTTCGACAGCACTATCGGCTTCAACACCCTCGAAACTTATGAATCTGACACTCAAGATGAAAAAATTGATATCTATTGCAGCCGCCACCTTGAATTTACATTTCGACAGGACTATCGGCTTCAGCACCCTCGAAAACCATGAAAATGACACCCATGATGAAAAACTGATATCTATTGCAGCCGCCATCTTGGATTCTCATTTTGACAGCACTATTGGCTTCAACACCCTCGAAAACCATGAAAATGAGAGCCATGATGAAAAAATTGGTACCTACTTCAGCCTCCATCTTGGATTTACATTTCGACAGCACTATCGGCTTCAACACCTTCGATAACCATGAAAATGACACCCATGGTGAAATAATTTATACCTATTGCAGCCATCATCTTGGATTCACATATCGACAGCACTATCGGCTTCAACGCCCTCGAAAACTATGAAAAAGACACCCATGATGAAAAAATTGGTACCTACTCAGCCACCATCTTGGATTTACATTTCGACAGCACTATCGGCTTCAACACCCTCGAAACTCATGAATCTGACACTCAAGATGAAAAAATTGATATCTATTGCAGCCGCCACCTTGAATTTACATTTCGACAGCTCTATCGGCTTCAGCACCCTCGAAAACCATGAAAATGACACCCATGATGAAAAACTGATATCTATTGCAGCCGCCATCTTGGATTCTCATTTTGACAGCACTATTGGCTTCAACACCCTCGAAAACCATGAAAATGAGAGCCATGATGAAAAACTTGGTACCTACTTCAGCCTCCATCTTGGATTTACATTTCGACAGCACTATCGGCTTCAACACCTTCGATAACCGTGAAAATGACACCCATGATGAAAAAATTTATACCTATTGCAGCCACCATCTTGGATTCACATTTCGACAGCACTATCGGCTTCAACACCCCCGAAAACCATGAAAATGACGCCCATGATGAAAAAATTGGTACTTACTTCAGCCGTTATCTTGGATTTACATTTCGACAACCCTATCGCATGTAACCCTATGCCGTGTAGTGGCGGTTAAGAATATCCACTACCTCATATCTTCCCATGGGTGTCGTAAAAGGCGACAAAGGGACACAGGCAGTAGATGGGCATCATCATCATCCTGGTAACGGCAAAATACAATAAAAAAACTGCGGTTGCCAACCCGCTCGCCAAGCGTGGCAACTATGGCAATATACCCCCCATAATGAAAGTTACGAAGAGACGGCCCCCAGTCCCCGGCGGCCCCGCTATTCCTGGCTACGGTGGCGACCATGGTAACGGCGGGTTAGGGGGTGCTAAGAATCTCCGGTGTAGGTTCGGTTGCCACCTACAACGACTCGACCTGGCAACGTACAACGCACGCAGCCTGAGGACTGACGAGAAGATTGTGGAGCTAGAAGAAGAGATAGACAAGTTACGCTGGCATATTATAGGATTATCCGAAGTCCGAAGAGAGGGGGAGGACACGGTAATCCTCGAATCCGGCAACTTGCTCTATTACCGGGAGGGCGACCATCTGTCCCAAGGAGGTGTCGGATTTATCGTCCACAAGTCTCTCGTTAACAACGTTGTAAAGATTGAGAGTGTGTCGACGAGGGTTGCGTACCTTATACTCAGAATCACCAAACGGTATTCGCTGAAGGTCATACAGGTTTACGCACCAGCTTCGGTGCACCCCGATGAGGAGGTGGAGGATATCTGATGAGGATATCTCTAGAGCCATGCATTCCTCCAAAACCCAATATACGGTGTTAATGGGAGACTTCAATGCAAAACTAGGCACAAGAGAGAACGATGAGCTGAAAGTGGGGAAATTTGGAATAGGGCAACGAAACCCAAGGGGCCAACAGCTGGTCGACTTCATGGAGAAAGAGGGACTCTTTATGATGAACTCTTTCTTCCAGAAGCGGCCCCACAGAAAGTGGACCTGGTCGAGCCCCGACGGTTCGACAAAATATGAGATTGACTTCATTATGACAACCAGACGACAACTGTTCAGTGATGTCTCAGTGATCGTGAGGGTGAAAACCGGCAGCGATCACCGAATGGTTAGAAGCACACTGAACCTAAACGTTAAGTTGGAGAGGTCTCGTCTAATGAAGTCAACGCTCCGTCCCACTCGTGCTCTAATCCAAAGTCCCGAAACCTTTCAGCTCGAGTTACAAAACCGTTTTCAGTGCCTAGAAGACTGCAAAAAGTGCACGATTTGAATGACAAGCTCGTGGAAACTGTCCATGCGGTCGGAGCTAAGTTCTGCAAGACCCGCCGCAGAAGAACACAAAAACTCTCCGATCACACTCTTAATCTCATGGCTGTTAGACGGGAGATGAAGCTACATTCTTCAACAGATTTGACAGCATACAGGCAACTGAACAGACAGATCTCCAAATGCATGCGGCGGGACTTACGCAACTTCAATACAGCTCGTATTGAAGAAGCGATCGAAAGGAACCAAGGCTCCAAAGTCTTTGCCAGAGATCTGTCTGCCAGAAAGAGCCAACTGTCAAAGCTGAAGACCGAGCGAGGATGGAATTACAGCGGAGCTTCTGAAAGCGGGTGGAAAACCGGTACTTGAAGTCCTTCAGAGGCTCTTTAATTCCGTCCTCCATGGTGGCATTACACCGGAGGCGTGGAGCAGAAGTGCGGTGGTCTTGTTCTTTAAGAAAGGCGACAACGCTCTCTTGAAGAACTACAGACCGATTTCCCTTCTGAGCCGCGACTACGAGCTGTTTTCGAGAGTCATTACGAATCGTCTCGCGCGCAGACTTGACGACTTCCAGCCTCCCGAACAAGCCGGTTTCCGAAAAGGCTTTAGCACCATAGACCACATACATACCCTACGGCAAATTGTACAGAGACATAGTGGCAAATTGTACTCCGAGGAGTACAATTTGCCACTATGTCTGGCGTATGTGGACTATGAGAAAGCCTTTGATTCCGTCGAAATTTGGGCGGTGCTGCACTCCCTTCAGCGGTGCCAAGTTGACTGTCGGTATATCGAAGTGTTGAAGTGCTTGTACAGTAGGGCTACGATGGCTATCCGAGTACAGAACCAGAGTACGAAACCTATCCAATTGCAGAGAGGTGTAAGACAGGGTGACGTCATATCCCCGAAACTCTTCACCGCTGCATTGGAAGACGTTTTCAAGCTTCTGGACTGGAAAGGATACGGCATAACATCAATGGCGAGTACATCACTCACCTTCGATTTGCCGACGATATAGTCCTTACGGCAGAATCGTTGGAGGACCTAAGCACTATGCTCAATGACCTCAATAGTGTTTCCCAACGGATAGGTCTTAAGATGAACATGGACAAAACAAAGATCATGTTTAATGTCCATGTCACACCTATGCCAGTAGTTGTTGGGAACACTAAGCTCGAAGTTGTTGACGAGTATGTTTACCTGGGACAAATAGTCCGACTAGGTAAGTCCAACTTCGACCGAGAGGTCAATCGACGGATTCAACTCGGTTGGGCAGCGTTCGGGAAATTACGCCACATCTTCTCGTCAGGTATACCTCAAAACTTGAAAACGAGCTGAAGTGGCAATGGGCCGGCCATATAGCTCGAAGAACCGACAACCGATGGGGAAAAAAGGTTCTCGAGTGGCAGCCTCGTACCGGCAGGCGAAGTGTAGGGCGTCCCCCCACTAGATGGAGTGACGACCTGGTAAGATATGCAGGAAGTCGATGGATGCAGGTGGCTCAGGACCGTGCTTTGTGGCATTCTTTGGGGAGGCCTATGTGCAGCAGTGGACTTGTGAAGGGCTATAATGATGATGATAATGAACCCTATCGGCTTCAACTCTCTCGAAAACCATGAAAATGACACCCTTGATGAAAAAATTGGTATATTTTGCAGCCGCTATCTTGGATTTCCATTGCGACAGCACTATCGGCTTCAACACCCTCAAAAACCATGAAAATGACACCCAAGATGTAAAAATTGATACCTATTGCAGCAGCCATCTTGGAATTACATTTGGACAGCACTATCGACTTCAACACCCTCGAAAACCATGAAAATAACACCCAAGATGGAAAAATTGATACCTATTGCAGCCGCTATCTTGGATTTCAATTGCGACAGCACTATCTGCTTCTACACCCTCAAAAACCATGAAAATCACACCCAAGATGGAAAAATTGGTACCTAATTCAGCCGCCATCCTGGATTTACATTTCGACAGCACTATCGGCTTCAACACCCTCAAAAACCATGAAAATGACACCCAAGATGTAAAATTTGATATCTAATGCAGCCGCCATATTGAATTTACATTTTGACAGCACTATCGGCTTCAACACCCTCGAAAACTATGAAAATGAGACCCATGAAAAAAAAATTGGTACCTACTTCAGCCGCCATCTTAGATTTACATTTCGACAGCACTTTTGGCTTCAACACCCTCGAAACCCATGAAAGTGGTACTCAAAATGAAAAAATTGATATCTATTGCAGCCGACATCTTGGATTTACATTTCGACAACCCTATCTGCTTCAACTCTCTCTAAAACCATGAAAATGACACCCATGATGAAAAAATTGATATCTTTTGCTGCTGCCATCTTGGATTTCCATTGCGACAGCACTATCGGCTTCAGCACCCTCGAAAACCATGAAAATGACACCCATGATGAAAAAATTGATATCTATTGCAGCCGTCATCTTGGATTTACATTTCGAGAGCACTATCGACTTCAACACCCTCGAAAACTATGAAAATGACACCCAAGATGAAAAAATTGATATCTATTGCAGCCGCCACCTTGGATTTACATTTCGACAGCACTATCGGCTTCAACACCCTCGAAAACCATGAAAATGACACCCATGATGAAAAAATTGGTACTTACTTCAGCCGCCATCTTGGATTTACATTTCGACAGCACTATCGGCTTCAACACCCTCGAAAACCATGAAAATGACACCCATGATTAAAAAAAATTATACCTATTGCAGCCGCCACCTTGGATTTACATTTCGACAGCACTATCAGCTGCAGCACCCTCGAAAACCATGAAAATGACACCCATGATGAAAAAATTGATACCTATTGCGGCCGCCATCTTGGATTTACATTTCGACAACCCTATCGGTTTCAACACCCTCGAAAACCATGAAAATGTCACCCATGACAAAAAAATTTATACTACTTACTTTTAGTACGTACTATTATTAAGTATTCTGTGCTTTTAAAAATTGTAATAAAAAAAATCTGTTATTATTTTTATAATCAAGTATTTAAGAAATTTGGTTATTGGAATATTGTGTATACAGCGATCTTTTTGAGCCGCTGCAAACAACCGAAACAAAGTCCACTCACGACGGCGGTTGATGCTCAATGGTCGACGCCGAACTGAGTGAGTGAGTAAACTACTCTGTGGCTGTAGCTCCCCATTTACAGAAATAATTTACATACAAGGCTACCAAAACCAACGAAAATTTCGCCATTTTGGAGCCGAAAAAAATTAATTATAGCTAAACAAAACAAAATTACACTGCCATTTACATTCAGTGGCTTCCCACATGATAGATGAAGAGATTAAAAAATAGATTTGAGTAAAACAATTGATATTTTCAAAAGTGATCGTGTTTACAAGCCGTTGGGGCCATGATATATCCACACCATAAGCTACTAAAACCCCATTTTTTAATATAAAAATAGCAGTTAATCGATTTAAAAAAATATTAATAAGTTCAACAATCATTTATCTTTCTAACAATGTGCTTTTTATATCATTTATATGTGTAATATGATTGCAAGAAACGATTTTATTCGATAAAATGTTGGAATCTTAATTTTAGGTGATAGTAGAACATACCTTGAGCTTCCGCTTAAGGCATGCAATACCTTGAGCTTCCGCTTAAGGCATGCAATACACAATATCGTATACTATCGTATTTATATAACTAATATAGAAAAAAATAACAAACAAGCCTTGGCAATAATTAGCAACACTTCGAAAAATCAACTTAAAAGAAAACTAACTATAGTACGTGATGGTAATATGGTCATCCGGTTAATATGGTCAATTTCATATAACTCAAAAACTACAGCGTCGTGTGCATAGAACACTCTGTAATACGATAGCTCTTGATCAGTCTATCAAATAATAAAGGGTCAAATAAAATGTTGGAATCTTAATTTTTAGGCGATAGTAGAACATACCTTGCGCTTTCGCTTAAGGCATGCAAAAGGCGCACCTTTATCGACGCTATTTTGACAGTTGATATTATTGTAAATATTTTAGTCGATTTTTGTATTGTGTAGATGTGTAGTGTAGTTAGTTTTTTTTTTTTTTAGGTAGATTTTTCGAAGTGATCCTAATTATATCCAAAGCTTGTTTGCTTTGGATATAATTAGTTAATTTTTTTCTTAATATATTAGTTATAGTACACGTCTTTATGATTTTGTCTCTGTTCTCCTCCTAATTTTGGTTTTATAGGGCGATAAAACATATTACTGACCATATTACTCTCACGTACTTACTATAATATCAACTGTCAAAATGGCGTCGGTAAATCGGCGGCCTTTTGACCCTTTATTATTTGAATGACTGATGAAGAACTATCGTATCACAAAGCCATCTATGCAAATTAGGCTGTAGTTTTTGAGTTATAAGAAAGTGACCATATTAACCGGATGACTATATTACCCTCAAGTACTCTAATTAAAACTATTAAAGTTCATTAATTCATTACAACCCTTGACAAGTTGAGACGACTGCTGAACATTCCAATAGGTGCCTCATACAGGATATTTTCCATAGTTGCCCCGGGTTGGCAACTGCAAGTATTTTATTATTATTATTAACGTATTATCAGAAAAATGATGCTTGCTATCCTTGTCGCCTACTTCGGTACCCACGAGATGATAAAGGGTAATGGGTTTTTATAATTCCGTCATTACACTGCAAGTAAGATTAAATAATAATACAAATTTTTACCTCTAGGAAATGTTAAAATTATTATGAATAACATTATTCTAACTGTAATCGGTAATCAATAAACACGAATAAACGTAAAACGACTATTCTAGGTGGTTTCGAATCCACAAGACAGGAAAATCTATACTTATTATAAATCTGTAGAAAATTAGTATATCTGTAATTTTAATATTCAAAAAATTCGACTCTATTATCTAAACTTAAAGGATTATTTTGAAATAAAAAAGATTTTTTGGATTTCTTAAAAACATGACATAAAATTCAAATTCAAAAACTAAAATATTCCAACATTTTTTTACGTGATAGTCTTGTTGCAGCTCTATATAAGCGGTATAGTTGTAGCACGAATGGGTCGGCTCGACCGGGGAAGGACCACGCTCTCACAGAATACCAGCGTAAAATAGCAGCTTAACGCTACTGTGTGGAAACGAGGCATTCCATCTTAGTTCTCAAGGGTGACAATGCATCTGCATTTTGATTCTTAATTGAGTATAGATGTAACTGTCTATGGGCTACAGCAACCACTTACCATCAGGTAGACTTTGTGTACGTTTGTCACTCTTATCTTTAAAAAAAAAACAGACGCTACCTCCCCATCCCTTTGCTGTCGACATACCCCGTATTCAAACCAAAAGGCTTGCTATATCGTCATTATCATTATTATTACAGTCTTCACAAATGGTCCTGAGCTATCTTACTCGATTTCTCTTCATCTAGTGAAGCCAGCCACTCGAGAACCTTTCTTACCCATCTGTTGTCGGTTTTTCATTTTAAATAAGCGGCCAAGTGCGAGTCGGACTCGCCCATGAAGGGTTCCGTAGCAGCAAGTAACATAATTAACGATTTATGACGTTTAAAAAAATACTTACTAGATATCGTTCAAACCAATTTTCGGTGGAAGTTTACTTGGTAATGTACATCATATATTTTTTTTTAGTTTTATCATTATCTTATTTTAGAAGTTACAGGGGTTACAGTTCTAAGTATGGGGAAGCCCCAAAATTTATTGTTTTTTTTTTCTATTTTTGTGTGAAAATCTTAATGCGGTTCACAGAGTACATCTACTTACCAAGTTTCAACAGCATAGTTCTTATAGTTTCGGAAAAAAGTGGCTGTTACATACGAACGGATAGACAGACAGACATGACGAATCCATAAGGGTTCCGTTTTTTGCCATTTGGCTACGTAACCCTAAAAACGTTATCCCCTATACCCTATAGTTTTTTTTTGTGTCTTGTTTCCTGTACGGTGGAGGCAGTTTACAAACATAAATTTCACAAGGACAAACCCGGACCCGGAGGGCTGACTAGTGTTCCTTAAACATCGATAGACTATCGATTAATCGATAGTGTTTGCACTATCGCTTCTATCGATAATCTGGTTAAACTACCGATTCTATCGATAGTCTGGTTAAACTATCGATTGCTATCCTCATCGTAATTTTTGTCATATAGTAGATGTCTCCTTTTAGTAGATAGAGGTAAGATACGTAGATAGAGGTTTTGGCGGGAACTTGACCGGCGGCGGTTTGCTGCTCCTATATTATTGTTTAAATTTGGTTTTAAATAATAGTTTGAACTGGATTTTCATATGCAAAAGTGGTTCTATTTTGTGTATTAAGTATCTGTGCATGTGAACTACTAGTGGAAACGGTGAAACAAATGCTCTGATGGTGATGTGATTTTCAAGATAAGGTGTTTGTCTGTTTAGGCGCCTTGAGATACCATCACCAACTGTCAGATGTCTGCTGGCTGAAGTTGCCGTCAAAATCTCCCAAGGGCTGCACAATGTGACGCATCAACATATTGTGAAGCAGTGTTAGTACACTGCTTCACAACTAAACAACTGAACTAGGGACATTCCGATACTAGTAAATACGAGTAGGTACTCGATACTTTTGATTCGATACCAAGTACTAACAGCATCGAATCCATCTTGCGAAACAAAAGTACTTGTTATCGAATCAGGCGAGCCGAACACTATAGTCCGTTTGCGTTAAGAAAATAGTGAGTCATCAGTGCAACTACAGGGTAAAGGTGTATTCACAGTGGAGTAAAAATTCTTTTTTTTTCCAACATTTAATTAGGTTTAATAGAAACAAATTTTCTTAAAATTACTTAAATCACTAATCAGTATCGCTAGATTCTCCAGTTACATTAATTACGAAAGAGTTTTGTTCTGCAAGTTCCATGATGTCACCCAAATTCCACATGGTTATTTCTTCGCGTATCACGTGGTCGCAGCACTTCTTCCAACGATTAGCGTTTATTAATGCTATTGCGTCATCTAATAATTTTTTTATGTCACTCATTTTGAACGTGGGGTTATTGGCACCAACATAATTTTTATTTGGGCCCAAACCAATTCAATTTAATTAAGTTTGCAATGGTAAGGCGGTAGGCGAAGAATTGTAATGCCATTACTTTTGGCAGTCTCATCTATTAAATATTTATTATATTGTGGGGCGATTTCGGCAACTTTCATTAATAATTCTTTTTTTAAATAAGTCATGTCCATGGATTTGCCTTTGCTTTGCAGCCAATCTATTATTTGCTGCTAGTTCCAGCAGGTTGTTGGTATTTTTTCAATCACACAGTTTAAAGTACTTAAAAACATTGTAAATTACGCGTCTCTCTCTGCTATGGATTAATGATCCACTTTTATTCTTTCGAATAGGTCCTCATCTATTCGTATAATGTAATAATACCTCTATTAATTTTCAAAATTTAATGTTGAACGAGTAACACGCAAAATACACAACCGTTTTGTTCGAAGGCCTGACTTCAATTGGTCACTGTGAACTCGACTTTCTAATTTCTTGCATTTTAATTGGCTGCGGGGCGTGGCCAGGCCGGCGGACAACGATGACTCACTATTTTCTTAACGCGAACGGACTATAATATTGTCACTGGTACAGTCAGCACTAGCAGTGTCCAGCATTCCACAAGTGATTGTTTACGATTACGTTAAGAGTAATTTAAGTTATTGTAGTCATCGATTTATTATTCCAATGTTATCATGACACCACCAAAATCATTAATATGCCAAAACAAACGAAACAACTGCAAAATGTAAAAAATGTTTAAAGTCAGTGAAATATTGTGGCAATACGCCTAATTTATTCAAGCATTACAAAACTCATGGAATTTCAGTGGATAAAGGCAAATTACAGAAAAAAGCAGATAAAGGGACAAACGAACGGTAGGATCTTCAACTTTTCACTAATTAATTTCGTAGAGTAGACTTAGGTTTGGTTCATAATAGTTCGTTAGTTCATTGTTATATATAGTGCGATGTTATCTAAAGTAGCAGGGCAGAATAGGTCGTTGTGGGACTTGAAACATTTGCTACGTTAAAAAAATCTAAAAGTATCGATATGAGTAAGTATCGATACTTTAGGAGTATTTGTATGAGTAGTATCGAAAAATGATTTGAGTACTACTGATATAAGTAGGTATCGATACTTTGATAGTATCGGAATATCCCTAAACTGGACAAATGAAGGATAATTATACATTGTAACTTCAGGCTCAGAAGGGCCAGAACCCAGAGCCGTAAAGCCAGTTAAAAAAATTATATCTAGTTAATAACCTTACTTTTTATAAACGTAATTTAAACTTTTATTATTAAAAAAGTCAACTACATATTTATTTTATATTTAAAAATTAGAAAACTACCTAAAATTTTAATGATATTAATTTATTGACGTTGTATAGTTTTTTCCTTGTTTCAAAAGTTGATCGTAAACTATAGGAATGGGTATTTTAGAAAAGATATCAGAAATCGAGAAAGAGATTGCCCGGACTCAGAAGAACAAAGGTATTACATTTACAATTGCTGCTTATAAATATGAATACTTTTTGGTGCTTATTATTTGGTGAGAAGACAGCTTCTTAAGTGGCAGCTTTGCGAAACTAAGCGAAGTGTAGAGCACTCACTAGATGATGTGACGACATGGTCAACTTGCTGGAAGTCGAGGGATGCAGGCGGTTTAGTATTAGAACCGTTTAGTATTAGAACAAAAAACAAGACTCCCTTTCTCCCTTTGAGAGGCCCATGTTCAATAGTGAACTTGTGAAGGGCTGTAATGATGATGATGAATATTAGGTATTAACTTAGAGATGTGTCACGATAACTAAAAGAAATAACTAAATGTTTATTGTTCTTTCCATCACATAATATAATAGTACTTTTCATTGTGACTGTTTTATAATTTCTCTTTTTCCATTGTAAGATTTTCCATATTAGCTTACTGCACTATTTTTTTTGGTTTTCAGTTTATCTATTAGGTCTAGATTTTATTCAATCAACATTAGTTTCAAATGAAATATTAAATTTATAAATCATTTTACAAGTTAGTTACCAGTGTCAAGTTTAATCTGATATATTTGTATAAGAAATTTAAACACTATCTCTATTCTGTTATCTTATTCTCACTATCACTATTATTTTTTAAAATATAAAGCTATTTACAGATTATTATAAGCAGTTAAGATGTCACTGATTTTGTAGTAGCAATAGTTAAAATTTACCCTTATTAGAAGTTACTGTACTCTTCACTAAACATTTATTTTTATAATTCTCGTTTGTATAATATTATGTAGTTATATTACATTTAAAAACATTCTGATATTGTAATAAGATGTAAAATTGTTCAATTGTTCTAATTATTTATAAGACAACACTGATTATTCTAAATCTATAACCTCAGGTTTTTAACCATGGCTCTTGCTTTTCTTGGTTGGCCACTTGATGTATTAAAAATGTGCAGTATACATCTGAATAAACACATAAATGAATTATGAAAAAAAATATTAAAAGATTCTCTATTGGAAAACTCCTAAGTAAGTTTTTGTTTTGTTACAGCAACTGAATATCACTTAGGTTTATTGAAAGCAAAGCTTGCAAAATATCGTTCCCAATTACTAGAACCGTCTAAGAAAGGGGGTGATAAAGGGGAAGGTTTTGATGTACTCAAGTCAGGTGATGCCCGTGTAGCACTTATTGGCTTTCCATCTGTTGGTAAAGTAAGTTGTATAGCTTTTATTATAAGGCGAACTTTATTACGAGAGTAAACCATATATTATTTCCACTTTCCTTATTCATAAAACATAATTTTCATAAATAATATGATGATAAAAACAATACATTTGTCCTGGGACTTGTCCCAAATGTATTGTGTTATTTTTATCACATGTTATGTGTCCATGGGATATTATTTTAAGGGCTATATTGTCCCTCTCATTATTATATTTTAAATATTATAAGCCAGTGCTTGACTATAATCCCACCTGGTGATGAAACTTTAGGTAGTAAATCAAACTGTCTTAGTGTAACAAAAGCCTGTTTACTCTTACCTTCAAGAAACCCAGCTTGTAATTGGACGCAAAGACAGATGTTTGCAAATTATACCACCCCTTGCTGTAAGAATTGCAATAGATACTGTAAACCACTTAGTTCAAATGGATGGAGTATCTGAAGGGAGGAGGGAGGAACAAGGGCACATTCATTTTTCTCAGCTTTTGTCTATTTCTGTCCTGCATCCAGTAGTTAGACAAAAGGTGGACATTCTTTGCATACATTTTGTCCATGTGTAACTGGATATTTTTGTCTGATTGACTTAGCGGTCAGTCACCGCAAAGTCTACTTCACCTGAGGATACCCCATGTAGAGGCGAAACACGTGTCCTATTGTAGTTGGTGGTGTGTCTTTCCTAGTGTAGTGGTGCTGGGATTAGTGATGACGGGGATAGTGCACATAATTGAGGGAGGGAAGGAGTTGCTCTTCAAACTAGGTAAGACACATCATTTTATTTTATTGAGCAGGTGTAGGCAAAATCATTTTTACCAACTGTAATATAATGGATTTCAGAAAAAAGTAGCGCCTGATTCTATTAAAAATTTGCTCTTTATTCATATAATAATCATATAATAAACTTAATTACAGTCAACACTCCTATCTACATTAACACATACACATTCTGAGGCAGCGAGTTATGAGTTTACAACATTAACATGCATCCCTGGTGTTATTGAGTATAGAGGAGCCAACATACAGTTGCTTGATTTGCCAGGAATCATTGAAGGTGCTGCGCAGGGCAAGGGTAGAGGAAGACAGGTATCTACAATCTTATAGAATATAACTAGATTTTCTGTAATAAAAAATAAAGTATACCATCAACCTATCTCCACTGTCTAATTGAATGTACAAAATTCTTAATAAATGTTTGCCAGTAAGGTCTGGAATTTTTAACAATAGATAAAATCATTAAAATTAATTAAAAGTCGTAATTGCTGACAGTATCCAGAATAAAAATGAAATCAAAATTTTAGGTTATAGCAGTGGCACGGACAGCTGACCTGGTACTCATGATGTTGGACGCCACAAAGCCTTATGTGCATCGCCAGCTGCTCGAACGAGAATTGGAGAGTGTTGGCATAAGGCTTAATAAAAATAAGCCAAATATTTACTTTAAGGTAAAAATTCCAACCATTTAACTGAATGGGTTCTAGAGG
This sequence comes from Parnassius glacialis, assembly GCA_033319125.1. Taxonomy (NCBI): domain Eukaryota; kingdom Metazoa; phylum Arthropoda; class Insecta; order Lepidoptera; family Papilionidae; genus Parnassius; species Parnassius glacialis. Next base: position 14,998,514 of record JAVANC010000005.1, on the reverse strand, counting down.
TAGAGGTGAAGACATTCAGTGGGGAATCCAAATCAGCTATTTATTTGCAAATTGAGCTCTTAATAAGCTGGTCATTAACCCTTAACCACCTAGCGTCGGTCACAGTGACTCCAGGCGATATATTTTTTCAAATATTTCAGTTATTACACGGGCCACGCGCCTGTGACTCTATGTACTTTTTCCCCGCCCTCTCCAGTTTTCGCCCTGCGCTCGACCAAGCAACACGTGCGCGCAATAAAAAAATACAGGTAAATATATTTCGCATGCGGTCATGGTGACCGACGTCAGGTTGTTACGTTACTTTTAGTGCTAACATTTTAGTGTTGTTTTTTAGGTTTATCATGTCTGAACGTGATCAAAATATCATTAGATGTTTAGAAGAGTGTGAATTAGATTCCGAGGATGAAAGGGGCGCGTCGGAATTACCAAATGAAGACTGCAGTGATGTAGAAGATGTACCATTAGACCACGTCATTAATGGTGTGTCAATCAGACTCTGAAATTGATGTTGAAGAGTTAAATGAATATGGCGATATAAATGATCTGCCAGTTGATGATGCATCTTCCGATGATGATGTTCCATTGTCAAGATACCAGAACTATTTCGGAAAAAATCGGTTCCGTTGGTCGTCTCAACCTCCAGTTTCGCGATCAAGGACTTTGCAACACAACATCGTTCAGCAACCTCCAGGATTGAAAAGGAACTTCAGAGATGTTTTGAACAGTAATATAACATCATCCAATTTATGGCATTTATTTTTTACTGATGATATGTTAGAAGAAATTGTAAAGCATACTAACGAAAAAATTAGAAAAATAAGACCTAACTATCAAAACCAGACATATGTTCAAGACCTTGACGTAATTGAGCTGAAGACTTTTATCGGTATGTTGTACTATACCTCAATTTTCAAAGAGAACCACACACATTACACATGTTGGTACAGCACAGATGGTACAGGAAGAGAGATTTATCGTTGTATAATGAGCAAGAACAGGTTTGAAACATTGCTGAATTGCCTTCGTTTTGATGATACGAGCACCAGAGATGAACGCCGTAGCACTGATAAAGCTGCACCTATATCTCAGCTTTTTGAAAAGCTGATACAAAACTGCAAAGAAGTTTGTTCAATTGGCAGTTACGCTTGTATTGACGAGATATTGGTGGCTTTCCGTGGGAGGTACAGCTTCAAAATGTACACGCCGAAAAGAGCCAACAAATATGGATTAAAAATTATGTGCATGACTGATGCCAAAAACGGATACCTTGTGGATGCCTACATATACTTGGGAAAAGACTCAGATAGCCAAGGCTTGCCCATTGAATACCAAAGACTGAACAAACCCAAGCAAGCGGTTTTGCGATTGGTTTCGTCGATTGAAGGAACCCACAGAAATGTAACGACTGATAACTGGTTCACTTTGGTGGAGCTAATGAACATCCTAAAGCAAAAACAGCTGACACTTGTGGGTACCCTTAAAAAAGTAAAAGGGAAGTACCTCCTCAATTTCTGCCTAGCCGTCATCTGGACGTTGGCTCTTCGATTTTTCGATTCACGTCCTATGCAACATTGATATCTTTTGTACCAAAGCAAAACAAATCCGTGCCTGTTCTTTCCAGCATGCATCACTCACCAACCATCGATCCACAAAAGCAAAAGCCAGAAATGATTATTTTTTATAATAGCACCAAAGGTGGCGTCGATACATTAGATCAGAAATGTGCCATTTACTCAACTTCTCGACGCACACAGCGCTGGCCAATGGCGGTCTTTTACAGAATGCTGGATGTTTCTGCAGCAAATGCGTACATCATCAGCAGCATGAACCAATCTCAGAGAAAGGTGCCCAGACTGAATTTTATGAAACAACTGGCTGAAGACCTTATTACAACCCATTTACGACGTCGAGTGAACCAGTTTGGATTGCAAAGGGAACTTCAGAACGCTATTCGCCGGGTTCTCAAAATAGATGAAGTACCCAGAACATCTTCGGCAGACAGCTCAGACAAATTAGAAACACGCAAAACTTGTTCAACGTGTGACTCAAAGAAGAAACGTAAAACATTCCATTTGTGTTTTCAGTGCAAAAATCCAATTTGCGTTGAGTGTTCTCAAAAAATGTGTGTACGCTGCCGCGAGAAATTGTGAATGTTAGGGTGTTGTAATTTTGTAACGATTGTGATTTAATTGTGCCAATGATAGTTTTATATAAGAGGTTATATATTTAAGTTACTAAAATATTTAAAAACTAAGAAGTCTCATTGATTGTTATTGCTTAGAACTCAGCTTCATCGGAAAACCTATAATTTGTTAAAATATTCGTTAGTCAATTTTTATTAATAGTAATAAGAAGTAAGAAGTATTAATTTGAAGAGTTTATTGAAACAATTTGAAATAAAAACAACTGAAATTTTTTTTGGCGTTTCGATTTTTGCCAATTTATGATTTTTTCACCTTTATAATAGTACTTATATGCAAGCGGTCACCATGACCGACGTTAGGTGGAAGTGTTACTAGAATACACGTTAGGTGGCTAAGGGTTAAGTTTGGAGTAATTTCATATAAGAGTTGGCGAGAAGTAATGTTAAGTGGTGCATCTTGGTAGAAGTGAAGAATTGGATATAACCATGTTAATATCTCTAGAGAATGCAAATCTAGGGGTTCTTCTTTGTTTTATCAGCTTCAGCAATAGCTATATTAAAAAAAATTTTTCAGCAAGACTAAGAAGCATTTGGCTACTTTGCCTTTGCTTTTGTGAAAGTCTGTGCCCAGCAGTAGACTGCAGTAAGCTGCTGTTGATATGCCTCGGCCACACACCCTACACACGCCTACCACGAAGGTGTAAAGTTGTAAATTTTATAAAATGGACGCCATGGTCGCTCTGTATTATATGGCAGCAAATAATTTTTTATATTATTGTGATAGTTTTTAAAAAATAAGAAAAAATATATAAATAATATCGGCTCAGACTCGTAATCACTGATAAATTCTAAAATTATTTCATTACACCAATCTATGTGAGAAATACGTTCACAAACCCGCGAAGACACCCGCGAAGACACACGCGAAGTCCATCGCGATAAAACCCTTTGAAGTGCGAGAATTTACCGACAGTGAAGCGATGAGCTTGCGACTTAACACAAAGTGACGAAATATTCACGAAGGGACGGCCACATACATTGCGATTACGCGAATATGCGCGCTATAGCGATGTGTGTGGCTGCAGCAGTAATGATATATTTTTTCACATATTGTTCCTGAGATCTTTCTTAGTTTTCCCATAATCGCATAAACTTAAATAATCGTTGCATATTCTTTTACTTTCAGGTGAAAAAAGGTGGCGGTTTATCTTTCAACTCAACGTGTCAACTTACTAAAGTGGACGAGAAAATGGTGCAAATGATTCTTCATGAATATAAAATATTCAATGCTGAGGTAACTTTATAAGATGTTATGGATTAAACTAATTCTAATCAGCATTGCACCATATTTTGATTAAACCGTTAGATATGTAACCCCATAGAAGAAAAAATTAACACCCTGTCCCACCCAGTTTTTTTTTTGGTGGTTAGAACCACAAAGACTTGTATACGATCAGTGAACAACAATTTATTTATTTATTCTATATTTCATTCTCTATTACAAAACGGTACTTAATGCCTTTAAGCATTCTCTACCAATCATGGAGTGGTGAGAATTTGACATACGCATAGTGATATAGAATTTTTTTAACTAAATTGGTATTTGATTATAATTACACAAAATAATGTCTACAGTTAACTACATAATACATACATACATATCACAATCAGCCATAGCTTATGATCATGATGTCAATCTTTATCCAATTTGTATTCAGCCTTTAGCGGCTTCAGCCTATTTTAACCCTGTGCTAAAATATTTTATGGGTTGGCAGAGATATGTTTAAGATAGAAATATTTTACTATTTCAAACTAAATACTTTGTATTATTAGAAGATTTGATAGATGTTATGGTCAATCAATGACAGAACTCTTTTTCATTCAATAAATTAAGAACAAATCCTCTACTGTCCTTAAATCTTCTAGAATTTTCTTAAAATTTTGCCCAATCTCATCATGTGGGGTTCCAAAAAAGCACAAAGCTAATACCTTCACTCTGCTAAACATTTATTTAGTACTAGCTGTTCTCCGCGACTTCGCCCGCGTGTAATTTAGTGTTTTAATTATGTTGCGCGGAACCCTAATTATTTTTCTAAAATAAAACTTACCTATGTTACTCCTTATGATATCAGCTATCTGCCAGTGAAAGTCCCGTCGAAATCGGTCCAGCCGTTTCGGAGATTAGCCGGAACAAACAGACAGACAGACAAAAATTTTAAAAATTGTGTTTTTGTTATAAGTACTGTATATACTTTCATATGCATCTAGTAAAATGCTGGAATTTTGACATTACAAACAGACACTTCAATTTTATTTATTTGTATAGATTTGGAGTAAATGTTACAGAAATTCACTTGAAAATCTATTGTTTTTCAAATGTATCATGTATACCATTTCATCACCAGGTGTTGTTCCGCGAGGACTGCTCGGCGGATGACCTGATTGACGTGATCCTGGCGAATCGCGTGTATTTACCCTGCATCTACGTGTACAACAAAATCGATCAGATCTCCATACAAGAGGTGGATAGGATAGCACGCGAGCCACACTCTGTTGTTGTCAGGTCAGCATCTTTAAAACATTCCAATCTAATGATCAAACATTCAAATATAATGGCGGCGCAAGAGAACTCACTACCCCATATTTTCCCGTGGGTTTCGTAAGAGGCGACAGGGGTAATAAAACTGGAGATGGGCAGCAGGGCTTACGTGGTAGAGCCATGCTGCAACTATATTAATAGTATAGTTGTAGCACGAATGGGTCGGCTCCACCGGGGAAGGATCACGCTCTCACAGAATAGCAGCTCAACGCTGCTGTGTTTCGTATGGTGAGTGTAGAAAACCGGAGAACCATTTTACTGGAAACAAGGCGTTCAATCTTAGTTCTCACGGGTGACAATGCATCTCTATCGGCCACAGCAACCACTTACCATCAGGTGGAGTGTTTGCTCGTTTGTCACCCCTATCCTATAAAAAAAAAAGTATCTTCCTGATAACAACTTAAAATAATAAAAATCTGCAGTTGCCAACCAGCCTGCCAAGCGTCCTAACTATGGCAATCTACCCCTATTAGGTAATCTATGGGGAGGCCTGTGTTTAGCAGTGGAATTTTGATAGAATCCAAATCCCTATTTCATCCATTGGGTGTCGTAAGAGGCGACTAAGGGAAAAACTTAACAATCTCAACAAAAAAACTCGGAAAGATCTCTTGGCTTTTAATGGATGGAACCATCTCGTTTACGCCAGACTTAAAATGTCCGCACCGACGATGTTTTTTATTTTTCCACAAATACCCACACCTTTGTGGGAGTTTGCTATCTGATACAGAAGACCGCCGATGGTTAGCTGTGTCAAAGATGCGAGGTGTCTGGTACTGTACAAATTCACCTGCTAAGATATAGTCAAAACCTCCCAACAATAGAGGCTCATGTCCTGTAGACTTTCGCGGCCTAACAAGGATCTAGAATTAGAAGTCCACCTTATGTTAACTAGCTAGTGCATCCCATGGACTTCGCCAACCATTTCAAATAAAGACTACCAGAAATGTGTTGAGTTACCCACTCTCACCACACTGGACAGCAAGGTTGGTGCATGATCTATGCATAACAACGACAGCTCATTATTGGGTTGATTTATTTATCTGTAAATCAACTCTCTATAGACGACGCTCAATAGAGACCTACCTCCTCAATTAACAATCAAAATACTGTTGCGTTGTCACCCACAAAGACCTAAGTTGAAATGCCTCTGACTGCGCTTGTAGTATAGTTATTTGTGTATAAGATCTTGGCATATATGGTAAAAGTTTTTTTCTGTAAAATGTTGCTTTAAATTTTCTTAAACCTTTATATTACAGTTGTAACATGAAGCTAAACCTTGACTACTTACTGGAGATTCTGTGGGAGTATCTTTCCCTCATTCGCGTCTACACCAAAAAACCGGGCCAACCACCAGACTTCGACGAAGGACTTATATTGAGAAAGGTGAAAATCTTTGTTTATAATTATATAATTGGTCTAATTAACCTAATCTAATAGTCCATATCCATGCCTAGCTGAATATAGGCAAGTTTTCTGGAGTTTCCCCAGTGTCGTGCATTTTACATAGAATTATTTGTAGGCCACACATGCAAATAATTTATTTAATAGTATTAGAAGTACATATTTTAATAACAGTTACCAACATTAAACAAAGAAGGTCTTGAATGTGTTGAGGACTAAAATATGTCATACATTGTCCCTCGCGGGAATTGATCTCGCGATTTGCAGTACCACAGACAACCGCTTAACTATTGCACTAATGATCCATATACATACATACATAAACTCTCACGCCTGTCACTCAGAGATATAGACAGAGAATATGGACTTCCATTTGGTACAGTCCTGATACACCTCTCTCACCTCCTTTACATCCATATATCTAAGCATACATGCTCGTCGATTAAGGGTACTCTTAATCTGGCTCTTCTTCAATATATCGCCAACTTGGTCGATAAATTTTCGTCTGGGACGTTTCATCCCGACTATGCCATTCACTTCTGCAACATAAATTTACTTTATCACTCTTTCCTCATTCATTCTTTCTACATGACCAAACTGAAGCATTCCTTTTCTTTATTGGATAGGGTGACAAACGAGCACACAGTCCACCTGATGGAATGATGAAAATGGAATATCTCAGTCCTCAAGCGTTTTGATTCCAAATGGATAATATACAGTAAAACTCGCTTAATACGATCACGCTTAATACGATTTCTCGTTTAATACGCCGTTTTATATCAGTCCCTGCATCTTGAGGCATGTTTTCATACATTTTGAACACGCTTAATACGATTCGTCATCCCGTTTAATACGCCATCTGCGCAACACCCGAGCCGAGCCTAGTTGCATTATAAAGTAGTACCATTTTAAAGAACAGACAAGAAATTAACGAAAAATACAGATTCGGAGGTGTGAAGAGAAAAAAGCAAAAGATAGGAAAGTTTGATCAATTAGAGAAAGTTTTAGTTAAATGGCTTCATAAAGCACGAGCTTTAAAAGTGCCCATAAATGGCCCCATATTAAGCGAAAAAGTGCATAAAATTGCTGAAAGCTTACAAATCACAGATTTTACCACTTCAAATGGATAGATCGTTTTAAGCATCGTCACGGCATTGTGTATCGTCAAATCACTGGGGAATCGGAGATAGTGGCAGCAAACAAGAAGTTGATACATGGATAGCACAATTTTCTGCATTATTAAAACATTATGAATCGCGAAACATTTTTAACGCAGACGAATTTGGTTTATTTTATAAATTGATGCCAAATAAATCGTATATCTTCAAGGGAGAAACTTGCCATGGTGGCAAAGCAAGTAAAGAGAGACTTACTATTCTGGCCTATGCAAATTCTGATGGGTCGGAAAAGTTACGTTTACTAGTCATTGGTAAAATCCACGTTGCTTCAAAAACATGAAATCGCTCCCTGTAATATGATGCACAATCTCGAGCTTGGATGTGTCGTGAAGCGACAATTAAAAGAGAAAGAAAACCTAACCTACGATCAGCAAAACAACCAAATAGACCAAGACAAATAATATATTTAGGATTCGAAAATATTTACAATTTTATATATCAAAAATGGAGTATGAATATGAGGATGGATGATGTGATTTACAAATTATATTTAAAAAAAAAGGTAATAAAAAAAAGAGATTTATGTCGAAGCTGAGTCCGAAGATCCCAAGTGTGCTCTCAGCGCCTGGTACGAGCACGCACGGCGTAGGTGAGAAGGCGAGGGCGTCTCTAGGCGACGACCTCAGGTGAATGCGGCGATTGCAGTATCGGCGACTTCAGCCCAGACAGGAGCTTGCAGGATCCTCAGCGACTTCAGACAGCGCAGTGGCCTGCAGGATCCGGTGACTGCAGGCGGGACAGAGGTTTGTAGGTTCCGGTGATTTCGGGCGGAACAGAGGTTTGTAGGTTCCGGCGACTCCAGGTAGAGTAGAGACTTGTGGGATCTCGGCGACTTCAGGCAGAGCAACGTTTTGTAGGATCCGGCGACTTCAGGCAGAGCAACGGATCGTAGAGTCCAGTGGCTTCAGGCAGGATAGAGGCTTGCAGGATCCCGGGGCTGAGCGGCCCCGGGATAAGGCCTTTAGAAGATGCTTCCGATACGAGAACTGAAGCAAGACTGAATTTCTTCACCGATTGTTCGGCTTTTATATCTTTCTAGAGAGAACGGAAAAATTATTTAAATTAAAAGGAAATTTATTGTAAATGACCTAGAGCAAAAGAGTATTTATGTGAAAATATCGAGATAAAACATTATATCGGTAACGAATTTGAATAAAAATTGCCATGACAACGGTATAAATAGTAGTTGTCATAAAAACCAATTTTTGGTTTTTGGACTTTTATTAAGAAATTATTACATTTAAGTATGAATTGAGATATGATTCACATAGGAAAAACTTATGCACGGCTGCGTGCATGAAGCCTGAAATTGTAGAGTTACAGAGAATTCAATAAAATACCATAAAAGGTAAGACTTCATTGACAGCTATTTTAAAAGTGATAAAAAGTGTGAAAATACGAAGTAAAATGATATGTTATTGTGTAAAAACGTTACAGGATCCTATAGAAATAAAGGTGATGCAAAATATAAATGCAGAAAATCAAAAACAGAATGGAAAAATAGTATAAAGTGATGCAAAACATGAATGCAGAAAATCAAGAACAGAATGGAGAAATAGTATAAAGTGATGCAAAACATGAATGCAGAATATCAAAACAGAATGGAGAATTAGTGTACAATGAAATGTAAGTAGTATAACACTACAGATGATTGGCTTTCGTTTTATTAACTGGTTAAAAGCTTCAGATGATCAGTTCCAGATTAAATCATCATCATCATTACAACCCTTCACAAGTCCACTGCTGAATATAGGCCTCCCCCAAGGAATGCCACAAAGCACGGTCCTGAGCCACCTGCATCCATCGACTTCCTGCATATCTTACCAGGTCGTCACTCCATCTAGTGGGGGGACGCCCAACACTTCGCCTGCCGGTACGAGGCTGCCACTCGAGAACCTTTCTTCCCCATCGGTTGTCGGTTCTTCGAGCTATATGGTCGGCCCATTGCCACTTCAGCTTACTAATCCGTTGGGCTATGTCGGTCACTCTGGTTCTACTGCGGATATCCTCATTTCTGAGTTTATCACGCAGAGAAACTCCGAGCATAGCCCTCTCCATAGCTCGCTGAGCGACCTTCAGCTTCCTCATCCGGCCAGCAGTGAAGGACCACGTCTCAGTTCCGTATGTCATCACTGGCAACACGCACTGGTTGTACAGTCTCATTTTCAAGTTTTGAGGTATACTTGACGAGAAAATGTGCCGTAATTTCCCGAACGCTGCCAAACCGAGTTGAATCCGTCGATTGACCTCTCGGTCGAAGTTGGACTTACCTAGTCGGACTATTTGTCCCAGGTAAACAAACTCGTCAACAACTTCGAGCTTAGTGCTCCCAACAACAGCATAGGTGTGACATGGACATTAAACATGATCTTTGTTTTGTCCATGTTCATTAAGCTGAACATGGACAAAACAAGGTCTTAAGAGACCTATCCGTTGGGAAGCACTATTGAGGTCATTGAGCATAGTGCTTAGGTCCTCCAGCGATTCTGCCATAAGGACTATATCGTCGGCAAATCGAAGGTGAGTGATGTACTTGCTATTGATGTTGATACCGTATCCTTTCCAGTCCAGAAGCTTGAAAACGTCTTCCAATGCAGCGGTGAAGAGTTTCGGGGATATGATAATGATATAATAATGATAATGATATGTCTTACACCTCTCTGCAGTTGGATAGGTCTCGTACTCTGGTTCTGTACTCGGATAGCCATTGTAGCCCTATTGTACAAGCGCTTCAGCACTTCGATATACCGACAGTCCACTTGGCACCGCTGAAGGGACTGCAGCACCGTCCAAATTTCGACGGAATCAAAGGCTTACTCATAGTTCACATACGCCAGACATAGTGGCAAATTGTACTCCTCCAGATTAAATGTAGACGCATAATTATTCTCTTTATTGATAACTGCCCCGCTCACCCTAAAGATCTGTAACTAAAGAACATCGCGCTTGTTTTCTTACCTCTGAATGCGACAAGCATGTTACGTATACCTATAATTCAATACCTATACAATATTTGTAAATGATGTTTTATTTTCCCTATCCCGCATAATACGCTTTCCGGCTTAAGTCGCAATTTTGGCTGGGTCCCTTCAAAATCGTCTTAAGCGGGTTTTACTGTATGTCATATATATATGCCATAGACATCTAGTCTATGGGCCATAGCATCCACTTACCATCAGGTGGACTCTGTGCTAGTTTGTAACCCTTATTCTATATATCTACATACAGGGTTATTTTTCAAAGAGTAGCCAAATTTTAAACTTAAGTACAAAAAAAAGTTACTTTTCATTTCTGCTCTTTATAATATTAATATGTATGCATATGTAATGCATATGAGTAAATTTTAACCGGTTCAGTGCGGATAACACGTCAGGCGTGCCATCAATTAATTTGTGTGGCGTATGACACGCGAGTTGTGTCTTTTTTTTAAATCGTTATAACTCGCTCAAATTGCTTTTTTGGAAGATTATCCAGAACAAAATATTCATTATTTTGCAAGTAATTCATGTCTACAGCTTCGTTTCTGGATATTTTGAAAATTTGAAAGTGTTAGGGGTCGATAACCTTTTTTACATGTACAACTTGTACTTGTTTTTTACTTTGTAGATTTTAAATCATCTTGTGGAAAAATAGTCTAATAAGTAACAAATAATAGCACTCATTGCGATCGCTCACAAACTCAAGTTGTAAATAAATTTCTGGAAAACAAGTCTCCTGTTAAAAAAAACATTGCGTTTGTCTTATTGTTTAATTTTTCTTAAAATGGTTTAACTGCCGTCTTATTACTATCATATGGCCGAATAGACCTACGAAGTACAATGTGCTCTTGTGATATTGTATAAGGTTTATTTTGGCTTGAAACAGTTCGAAAACGTTATTGCATAAATAAAATTCGCTAATAAATAGTCTTTTGTCAATCCGGCCCCGTATAGCACCTGCGTTTTTTTCCTTTTGAAAACACTTGTTTTGCTATTCTTATTAATTAGACGTTTTCAGATCGACTTTACTTTTACATTTGTATAACATTAAATAATATTTAACATTTGTAAATATCAATGAATCATAAACCTTTTTTTTTTACAAATTAAGATTCTTGCAAAGATATTTTATAGGTCCAGATACCGTGTTGCTAACACACCGCACTGTTCATAATGACGCCAGTCTTTGATTCATGTGTGCGTGAGTACCACGTGACGCGCATATCTTACGTACCATGGCTGCATTAATGTGCGTGATTTCGGTAATAACAGTGCGCATCGATTACCCAAAAAATGTGGGAGATTTTATATTTCATTCATATTGACATACCTATTGATTCTACAAGTATAAAATGTGTGTGCGAAGCGTGGGCATTAGTGTGCGTGTGTGTATGGGGATATGATTGGTTATGTGTGTTTTATGTAGGTACGAACATCGTACTAAAATATTGAAGATATGTAATAAAACCTATAACTAATGTAACAGTTAAAAATAAATAAAAAAGCACAGTAGATATTTATGTACGTAACATATATTTATAATCTCTTATTATTAAATATATACAGAGTACTACACTTTTGTACTGTAGAACACAAAATATTGCCGCTTTTTACGAAGACATTAATTATTTTTCAATCCTCAAAGTAAAATGACGAAAAAAGTAAGCATAGTTAAGCGTAAACTTCGGCCAAGAGATAGCAAAATGTTTAATTTTTTTTAAATTGCTCCGTTCCGTTGCTGCATGAAGGAAGGACAAAAACAAATAAACAAAAAATCACATTTTCACATTTATAATATTATATTAGTATGGATTGTTAAGAATAATAGATAAACTTTTGAAACTGGTTTACAATTGACTTTTTGAGGGTGGATCTATACACTCGCGCTCTCTGTCTTGCTCTAGTAAGTAATGGTTTTGAGTGACCAAAAACGATAGAAGCACAGGAAAGTGCAATTTCATGCTGCCAGATGTAGTTCAACCCTAAGCCTTAAAACGGTTTAACTCTGTAGGTTGTGTAAAATCTGTACAATTAGACCGTTTAAAACCCCTATACAGATAACCTTTGCAGTTGATCATGACATTAAAAAATGGTAAAAACATTTCATAGACTAGGCAACACTCGAATATTATTGCTCAGTATTATTACTTGTATTGACATTTAGCTTTCGTATTCTTTTACAAAGAAATACACCATAAAATTGTATAGTTACTTATGAAAAGTGATGTTCTTATCCTTATTTTTTTTCTAAGAGTAATTTTTACGTGATTTCACAGCACAAACAGTCATTTTTCGAAATTAAAAACACCGGTGCGTGACGTATGTTCCACAGTGAACGTCGCTGGCATAATGGTGGAACGATCGAACTAATACACCAATATTGACGCCTTTGAAATGGAAGCGTTTTAGGCGCGCGTACACGGTATCTGGACTTATAAAACATCTTTGGATTCTTGATTGTTTGATATTTAAAAATATTATTATTATGTGAAAATTTAATTTAATAAAAACCAAGGATTTCCAGGGTGATTTAGCTGTACCTACTTATATAAATCATTTTTTTATAAAACAAAAAATAGTACAAAAGATTTGTAATCTCTGCATAAAAAAAGTCACTTACTCTCACTTTCAAAGAAAACACGTAGAAAAACACGTAGTTACCCACTAAAATCAAGTATCCTTCCGTTTGTAACTGATTTTTGATGTCAACTAAACTTAATGAGGTCTAAACAAGTGAAAAAAGTATTAAAAAAAACATTACTTTTACACATGACTGATGGCACAACAATGTGTGTAAAAACGACAGTGACACTTGACACGCCAGGCGTGTTGTGAAATATTTGTTCACCGCCACAGCTAAAAGTTGTCGAAAATCGCTGCCGCAACGAATCGGTTAAGAAATACTAAATTCCCATAGATATGATGCAGATGCAGATGCGGATCGTGTGAGTTGACAAAGTTAAAACTAATATTTTGTTCCAGGGCGTGAGTATCGAACACGTGTGCCACTCGATCCACCGGTCGTTGGCGGCCCAACTCAAGTACGCGCTGGTGTGGGGCACCAGCACCAAGTACTCACCGCAGCGTGTCGGCGTCGCGCACGTCGTAAACGACGAGGACGTCGTGCAGCTCATCAAGAAGTAGCCTCGTTACCGACTACTCTATGTTAGCTCTGTTGCTTTATTACTCTGTGCCACGCCGCAGTATATTGTGACAGTAAGACAATTTACTATTTTTCTTAACAGAAGAAATTGTTAACTTTTTTATCCGAACATTATAAAAGTTAAAGTTAGCTCATAATATTAAAAGGTAATGAGAAATCCAGTATGAAAGAAAATCTGTCCGATGTGCAGTGCGATGTGTAACTAGTGGGAATCATAGTTGGCGTCATAAATCATAAATCTTTTCATTTTGTGTATGATAAGGCTCCTTATTCAATTATCGTTTTGTTTTCTATTTATTTTATGGAAATTGTTTTCACAATGCACATCTCAATACTAAATAACATCTTAACGGATCGGACCAAGTTTTTGATACATATTGTACGGGATGGTGCTGAAAATAACACAGTAAATGGTACGACGAACTCGGCACTGTCCTTTGATCATAAATAAAAATCAATGAAAATATTGAATAATTTGGCCACAGGGTTTTATTCACTCAAATATTTTTTTAGGCGAAGGTATTTTAGCTAATATTTTTAATGACATCAGATTTGAGCCTTATTAAGACTAATATAAACAGATAACTTTTGTCATGCGAATTGTTTATGAGCCGTGGTAGCTCAGATGGTTAGCGCTCACTATTAATGTCATAGTACATGAGCAACCCGGATTCGATCCCCGCCAGCATCAATGAAATTGTTAATTGCAATTTTAAGTGCTGATTTACCACATGCTTAGTGGTGAAAGAAAACATCGTGAGGATACCTGCATGTCTGAGAAATAAGAAAAAAAGTATTTCGAAGACCTGTGAAGTTCGCCATCACGCATTGGGGACCGCGGCGTTAATTCCTTGCCCTAAAACCCCCTCAGAAACGAGAGGAGGCCGGTGTCCAGTTGTGGGACGTATATAGGCTGTATCTTTAAATTTTTAACTTAATTGTTTATGACAAATTGAGGACTTGTGGTGCATTTATTTATGTTACAGCAGCAACAGAGCGTGAGTTACAGTCATTGTTAAATTATTCACAAAGTTTAATTTTAATTCGGATAGCAATAATAAATAATTGAAGGCACCAACACACTACGTCAAAACACATTTCATTACCCACAAATTTTTTTTTAATGATATGCCAGTATTTTAGCCGTGCACTGTTGTTTTCTCTTCTAAAGGGTATAAAGCCAGTATAATTGCTGAGTGTGTGGCATTCCATGTTGATACTCAGGTGACAACGCAGCAGTAGCCTTTTGTTTGAAGTTGGCTATAGGTTTCCATGGACTGCAATAGCTACTTACCATTAAGTAATAGAAATATAAACTTTTATTCAATATACATTATAAATAACACTTAATGAAAGTCGCTTTTATATTTGCTTTTTTATTTTTATATTTACCACTGGTTAGGAAAATACCTCTGTCCTGGAAAGAACTAGCAAGAAAGAAGCCAGCGGTTGTTGTAAAAGCGTATAACATCGCCCCAAGAATGAATTACTAACTCAATGGAGTCGAGTAACTGGTATGACTAACTTGTGATTGACTGTAAATTTGTTTGACACTTTAATAAAATAGTCTACATATTGTGTATGATTGGTTATTCACCATTTATTTGGAGTTTTGATTTTAGAAATGATCATACCAATTACTGCCAATTTTCAATAGCCAAAAAGGAGGAGATTCTCAATTCTAGTTTTTTTTTGTGTTACCTGCCTCATCACTTTTTTCTAGGTGAACCTATTTTGATGATTTTTTTTTATTTGAAAGCTCGTGCTTCTCTCAGGTCCCCTTATAAATTTGATCACGATTTGACCAGTAGTTTTTGAGTTATTCCTAATAACGTATTTAAAGGTGGTGGAGCCATATTGCAGCTATATTAATTGGATAGTTGTAGCACGAATGGGTCGGCTCGACCGGAGAAGGACCACCGTCTCACAGAATACCGGTGTAAAATAGCAGCTCAATGCTGCTGTGTTGAATTATGGTGATGTAGATGTCTATGGGTCACAGCAACCACTTACCATCAGGTGGTCTATGTGCTTCCTTGTCACCTTTACCCGTTTAAAAAAAATAATGTCGACTACATTGATGATGTTCTCATTTAATTTATATTGAAGTCGGTTGTTCAAGATTTTTAATTTTACCACGTGTGTAGGTATTGTTGAAGTCAAATTTGTTCAAATCACTTTCAAAGTCAAAAAGCTACATTGAATAAAGGTAGTTTTACCAATTTTATTGCATTTAATTTGAAGTAAAATCACACGCGATAAAGTCCGTAAAATTAATTATATTCAATCTGTAGTATTCGTGTATATTTATGGAAACCATTTTGTCAAAAGCTACGACTTCATGTTGTTAAAGTGAATTTAAAAAAAATGTCGATGGAATTTAATAAATTGTGCAACCGAGAGACAGAAAGCCACTTTTCGAAGATTATGCGTAGAACTGCAATTGCTAGTAAAATTCTCTTAGTTTGAGGAGATGATAGTTGATGAAAATGATAATGATGAAATATGAAAAAAGTTTCAAATAAAACTTCTCTTTTCTCTCTTAAAGTTTTGGTGCAAAATAAATTTTTAGCCTTTTTAAAATCAATACCATTTTACGACGAAAACTATGAGTGTTATAAGATAAAGTGTTTGATTTTTATGTTAAATATTTTCTAATATCGCTCATAGTTTTTGACATAATAGCAAATTAATTTTTTATAAAAGTATAAGCCGACTTCATAAACTTCAGAATGTAAAATTATTTTATTATATTTAGTTTGGTTTTACTTTAAATTATATTTTTTTTACCCTTTTGAGTGCACTAAGAAATATCACACAATCTCAATGTCGTTTAAATACATTAAAAACTTCCTCTATTTTGCCTTGGGATGGAATTTATTCTTCAAATTTATATGTGACCACCACCCGTTAAGTATAATTTAAAATTAATAATTTTGTACAACCGACTTGAATATAAATTATTAAGAATAACTCAAAAACTATTGGTCAGACCTTAATCAAATTTATATGGGACCACATGTGAAGCACCAGCTTTCAAATAAAAAAAAGGAATCATCGAAATCGGTTCTCCCAGTAAAAAGTTATGAGGTAACACACACAAAAAAAAATGAAGTCGGTAGAAAAAAGAATCATCAAAATATTCACAATTTTTGACTAATTTATCGCGTAACATAACAAAAGAACATAACAGTCGAATTGTGTTGTCCCTTTTTTGATTAACTAAAAAAAATTAACTGATTTGTCGATAATTGATCTACTTGCCTCAAACCCACTTTTATAGATTCGTTTAAGTTCTACGCGAACAAAGTCGCGGGTAAAAGCTAGTTATGTAACAATTGTGTCGTCGTGTGTTGCTCTTTCTACATTGTGTTAATAACTGTACAGTGAGCCGCAACAATTTGTATATAATCAAGTTTACATTTTTGCATTGTAATAAATAATGTTTTGAATGCAAGTGTTGTTTTATTTGGTTTCTATATAAGAAAGAACAGTGATTTAAATAAGGGTTATTCCATTTATCGACCCTAGGGTGGATAATCGGAATTCGTATATTATTTTTCTTCCGATTTTCTCCCTTGGCTGTGTACAGCCGTTTTTTTTTTATAGGAAAAGGGTGACAAACGAGCACACAGTCCACCTGATGGTAAGTGGTTGCTGCGGCCCGTAGACATCTACATCTATCCTCTATTACAAATCAAAATGTAGATGCGTTGTCACCCGTGAGGACTAAGATGGAATGCCTCATTTCCAGTAAAAAGGGCCTCCGGCTACCTGCACTCACCAAGCGAAACGCAGAGGTAAACCTCTACTTCACGCTGGTTATCTGTGAGGTCGTGGTACCACCCCGGTTCAAGCCGGCCCATCCGTGCGACAGCAAAAGCTGCCGCGTGGCTCTACCACTGTTGAACATGATAGAAACTGGCCTAATAAACATTAACATACATACTTATAAAAAAAAACATACATATTTCTTGTTACCCCATATCTTCCCGTGGGTGTCGAAAGAGGCTACAGAGGGAAGCTGAGGCAGAAGATGGGCAGCAGAATTTTTCTGATAACAGTAAAACAAAAATTAAAAAAAACTGCGTTTGCCAAACCGTTCGCCAAGCGTGCAACTATGGCAATATACTCCCCAATGAATAAAGTTACGAAGAGACGACCCCCAGTCTCCGGCGGCCCCGCTATTCCTGGCTACGGTGGCGACCATGGTAACGGCGGGGAAGGGGTTGCTAAGAATCTCCGGTGAACGTACGGTTGCCACCTACGACGATTCGACCTAGCAACATAAAACGCACGCACCCTGAAGACTGACGAGAAGATCCTGAAGCAGGAAGAAAAGATAGACAAGTTGCGCTGGAATATTATAGGATTATCTGAGGTCCGAAGAGAGGGGGAGGATATGGTAATTCTCGAATCCAGCAAACGGAGGGCGACCATCTGTCCTAAGGAGATGTCGGATTTATCGTCCACAAGTCTCTCGTTAACAACGTCGTAAAGATTGAGAGTATGTCGACGAGGATTGCGTACCTTATACTCAGAATTACCAAACGGTATTCGCTGAAGGTCATACAGGTTTACGCACCAGCCTCGGCACATCCCGATGAGGAGGTGGAGGAAATGAATGAGGATATATCTAGAGCCATGTATTTATCCTCCAAAACCCACTATGCGGTGTTAATGGGAGACTTCAACGTAAAACTAGGCATAAGAGAGAACGGTGAGCTGAAAGTAGGGAAATTTGGAATAGGGCAACGGAACCCAAGGGCAGCTGGCCGACTTCATGGAGAAAGAGGGACTCTTTATGATAAACTCTTTTTTCCAGAAGCGGCCCCGCTTTCTGTGGGACCTGGTTGAGCCCCGACGGTTCGACAAAAAATGAGATTGACTTCATTATGACGACCAGACGTCAACTGTTCAGTGATGTCTCAGTGATCGCGAGGGTGAAAACTGGTAGCGATCACCGACTAACTAAGTTCTGCAAGACCCGCCGCAGAAGAACACAAAAACTCTCCGATCACACTCTTAATCGCATTGCTGTTAGACGGAAATGAAGCTACAGTCTTCAGCAGATTTGACAGCGTACAGGCAACTGAACAGACAAATCTCCAAATGCATGCGTTGGGACTTGCGCCACTAAAATACAGCTCGTATCTAAGAGCGATCAAGCGGAAACAGAGCTCCAAAGTCTTTTCTAGAGATCTGTCTGTCAGAAAGAGCCAACTGTCGAAGCTGAAGACCGAGTGTGGCAGCGTCGTTTTCGGAGCACCTAAGATTTTGAGTGAGATTGAGAGGTTCTATGGACAGCTGTACACAATATCGTTGGAGCCACACGCAAGTGTGAGTAACGATCCAAGAGCAAGTCTTATCCGGTGGTATTCCGGACGTCACTCAGAACGAGATTAGAATGGCTCTCCAGCACCTTAAAAATGGCAAGGCCCCAGGCGATGATGGAATTACAGCGGAGCTTCTGAAAGCGGGTGGAAAACCGGTACTTGAAGTCCTAATTCCGTCCTCTATGGTGGCGCTACACCGGAGGCGTGGAGCAGAAATGGTCTTGTTCTTCAAGAAAGGCGACAACGCTCTCTTGAAGAACTACAGACCGATTTTCCTTCTGAGCCGTGTCTACGTGCTGTTTTCGAGAGTCATTACGAATCGTCTCGCATGCAGACTCTACGACTTCCAGCCTCCCGAACAGTCCGGTTTCCGAAAAGTCTAGCACCATAGACCACATACATACCCTTCGGCAAATTGTACAGAAGTCCGAGGAGTACAATTTGCCACTAAGTCTGGCGTATATAGATTATGAGAAAGCTTTTGATTCCGTCGAAATTTGGGCGGTGCTGCAATCCTTCAAAGTTGTCAAGTTGACTGTCGGTATATCAAAGTGCTGAAGTGTTTGTACAGTAGGGCTACGATGGCTATCCGAGTACAGAACCAGAGTACGAAACCTATCCAACTGCAGAGAGGTGTAAGACAGGGTGACGTTATATCACCGAAATTCTTCACCGCTGCATTGGAAGACGTTTTCAAGCTTCTGGACTGGAAAGGATACGGTATCAACATCAATGGCGAGTACATCACTTACCTTCGATTTGCCAACGATATAGTCCTTATCGCAGAATCGCTGGAGGGTGTAAGCACTATACTCAATGACCTCAATAGTGCCTCCCAACAGATAGGTATTAAGATGAACATGGACAAAACGAAGATCATGTATAACGTCCATGTCACACCTATGCCGGTAGTCGTTTGGGAGCACTACGATCGAAGTTGTTTACAAGTACCTAGTCAGGTCATAAATTCTGTCACATGTTTAATATAAAATAATTGAAACAAGTTTATTCATTATGTAACCATTTACATACCAAAATTAACTTAACAAAACATAGATTCTTATGACACTAAAGCTTATTCAAAATGACCTCCGTGATTTTGAGTACAGGCAGGGGCGGATTTGGACTTTATGGGTCCCGGGGCTAAAATTGAGATGGGGCCCACTTAAGGACAGCGAAAAAGGCTATTTATCAAATATAAAAAAAATCATTTATTAATTTATTATAAATAACTTATTATAAACTATTATTTATAGATACAATGAAGTACAAACAATTATTTTAAAATTCGATTAAAACATTTTTTTCTTGATTTTGCTCTAGCAAAATCATGAATTAAGTCATCGAAGTCAATTAATCTCAATAAGTTGACTTCGATGCTTAATCTTGTTAAAGATGAGATAGTCTGTCGTCTAACATCGTTGATCGATACGTTTTTTATTCTTTTCAAAACTGAAACTGATCTTTCTGATTCACAATTTGCGATTGGAAGTGTAAGTAGTATCCTGTAAGCAATATAGGTATTCGGAAAAATTTGTATCATGTCTAAATCTACAAGCCAATTTAAAACTTTTAAGGGACACAAGATTCCATCATTTGCACTTGTGTTTTTTTCTGTACGATTGAAAAAAAATCCCTTAGGCTGCCGTTTTCAACATTGTATGAATTGTTTTAACTCAACTGATAAATCTTTTTCTAAATCGTCAGAGTAAACCTTTACGAGATTTGCTACTTTTTTTCTAATACATCTGTCTCTATAAATAATAATTGTGTGAGAAAACCAAATAGTTAAATGATGCGATCATATGCTTCACTCCGTTTCTGCAACTCGGCAACTAATTTGTCTATAATCACATAAAATGTGTTTACTCGGAATTTATCAGCCGGGCTTCAGCTACTAGCTTGTGATTCTTTGTCGGTTAGCATTCTTGTGACCTTTCGTTTGTTTGCATCAGAATATTCTTGATCCACAAAATTACTTAGTTGTTTGGCTTGATTTTCAATGTCAGAAAATGTATCTCGCAAATCTGCCACAAAATCCACTAATGAAAGTAGCATGTTATTTGCAGAAATTAAATCTGTATCAACTTTTTGAAGATATTAAGTAGTTACGTTAAAGCGGCTTAAAACATTATTCCATAGAATCGCCATAAAAACATTTTCAAGTTTTTTTATATGTTTCAATAAACCTTCAGCTTATTTACGAGTTTCGCATTTTTGTTCTACGTCATTCGCTAAAATTGATTAAGATGTCCCACCGATGTGCTGATGCACTAAAAAATCCATATAGCCGCTGTAAAATTCCGAAGAAATTTGTAGCATCAAGACATACGTCGACACTACATTCTCCCACTAAGTTTAGAGAATGTCCAGCGCAAGGCACGTAAAACGCTAATTAATTTTTTTCTCTAATACAAGCTTGAAGTCCAATATATATAACGGACATATTGGAATCGTTGTCAAGGGTCTGAGCTCTGCAATTTTTAATGTCGATACCGTGCTCCTGTAGTAAATCTAATACGTCATTACTAAGCGACCTACCTTTATGACTTTTTATTTGTAAAAAGCAGAAAAACCGTTCATAAACGTGACCATCTAAGTAGTATCGGAAAATGACTGACAACTGATCGATGTGGGATATATCTGGGGTAGAATCTACGAGTCCCCAATATTTTGCACTGTGTATTTCATCAATAATACGTTTTAATACTTTTGCAGCCATTAACTCTATAAATTCTTTGTATATAGTTTTAGATAAATAAGAGACTGTACCACTGCCTTTGTGTGTGCTCTTCCAGAAAAGGATCAAACTGAGCAATCAATTCTTAGGTTTAAAAAAAATATTTTTGATTCGAGACCGCGGGGCCCCCGCCAAGGTGGGGCCCGGGGCTATAGCCCCCCCTAGCCCTTCCTTTAATCCGCCACTGAGTACAGGCCTTCAATCTGCGCGGCCAGTCGTCTATCGCAGCACGAACGAGGTCCATCTCAATATCGGCGGCTGCCTTAATCAAGGATGTCTTGAGTAACTCCAAATTGGGATGAGGCTTTGAGCACGCCTTTTCCTCCAAGTGTTGCCATATCTTGTAATCTAACGGATTCAAATCTGGACTGGAGGAGGGCCAGTCTTCGTGCCGGATGAAGTCGATTTCACGCGCCGCCAGCCAGTCTTGTGTGCTCTTCGCTCTATGACCTGGCGCCGAATCTTGTTGGAATACCCAGTGCCTGTTATTGAACATGGTATGAGAAACAGGTTCCACAAGGTTCGTCAGGACTGTATTTCGATACACAACTGCATTCGTTTTTACACCTTTCTCACAAAAATGTACCTCTGTTAAGCCCCAATAAGAAACTCCCAACCATACCATGAGCGAGGATGGAAAATGACCTCGTTGGACACGCGGAATACGGTTGCTCGCTACTTCACTACTGTGTGCGTACACCTTATCATTTTGTTTGTTGTAGCTCTCTTCTACGGTAAAAATATTTCCATCCGAAAAAAGAATTACCCGATATTTTTTTCCCGCGTACCGCTTCAACAAAGCGCGGCATCTCTTCAGTCTCAGGTCCATTAGACGAGCATTCAAACGATGTCCTGTTTTTCTTCGATATGCCCGAAGCCCTAAGTCTTCATTTAACACCCTTTTCACCGTGGTTCTGCTTAACCCCATCTGAAGGGCCAACATTTTCTGCTTAAGTTTGGGATTTCTTTGAATTCGCGCCTTCACAGCTTTTATCACTGCTGGAGTCCTAACAGACCGAGAGCGACCACTTCTTGACCTGTCATCTACACTAGAGTCTTCATTGTATCGTTTGATGGTACGTTAAAAAAATATTGAAATATATATTATATTTACACTAAAATAAATCCATACTCATTTCAAAACTTAATTAAAGTATCTTACATATACTATAATAATTAACAGCTTATCACATTATACCTTTTTTTACGAGCAGTAACAAATTTCTTAACACATCTAGTTAATCTTATTTTGCGTGACCTAACGGGTTATTGTACTGGGAGTTTGACTGCGTTTTGTTTCTTGCTTGTATTTATTGTATTTTTAATAGTAAGCGCCTATGAAATATTCTTAAACTACCCTCTGTCTTTTTTATATTTTGTGCAAGATTTTATATTCATGTTTAATATTTAATGTAAGTCCACAGATATGTTATGCCTACTCAAATCACATTTTCTTTGTTTTCTTTTATGTTTCTCAGTAAGTGAGTGTGTAAGTGAGTCTTTTGGGAAATAAATTTCTTAAACCTCATAAACGAATCTTTTGGTTATATTCAAATTTTTCAGTATGTCAAAAATTTGAATTGGCGCGTAACCGCAACGATGCAACGCAATAACTGCAACACGGTCTTCTTTAAGCGCCCACTCCATATTTAAAAATGAGTAAAATTCTAAAAAGTATACAGTTTTATTTTCATGAACAATTCGAAATTCGAATTCAATAAACTTTTTTGTGGCCAGCATTCTAAAAGAAAAGTTTTAACTGTGTGACAATACTTATGACCTGACTGTGTATACCTGGGACAAATAGTCCAACTTCGACCGAGAGGTCAATCGACGGATTCAACTCGGCAGGGCAACGTTCGGGAAATTACGACACATCTTCTCGTCAGGTATACCTCAAAACTTGAAAACGAGACTGTACAACTGCTGACCTTATGAGGAAGCTCAAAGTCCCTCAGCGAGCTGTAGAGAGGACTATGCTCGGGATTTCTCTGCGTGATAAACTAAGAAATTAGGATATCCGCAGTAGAACCAGAGTGACCGACATAGCCCAACGGATTAGTAAGCTGAAGTGGCAATGGGCCAGCCATATAGCTCGAAGAACCGACAACCGATGGGGAAAAAGGGTACTCGAGTGACGGCCTCGTACCGGCGGATGAAGTGTACGGCGTCCTCCCACTAGATCATAGATTACTGTACACTAGATGGAGTGACGACCTGGTAAGACGTGCAGGAAGTCGATGGATGCAGGTGGCTCAGGACCGTGTTTAGTTGCATTCCTTGGGGGAGGCCTATGTACAGCAGTGGACTTGCGAAGGGCTGTAATGATGATGATGATGATGATGATGATTTCTTGTTAAAGGTCAGAACTGAAATACTTTTAATTGTTCAATTACATATCATTAGATGTGACATAATTTACGTCATTGAATAATGATGGTGTTTATGAATTACTATGAAAAGACACGGCTCAACGACGAAAATTATGTGGCTGTTTGGTATTCATTCGGAGTATCACAGAACTACAAATTCATTGGAATATTGGCATAAAATAATATCAAATGAAATTAAAGACAAACATCCAAATTTAGTAGTTTTTCGATTGCTTCATTGAGTTATAACTAGCGTAGATTTTTTTTTATAGGATGAGGGTGACAAACGAGCACACAGTCCACCTGATGGCAAGTGGTTGCTGCGGCCCATAGACAGACATCTACATCTATCCTCGTTTGCGAATCAAAATGCAGATGCGTTGTCACCCGTGAGGACTAAGATGGAATGCCTCATTTCCAGTAAAAAAGGGCCTCCGGCCACCTGCACTCACCAAGCGAAACGCAGAGGTAAGCCTCTACTTCACGCTGGTATTCTGTGAGGTCGTGGTACCACCCCGGTTCGAGCCGGCCCATCCGTGCGACAGCAAAAGCTGCCGCGTGGCTCTACCACTGTTTAATTTTGTTAGATTGCTTGCAAAAACGCCCAGTTTTTTGCTAACACATCTGTTGTAACAAAAATACAGGATATATAACTACGTCTACTCAATAATGAAATTAGTGTTGGTCATTTCCTGGAAATATTGCAAAATTTATAAATAACTACATAATTATTATTTAAAATGAGGAAGTTTAATTTGGTTTAAATGCAATACGTAATATGATTTTTGTGGCTTATTTGTGGTTATTAAAAATTAATCAATATAATATATTAAAGTATTGTTACGAGTTTGGGGTTCGAGACAATTAAAAACTTCCGAGTGAATTACCAAAATTGATACTTTAATTACACAACACTAAATACAACTTAAAACTACACTAATACTAAAACATAATTGTACTACTGATCACTTTAGATCGCACTTGTATCGTCAACTCAACACTGCTTCAGTCACGGTCTATACGGACCTCAGATAGTTCCAGAATCTTCTACTATAGAAACATCTAGAATATTCGAGTACATACTGGTCCCAATTGACTAGATGTCGATAGTTCTAGTAAGTTCTTTCATGGAAATTTCTAGAAGGATCTTGACTCTCCTAGTTCTGCTACTCGATACTAGAAGGCGCTGGTGGTAACTAGTGTCGCCATGTACCAGTCATTAATGGTGGCGCGCAACAGTATGAATATATTTTGTAGTGTTATGCTACTTTCATATCATTTTACACTATTTTTCCATTCTGTTTTTGATTTTCTGCATTTATATTTTGCATCACCTTTATTTCCATAGGATCCTGTAACGTTTTTACACAATAACAAATCATTTTCACTTCGTATTTTCACGCTATCAGCACCGTTTAAATCGCTGTCAATGGAGTCTTACCTTTTTCAATCTTTTATTGAGTTCTCCGTAACTCTGCAATTTCAGGTTTCGTGGGAGCTGCCGCGCTATAGTTTTTCCTATATGAATAATATCTCATTTCTTACTTAAATGTAACTGTTTTTCAATTATATACCTAAAACCAAAAATTTATATTTTTGACAACCATTATTTATATGGTTGTTATGGTAACTTTTATTCAAATTTGTCACTGGTCTGATGTTCTTATTTCGATATTTCCACATAAATACTCTTTTGCTCTAGGTCATTTACAATAAATTTCCTTTTAATTTAAATAATTTCTCGTTCTCTCTAAAAAGGTATAAAAGCCGAACAATCGGAGAATACAGGGAGTCTCGCTTCAGTTTTCAAACGTGAAGCATCTACTAAAGGCCTTATCCCGGGGCCACATTGCCCCGGGATCCTGCAAGCCTCCATCTACATTTGAAGTCGTCGGCGTAATCTACTTCAAGCGCGGGGCCACACTACTCCGGGCGCTACGACTGCTTGCTCCAGGCGCTGAGTGCACCTACTACCCGCGCTACCTTGAGGCGCTACGACTGCTTGCTCCAGGAGCTGAGTGCACCTACTGCCCGCGCTACCTTTGGGCGCTGCGACTGCTTGCTCCAAGCGCTGAGCGCACCTACTCCAGGTGCTACGTGCTCCGGCTCCGGACGCTGCGTGTGCCCAGACCAGGCGCTGCGTGCCATCACCGCCAAGAAACTACAAGCTCAGCGTATGCCTACTTCTACTCCAAGCGCAGCGTGTGTCACTTCGACCTTTAGGCTCCACTACAATACAATATTCTCCTATCTTTACTTTTTTTATCTAATTGTAATTACACGTCATCCATCATCATCATCATATCTCATTTTTTTTTATAAAATTGTAAATACCTTTTAAAAATTTAAATATATTATTTTCTTGTTCTACTTTTGTTGTTTTGTTGTTCTTAGGTTAGGTTCTATTTTTTTTAATTGTCGCTTCACGACAATTTTCTGTTGAACTGTACTGGGGCGGATAAACGAACACGCGTTTCAGAGTTTCTTACAGTGGATAAACGGAGTAACCCTTTAATAAAATGTTCTATGGGAGTTGACATAAGTCAATATGAAAATCTTCGTGATGGTAAATATTGCAACACAGATGTGTGTTCTGGACAAAGTTATCTAAGTATAAAAATTATTTTTTGTTTGTTCGCATTTTATGCGCCGCCATACCGTTCATCAGATTGCGCTAAAATTTGTCAATTTATTGCTTGCACTTGCGCGAATGTAATAGACATAGTACAATTAACTTAATTGTAGATGGCGCGCGTACCGTACCGACAAATTTGTTTGAATGTATTATCACTCCTAATTAAACAATGGTATCTTTTTCAAATTTAAAACGATATTATCACAATTATATCTTCTGCGGCTGTAACGTGCCGGGTACCAGCTAATAAGGTATATAAAATATATTTTTAATTTACGAGTTTCTAGGCTGGTGTCTGAGGAAACTATATTTTCTAAAGCCGAACGAAGCTCGGCCGATCATGTATTAATAAAAAATAAAGACAAAACTACTATGGCATAAATTATTTTTATTACTCAAATTACCTAAAATTATATAAATGGTTTTAAATGAGGTCTAATCTGTGCTTGCAAGCAGTTCAGATTCGACTGTAGCCAGAGACCAGCGATGCTCTGTGATTTCTAGTGCTTCCCACTCCGCTTTAAAGGCGGCCTTTGGGTCCGGAGGCATGGCCATGGCAGCACCAGACATTTGTTCCTGCATTATCTTCGACTGATCAGCCGCTAAAAAGAAATATTAATTTTATTTAATTATTGAAACAATATTTCTAAAATGTTGGCTATGTGAGTTTAGAAAGTCAATGAAATTCATTAGAATACATTGTAATAGCAAACATGCTTAATAGTAAAGTGTGATCCAAACTTAACATTGGCTGAAGCTAGGCAAGGCTCTGCACAGTAGCAAATGTTACATCCGTAAATTTAGCTATTACCATAGACAGATATATAACACGAATCAGCTAATTGTATAATTCATGTAAAAACAGACTTGCAAATCTTTAGTTTTTATTGAATTAATAAATTTCACAGATACGAGGGTGGATTGAAAAGTACTCGGCCTAACACAGATCCATTCAATTTTAAAAATCAAATCTACCCACATTATTTAGTTCAGTTCAGACTAGTTCATTGTGTGAAGTTCGAAACGTGTGCGATAATTAGTTGTGATTTTATAAATTTATTAACAAAGTAATCGGACATAATTTCCGCGAATGGAGCAAATCGAGCAGCGTGCCGTCATTAAGTACCTCCATAAGAACGGGCTATCATCAAAAGCCATCCATGATGACATGGTCAGTACATTAGGCGATTGTGCTCTGTCATATTCATCCGTCAAAAAATGGATAGCAGAATTTAAGCGTGGTAGAGAGAGTGTGAAAGATGAACCCCGCTCTGGAAGGCCTTCGACGTCAACTACTGACGAAAATATTAAAAAAATACTTGATTTAATAATGGGAGACCGCAGATTAAAAATTAGAGAGATAGCCGAGATTATAGGCATCTCTTATGAAGGAACTCAAAACATCATTGTCAACGAGTTGGGTTTCCACAAGGTGTCTGCGAGGTGGGTTCCGCGACTGCTTTCAGTTGAACAAAAAAGGACGCGATTGACTATTTCACGCGACTGTTTGGAGTTATTTGAAGCCGATGCAGATGATTTTTTGAATCGTTTTGTTACTATAGACGAAACATGGGTTCATTACTGTACACCGGAAACAAAACAACAATCAAAACAGTGGAGAAGACCTGGTTCACCACCCCCTAAAAAGGCTAAGTCGATTTTGTCGGCAAATAAGGTGATGGCTTCAGTATTCTGGGACTCGAAAGGTGTGATTATGATTGATTATCTTGAAAGGGGTCAGACTATAAACTCTGATTACTACTGCACCTTACTACGTCGTTTACGAGAGGAAATAAAAGAAAAACGTCGAGGAATGCTCAGAAGAAAAGTCCTGTTTCATCAAGATAACGCCCGTGTTCACACGTCAGTACAGTCAATGGCTGAAATTCACAACTGTGGCTTTGAACTGTTACCGCATCCGCCGTATTCACCTGATCTGGCACCATCAGACTTCTTTCTGTTCCCTAACCTAAAAAAGCACTTGGGAGGTCAAAGATTTTCGACAAACGACGAGGTCAAAGCAGCTGTAGACGCATATTTTGACTCTAAGGAAGAATCATTTTTTTTCAACGGTCTAAATGCTTGGAAGGGGAGGTGGCAAAAGTGTATTGAACTTGATGGTGATTATGTAGAAAAATAAAAATATAACTGATTTAGTATGTGTTTATTTTCTTGGTTAGGCCGAGTACTTTTCAATCCACCCTCGTATTAATTAATTACTTATTTTAGAATGTCCAATAAAGGAATTATTTTCTATATATTGTGTATTGAGAAAGCCAACATGATTTTTCAGCCTGAATGTACTTGCATGACGATTTCACCCAACAAATTTCAAAGCTGCCATGAAGATTGGATCAGTTTATATGTATGCCATCCATATTATTTTAATTGTATTTGCTTTTGTATGCAGTCCATATTATATTAATTATAAACTATTGCTTGACTACGATCCTACTTCATAATAACATGTGATGGATACAAATTATACCGACTAGTATTGCCTGTGGGTGAAATTCAACCAAGTGTGTGGCTTCATCAACACTTACCATCAGATGGGATTGTCATCAAGCACTGATTTATAATAAATAAATAAAAAACGACACTTATTTAACTTTATTTGCATAACTTAACATTTTCCTGTGCAGAGAAGGCAAAAGGATCTTAGCATACAACCATGGACATAATCGAAATGTCATTTGATTGGTTAAAGTATTTGTATGGAATAATCATGTAAGTACACCGCTGGACTAGGCCTTTCTAAGATGAGTTCTTAGAAAGATGTTATGCATATAACTTTTTATAAAACATATGAAAATCAAGAAAATGATCGTATTTCTTCTTTTAATAATAGTTTTCTACCGACTTCAAAAAGGCGGAGGTACTCAATTCGACTTAATGTTTTTTTATGTGTGTTACCTCATAACTTTTTTCTAGGTGAACCGGTTTCGATGATTCTTTTTTTGAAAGCTGGTGCTTCTCATGTGGTCCCATATAAATTTGATCAAAGTTTGACCAATAGTTTTTAAGTTATCCTTAATAATTTATATTGAAGTCGGTTGTACAAAATTTTAGTAGTATTTATAATATTGTGTATATTGTTGTGTATGTTCATTATTTTTATATATGATGTGTTTATTCATTATTGTCACAATTACAAAAGTACGTACCATTATTTTCTCCCAACACAAGTGCATATATAGTGCGTAGACCAAAAACATTGAGGAAGTACCAGGACGCAGATGACACCCAGGATGCATCGAGGTAAGCTAACTCTACGCCACGCTGGAGCATTGGCTTAAATCTCAGGGTCAAAGGAAATGGTACTTTTGCTGGAATAAAATATCAAAAAAATCAAAAAAATCAAAAATGTTTATTCTGTAACAATAAATTTACATCATCAGCAGTACACAGAGTTCTCCTTTTAAGTATTTTTCAATACTTGTGACAGGAAAACTCGCTCTTCCATAATTAACATACAATACTTGTAGTTACAAGAATAACATAAAATTCATTTCCATTTTATAAATTAATTTAAAAAAAATATGTGTGTGTGTGTGTGTGTGTGTGTATACGTGCGTTTGTGTGTGTGTGTGTGTGTGTGTGTGTGTGTGTGTGTGTGTGTGTGTATGTGTGTGTGCGCGTGCGTTTTTGTATGTGTTTGCGTGATTGCACGTGTACGCACGTGCTTTGTAGGCCGTGTTATTTTAACAAATTTTCGATTTCGTGATAATCTTTCGATTTGAGCCATTCAATAAGAAGTTTCTTACATTCTTTACTAGTTTTTGAATAAATATTCAATTCTTTGTTCAAGTAATTGTACAAATGAGACGCCTTTTTTGCCTGTTGCCGTCTAGCAAATGCTGTTTTAACCGGAGCACTTGGAGCTACGTTAGTTTTTCTCCTTTTATTTTTGACTTCAAGATTATATGCAAGGGACTTGTGTAGCTTAAGAACTATATTTAATATGTATAACTTGCGAACTGTAAGAAGATCACACAGGGCGTATAAATCTTGTGTTGGGAATCTGTAAGGCTTAAAATTCATAACTTTCAGTAATGATCTTTGAACTCTCTCTAAATCCAAAAACTTTGTTTTCGTAGCACCTCCCCATATACTAATACAGTATGCCAGAACTGATTGAACTAAAGAAAGATACACTTGTTTTAATATCTGAGTTGTTGTGAGATGTCTTAAAATTTTGAAAAACCATATGAATTTTCTAATTCTTGTCATTAAAAGTTCGATGTGTAGATACCAGGATAAACGCTGATCCAATATTATTCCAAGATATTTTGTGCTGGATACCTTGTTTATATATGGGCATGAGCAGTTAGAGCTATTATGGTCAACACAAGAATGAATTTTAATATTAAAATTTGGTTGAGTCCTATTGTAGTTAGTAAAACATATATAGTTTGTCTAAGATGTATTCAGAGTTAACAAATGTATTCTTAACCACTCCGCAACCTTGGCTAACCCTACTTCAGCGCTGTGCCGAACATCTTCCCAGGTTCGACCACAAAATACCAAAGCAGTGTCATCTGCATACGAGAATAAGTGCCCATTTTGAAGCGATATTTTACAAAGGCTGTTTACGTAAACCAAAAATAGAGTCGGGCCTAAAACACTCCCCTGTGGAACACCGTAGGTAATGGAAGAGTCATGACTACAGTGCTCTCCTATTTTGACCCGTTGTCTACGGTTTGTTAAGTAATCTTTAAATAAGTCTAGGGGTTTACCTCGTATGCCTATATGTTCAAGTTTATTTACAAGAGTGGGGACAGAGACGCTATCAAAGGTTTTTTTTATATCGAGAAAAACTGTTAAACATTTCTTTCGTTTGTCAACTTGGTCAATAATGAGTGACGTCAGCCCTGAAATAGCGTCCTCTGTGCAAAGTCCTCGTCTGAAGCCAAATTGTGACATTGAAAGTATATTATATTTATTTAAGTAATTAATCAAACGGTTATTTAACAATTTTTCTAAAATTTTGGATATTGCGGGTAGAACTGATATAGGTCTGTAGTTACTTGGATCGCATCTATCTCCACCTTTATATACAGGGGTAATTAATGCCAACTTTAGAGCAGTAGGAAAAACGCCATCCCTAAAGCAAAGATTAACCAGGTGTGTTATTATGGGTACTAATATCATATGGGCCTGTTTTAGAAAATTGGTGGTAATATTGTTATATCCAGGGGCACTCTCTGTTTTAAGGTTCATCAGTATCCTCCTAACTTCCGAATCATCAGTCTCCAGCAAAGCAAAAGATGAAGCATGTGAGCTTACTGTTTTATCCGCAGTGGAAATGTTAATAGAGTTAAATTTTGATAAAATATCCTCCGCCAAGGATTTCCCAACATTAGCAAAGTAACTATTAATCAAATCAACGGATTCAAGAGGGGTCGATCCTATTTTTAACAACTCTATATTTTTATGTAATAATTGCTTGCGGTGTGTGATATCATTAATTGCTTTCCAGAGCGTTTTAGGGTTTCCGGTGGCATTCATTATCTGTTCTCGCTCATATTTGCGCTTAAGTTTTTTAATTAAACTGTTGCAGTGATTTCTATAGCGTTTATACGTGATCCTTAACACTTCATTTTCTGGATTAGATTTTAATTTTAATTGCATATTATTACGGTTCCTAATGCAACGTAGGACACCTTGTGTCATCCAGGGTTTTATTGTTCGACTTGTTTTGGGGACTAATTTTAAAGAGGTATTTTTTAATATAAGTGTTTGGATTTTATTTGTGAAGAGTTCAGTTAAAATGTTAGAATCACAACATAAAAGCAGATCTTGTAAATTAGTGCTTTTCAGGCTATTAATAACATTTTCATAATTGACTGACCTTTTGTATTTATTACTAAATGCAGTTTTATTACAAAAAATATTTAACTTCAGGAAAGTCATATAATGATCTGTGATAGTTGTGTTTATCACTATGATTGTTGCATTCGATTTATTTGTATCTATTTTTAACATACAATGATCGAGACAGTTGTTACCTCTCGTAGGTATCGAGTGTCCTGGAAGCAAGCCGTGTGTACACAACATATTTAAATAGTTTAGTCTATTCATCCTTTCATGTGTACTTTCATTACATTTGTGTATTATATTAATGTTAATATCACCCGTCAAAACAATAAGCTTACACATTTTTAAGGACTCTAAGTAAAGACTAAGAGAGTTGATAAAACTTTCAGCATGGATGTTAGATGGTGAGCGATAAATACCAATAATAATGTAGTCATTAAATTGAATTTGCAGACAAGACGCTTCTAATAGCGAAATTTCCTTGACACTCACTGAATGCTTATTATTAATATAAGCAGTCACACCATCACAGTGATTTATGTGTTGTGTAGTATTATAGGACGTATAATTATTTAACATGGGAACAGGTTTGTTCTGGTCTAACCAACACTCGCTAAGGATAATAAAATCAGGCTTTATTTTAAGTTGAATAAGATTTAAAGTGTAAGTCATCAAAATTTCTATAAATACTCCGAATATTTTGTGATATAATAGTTATATCGGATTTATGTATTATGTGCTGTGTTATAAAGTCTTGGACACGACATTCACTGGATTGTGCGATAACTATATTGTCTAATTCATGTAAAGTATTTAAGGAACTATCCATTATCAGTATTAGATCTAGATACTTTATATATAATTTGAAATACGTGTCTTAATTCTAAGTGTTTATGTTTTGATGTATTTATATATTTGAAAAATGATTTTCGAAGAGACATTAATCGTAAGATTGTGTTCTGTGAACGTGTGAGTTTGTGTATATTTGTTTGTTGCTGAGACATATTTGTGTAGTATTGTAAAAATAATAAAATAACAAAATTAGTATAAATCTTGAACATAGGTAAAATCAATAACAGTATCAGAGACGAAAGGTATGGAAAACATTTTAAGATAAAAATTATTAATAAATAGAAAATAGCATGTAATAGCGACATTGTAAGAAAAATTACAGTCGGTGTACCTTGGTTGAGAGACAAGGTTTCAGGTAGTCAGATGGCAGGTGGTGCTGGGGATTGGCCTGTCAATAATTGCTGTATTTGACTCTCGTTTTTAATCATAATAATACGAGAGTGTTCATTTTCTCTTACATATACCTTGCCGTAAGCGGTCCAACAGAACTTGTATTGTTTTGATTTGGCTAAGTCTCGTGCTAGAAAGTATAGGCGTGCTCCTCTTGGGGTTAGGTGTTCTGACAAGTATATCGGGGTGTCTTCTTGGGTTTTAAATCCAAGATGTTTAGCACACAGCTTACTTTTATGTTTCACGTTGAAGGATTTAGCATATTTTAATATATTGTTCTTTAATATAGTTGAGTTAGTTTCGACAACAATAGGTGAGTTTTTTTTGTCAGCTGTTTTTGGCCTTACTCTGTATATGTCTTTGACATCTGATTTAGAGATGTTGTAATCAATTGTCTTCGAGAGGTTAATAACCATCTCGATAAGGTCTTCTTTATTTTCGCTAGGCTTTTTTGGGACATTTTTAATTTCAATACAAGATTTTCTACTGTCTATATGCAATTCCTCCAATTTAGTTTCTAGCATAGTAATATGGTTCCTGTCCTGCTTTGCTTAAGTTTCCAATTCGTTAACTCTCTTCCAAAGTTCCTCATTTTGCGTAGTAAGGTAAGAAATCGAATTTTCAATATTATAATTTGATTGCTGTATGTCTTTAAGTAAGGTATTGACATTTTTGAGCTCTGCAGCTTGCGAAGCAAAAAAGGATGTCATTAGCTTTCGCATTTCCTCTTTAAAATCATCCATTTGATCAGCAATCGAGATTTCTACCTGGTCCCTACATCTCTTATTACGTTGAGAAACAAATTTTGGCGGTGAAAAGCGGGATATATCCGACTCTGAGGCAGATTTGTTTAAAATAATGTCCGTTTCTACTAGGTTGATAGAACTGCTAGGAGGTACATCCTTCACCAGAGAAGGCGGCAACTGTGTTGTCTCAGAGCGCATATTTTTTTTAATAGGTGTTTGCGGTGGAGTTCTCTTTAGCGGCATCGTGTACCAGGGTATAAGAGAGTACAAACAGTTATCGTATTAGTGTACGCAATCTAATTAAATTAACCCTATAAGATTAGGGATCAACGTATTCTGGTGGTAATCGACGTTTTCATACAAATTTAATTTCCGTCCAGTATACCTAGACCTCTGTACTTTGACAAATAGTAATGAATGTTCTTACAGTTTTGGTTGATGCGCTCCTCCGTTATTGGACAATCCTCGTAACACCTCTGGAGGCGTTAACAGCAAGGTACTGGGCGTTGCTGTTCCAGGTGATGACACAGCAAAGAAGACAAGGACGGCGCAGCTAGCATAAAGATCTCCTCGCAGTTATACACTCCTATTATTATGGCTTGATTTATTTTGCAAATTTGTTTTAATAATTAAATCAAAATAGTATCGCGGTTTAAGCATTTAATACGTCTGAACTCCTCAGAGGTCCGGGGGAAGAGCAAAATATGATATGAAAATTAGAATTTATTACATAATGAATACATACAAAAACACAAGAATAGACTCAAAAATATAATTTTGTAGAATAGTTCTACAAAAGCTACCATAGTGTTTGTGTACTGCATTGAAACAATTAACTGCCACTTGCAAATTTCAATAACAGTATGTAGAAAAAGATTAATATTTATAACTAACTTTTTACCTGCGGATTCGCTCGCGTGTAAAAAGTGTGTGTCAGTTTGTCAAAGATTTTTTTTAATTCCCAAAGACTATATTGGACCTAGATGATTTATAGTTGGCATGTATATAATATGCTACAAGAACACGTAAATAAATAAGTTTTTCAGAATTGCATTAATATCATATGTCTAGAAACATCTACAATGTTTTTATATTGGAGGTGTCTTCCGATGTATCCATAAAAAAGATAAATTGTCTTGGAATCAAAATTTACTATTATTATTTACTCTTCACATTCATTCATATTTAAAGTTACTTTAGTTTTAACTAAATAATGATGATTTCATGGTCTTGTATGCTATATTTGATTCATATCATTGTTTCCAATTAATATTGATTGGTACCATTATAATAGATTCTGATATTTTTTCTACGTTTAAGTAGACTTCAAAATTTCATAAATGCAGTTCCATAATGATGAATACTACACATGTAATAAAACAAATTTTAATAAATCACGTTACATTTTAACTTTTACTTAAGCGGGTTGTACAAAACACATCTTTGGAAGAAAGTTTCAAAAAAATTTGCGTAAAAGAACATATTGCTGGTGTGAAGCACCGACGCTCCGAGAAGTCTAAAGTATGTCAACATGTTCAGTATCGTCCCATTCATTATATCAGATCTGATAGACAACAAATGCTCGCAATAGAACACCGATTCTTACCAAGGATGATTCGCGAGGCTATTGAAATTAAAAACTTCCTAACTTCAATAGAGAAGATGGCTGGGTGCTACCATCTACTTGGGATTTCATAATTAATAAAATTAAATCCAATCCCAAGCATACTACTGCAAGAATTCAAGATAGTGTAAGCTCGTCCTACGTAGATCGGACCAAACATTATTGATTGTAGTCTTCGTAAAAAGTGGGTAGTACTACACTCATGATCGGAAGCAGAAAAATGTTCGGCTTGTTGTGGGCAGAAAACAGTATGCCGCAATCCTTCAATGCGTATTAATATCTTTTATATTTCCACGACTTTTTACCACTCAGACACTTAGAATTGCCCACGAAGTTATTCTTCACCACTTCACCGGATACGTAGTAAGACAGCACGTAAGTGTGTACACAGTACTGGATACTGTGCACACAAAACACACGTGTTGTGTGTAACATTTTGCCAAACGTGGTAATTGTGGAAAATCATTCCGATAATGGCCACCGGTGTAGATATTTTTAAGTGTGACAATTTGTGATACTTCACGAATAAGTATTCAGTAGCATTCTAAAATTTAACTCTATCAGTTACTTATCATTAGTTTATTTAACAGAAAGTAGAGGGCGCTATATTACATTAATACTATGAAAGTCAAAACTATACTATCTAAGTAATATCATCAGCTATAGAAGGTTGGAGTGCGACTGGCTCAAGAGCCGCCCCAAAGCCGCGAACATTTATTTATTTTATAAAAAGGCATAAAGGGATGTTGATTCTTTAAAAATCTGTTTCTGTAAAAAACACGCTATCAACGCCTTTTATCATGAAATAGCAATGTTGTGTTTTTTATAGAGGGGGCAAACGAGCATGCGGCTTACCAGATGGTAAGTGATTACCGCCGCCCATGAAGAACCGCAACACCAGGGGAATCGCAGATGCGTTGCCGGCCTTTTAGAAAGGAGCAAGCTCTTTTCTTGAAGGTCCCTAAGTCGTATGGGTCCGGAAAAATCACCGGTGGTAAACAATTCCACAGAGAAGTTGTACGAGGATGAAAACTAGTAAAACGCACAGTCGTGGACCGCCAAGCATCCAGATGGTGAGGATGGTGGTAATTTTGACGCGATGTGCGTTCGTGAAATTTGGGGGTTGGAATTAATCCGAACAATTCCTCAGAGCACTCCCCGTGGTCGATGCGAAAGAAAATGCAAAGGGATGAAACATCTCTTCGCAGTGCCAATAAATCGAGCCGATCGGAAAGGATTCGGTCGTCGACGATTCAAGCCGCTCTGCGCTGGATGCGGTCAAGTGGAAGGAGCTGGCACTGGGGTGCCCCGGCCCAGAGATGAGAACAGTATTCCATGTGAGGCCGGATTTGCGCTTTGTAAAGTTGCAAGCGATGTGCCGGCATGAAATACTGTCCCGCTCTGCTGAGCACGCCAAGCTTTTTAGAGGTCAATTTGGCCTTCCCTTCCAAGTGACCACGATACTTCACACTATTGGATATGTCGACGCCGAGGATTCCGATGCTAGCTGAGGCAGCAAGGGGAATGCCTTGAAACTGAGGAGATACGACAAAGGAGTTCTTTTTAGCGGTAAACGCGCAAACTTGTATTTTCTGGGGATTGAAGTGGACTAGATTTAGTCGCCCCCAATCCGAGACTTTGTTCAGCAAAGACTCGACTTCAGACACAAGTTTGTTTTTGTTGACGTTTTCCCGAGAAATATTGGCACGACCGGTATATAACGCATCACCAGTGCTGTCGTCTGCATAGCAATGAATGCTACCAGCTTGCAACATATCATTGATATGCAGGAGAAACAGCTTTGGTGATAGCACGCAGCTTTGTGGAACACCAGCGTTGATATATAAATATAGGCTTGAAATCAGAGCATTCGCCGTCTACTACAACCTTGATGCTGCGATCAGCAAGGAAACTGGTGATCCATTTGCACAATTTCTCGGGAAGCCCATAGGAAGGAAGCTTCGGAAGAAGCGCTTTGTGCCAGACCCGGTCGAAGGCCTTCGCTATGTCCAAACTAACGGCCAATGCCTTCCCCTTGGACTCTACTGCCTCCGCCCATCTATGAGTCAGGTAGACCAGAAGATCATCAGCTGATCGACCCCGACGAAAACCGTACTGGCAGTCACTAATCAGCTGGTGATCCTCAAAGTACCTCATGAGCTGGCAGTTTATAACGGATTCCATTACTTTGGAGAACAAGGAGGTGATGGCGATAGTCCTGTAGTTGGACGGGTCTGAGCGGTCGCCTTTTTTAGGGATCGAGTGGAGCAAAGCTGTCTTCCTTGAATTCGGGACTACGCCTTGGGAGTAGGAGTACCGGAAAAGACGCGTTAAAACCGGTGCCAGCTCCGGAGCACGTCTTCAGCACAATGGGAGGGACTCCATCAGGCCCACTCGACTTGCTGACGTCCAGGGAGAAGAGTGCTTTACGAACCGACCGAACGTGTAAATTGCACATCCGGCATGGATCAACTCACACCGCGGGATGGTCGGCGGTGTGTTCTCCCCGTCATCTAGAGTCGAGTTGGACGCAAAGAGAGAGCTTAAAAGATCGGCTTTCTCCTTTACAGCATGGGCCAGTGAGTCGCCTTTTCTGTGCAGAGATGGAAGAGATGGCTGACAGAAGTTCTCTTGAACAGCCTTGGCGAGAGACCAGAATGCACGGGTTCCCGAAGGAAGGCAAACTAGCTTCTTGCTAATTCTCCCGATGTGCTCAGATCTTGCTTTGGCAATGACGCTTTTGGAGGCGGAATTATACTTTTTTTTTTAAGTGCGCTGGTGTTTACATCCCGAGACGTTGATGCGTCAGCCCAGGCCCGGTAGCACTCCTGATTATAGCGTGATGCTATTTTACAGGAGCGACCAAACCATGGCTGGGATCTGCCTCCGATGGGCACCACAGAGGATGGAATAAAAAGTTCCATACCCTGAAATACCACATCAGCAACAGAATCTGTAACAACGCTGGGATCTTCCGGTGAGAAGCAAACCCGCCCCCAAGACTAGGATGCAAGAAAAGACCGCATCCCATCCCAATCGGCCGACCTATAGTGCCAAATACGGCGGCAAGCTGCAGATCGCAACTGCGATGGGAGCGTGAGTGGCACAATGGTCCGAAGAGCCCAGCAGGGCTAGCATGGGCAGGAGACAATTTTATCACCGGGGAAAAGAGAAAATGTTTATCCCCTCGCTTAGTTTTATCCACCCTTCGAGCATGGGCACACCGGTGGATATAATATCCACATTAGATAAAATGGGAGATAAACTTAGACTTAGATAGATTTTTTGTATGAATATAAACTTAAACCCTCGTCCAATGAACTGGGATAGTATTGTGCCTTTCAAATGTCAAAAAAACATAACTTTTTATCTTTCATTTGGCTCCAAACTACGGACGGGGATATATGTCTACTCGTTATGTCAAACGGGGATATACTTCCCCCCGTTGCCGTGCTTTGGAATAGGGACAAAATAATTTTATCTCTTGTCACTGGATATAATCGGGGGATAAAATTTTTGTCCCCAGCCCATGCTAGCCGTGCTGAGGGGCATCGACGGAGACCTGATATCTGTCCGGATGAGAGGTCAGCAGAAGGTCCAACAGGGAAGGTATATGATCCTCCACATCTGGGATCCGCGTAGGCGAAGTAACCAGTTGTGTTAGACCATATGCCAAGGCAAAGTCATAGACAGATCTACCCGCATGATGGGTTAAACGGGAACCAAGCAATTCGGCGTGGTGGGCGTTAAAATCACCGAGTATCACGATCTTCGGATCTACGGACCTGTTGTAGCACGGAGTCTGCAGCCATTTGGACGTGGTCGATTAGTCGGTCTGTGTCGGCATTACCGCTATGGGACCTATAGAGGCACCCGTAGACTCGGGGATGGTCGTCGCTGTCTACGCGCAGCCATAGAATGGATAGGTCCGAACCTTCAAGATTAATGAAAACAGATGTCCTCTCTGACATATACGCAAACTCCAGCCCGGGGCACAAATTCTAATTTGTACCCCGGGTAGGAGAGATATGAAATATCAGCCGGAGAGGACATCTGAGTCTCGGTTAAAAAGAGTAAGGCTGGCTTCGCCGTCTCTAGATGGTAATGGACAGCGTTAAGGTTGGAATGAAGTCCCCTGATGTTGCAAAAATTAACGGATAGCGTGACAGGGGTCGCCTTGGTCTTACCCTCCTGAGGTAGTCTTTTCTTTAATTCCGCTACCATGTTGATGGAGGTGGGGGTGGAATTGGGCCTCCGGTCACCTGCACTCACCAAGCGCAACGCACAGGTCAACCTCTACTTCGTGCTGGTATTCTGTGAGGTCGCGGTACCACCCCGGTTCGAGCCGGCCCATCCGTGCTACAGACAGCAAAAGCTGCCGCGTAGCTCTACGACTGTTTAATTATTAATATCGTTAAATGATCTGTATTCATTGATTTGGCTAAGATATATCATGACATGGTCAACAAACAGTGATAAATATCATGAAATGACACCATTTCACGAAATGATTTAATGAGAATTTTGCAATAATTGCAGGCAGACCAGTTTTAATCAGTTTACATACAGATATGGTATCAAACGTATGATAGATGTCACTATTATCTATTTTTTTAATGTTAATTATTGGAATTTTTAAACGCAATAACGATTAAATTAAACGTTAGGATTTTAAATAATTTTATAAATGTAATTATTTAAACATATAAATGTAAGTTATTTATAGTATTTAATTTTTTATTTACTAAAGGCAAAATATAGGCTTTTCATTTCATGATAGATGGCGCAGTTTTGATAACTAAAACGTTTATCGTCAGTGGAGTTTCAAATTGTTATGCAAAGGTTAAAAAAAAATTAAACTTTATTTACAAATATGATATTTATTTGAAAAAACACCCGTCATCCCACCTATTAACATAATCATATATAATAGAAATTTAACATCTAAAGGAAGAAAAATATTTAACCTTCTTTTTTAAGTTCCGAAATTGGATAAAAAGTAGCCTATAAGTTGCCCCGGGTTACTAACTATCTACACATACAATTTTATGGAAATCGGGCCACTAGTTTTTAAGTGAATCTCACCAGTTGTTTTGGTAATACACAGACAGACAGACAGACAAAAATTCTAAAAACCACTAATTTGGATTCAGTACCCTTTATTTAATCCCCCACATTTGTTTTTTCAAGAGTATATTAGAATTACAGATCCGACTTTTCTACAGATTTATTATATGTATAGATGAAACGGCAGATGAACATGGGCCTTGCGTATAGATCGACTCATATAATATATAGGATATTTGCAATAGTTGCACTTGACAGGTGGGTTGGTAACCTTAGTTTATTAATTATTAGTTGTCATTAGAAATACGCTGTTGACTACTTCCTGGTGTTTTAACCTGTATCCTCTTAAGATTTAAATATATAATCATTCAATATGGTTTTACGATATATAATTATATGCAAGCAAGTACTGGGTGTCTCAAAAGAAAGTTCACATTTAAATCTTTTTTTAAAAGAAAAGTCTTAGCTTTATTGAAAAAATTGTTATTTTATATTGAAGTACACTGTTTGGGAATTTATTTTTTAAAAATAACATTGTCCAAATGTAAACCGTTGCGCTCTCGGCATTCATTTAGTCGGGCACTAAAATTGCCTATGACAGCTCGGCAGGTAGTCTCCGTGATGGCTGCCATTTCATGACGGATATTTTCTTTTAATTGTGCCAGGGAAGTCGGTTTATTAGCGTAAACTTTTGATTTGACATAACCCC
This sequence comes from Parnassius glacialis, assembly GCA_033319125.1. Taxonomy (NCBI): domain Eukaryota; kingdom Metazoa; phylum Arthropoda; class Insecta; order Lepidoptera; family Papilionidae; genus Parnassius; species Parnassius glacialis. The sequence continues at coordinate 14,956,761 of JAVANC010000005.1, read as the reverse complement.
ACAGGAAAAAATCCATAGGCGTTAAATCGGGACTCCGTGGAGGCCAATTTATGTCACCTCGCCAGGAGATTAATTTGTTCGGAAAAATTTCTCGAACTCGAGGCAGAGATCTGTTGGACGTGTGTGAAGTTGCTCCATCCTGCTGGAACCATGTTCTTTGGTTGTAACCAGGAAAGTTTTGCAGTTGGGGTACGAAAAACTCGTCTAACATCTCCACATAACGCTCTGAATTCACTGTGAGTGTGCGTCCGCTTCCATCTTCAAAAAAGTAAGGGCCGATAATTCCTCGCGCCGACATCGCTGCCCATACGGTGACTTTGGGTGAATGTAGCGGTTTCTGATGTTTTTGTTTTGGGTTGGTTGCACTCCAGTAACGACAATTTTGCTTGTTTACATGCCCATTCAGGTGAAAATGGGCTTCATCGGAAAACAAGATGTTGGTGAACGTTGGAAAGCGCTCAATCATCTGATTTACAAAGGCAAGCCTCTGACCAGCATCTTGAGGCTTCAGTTCTTGCACTAACTGAATTTTGTACGGGTGCAGCTTTAAATCTTTGTGTAAAATGCGGCATAATGAAGATCTGTGCACATTTAAAGCAACAGCACGCTTCCGAATCGAGAGGTTTGGATCATCTCGAATAGACTGAGTAACACTGTCCACGTTTTCGGCTGTTCTTGATGTTCTTGGTCGCCCAGATTTTGGTTTCTCCAGAGTTGACCCAGTCTCTTCAAACTTCTCAACCCATTTTGCAATGAGACGAGTGCTAGGCGCATCATTTAAGTGACGAATATGTCGAATACTGCAGAATTTTCTACGCGCTACAGTCGCCGAATTACCGTTTTTGTAAAACTCACGTACGCACAACGCACGGTCCGCACCAGAAAAACGCTCCATAGCGACTAAATTCCCAAGAGCCAGACTACCGACTGACATACCCCCCGCGCCCCTCAGAATAGTTGCTTTCGCGTAATAAGATAAGCAAATGTGAACTTACTTTTGAGACACCTTGTATTAGCATTTATCAATATTTATCATGAATATTAGATAGTAATTTATCTTAGAACTTCATAGTTCTACATTTTTTGTTCTTAAATTGATTCTCCACTTTACCTGATCTAGAACAACCAACATGCCACTGCCGCGACAACAGTCACCATAATTATTTTGTCGTGCGAGTTTTTTATATAAAAATGATTACTTTGAGGTATCCTTAGAATATATATATATATATATATATATATATATATATATATATATATATATGCTATTAGAATAGACATATGCTGTCACGAATTTAGAATTTTTTATTTAGAACTATTCATGAGAAACAATTAGTAATATATTATTTTCGTGCATCTTTTACTATTGACCTAGATATTAGTGCCGCTTGAGAGCACACACTGTGGAAGCTCTCAAGAGGCACCTCTTTTTTTGACTTATTTGACGAATATCATCATAACCTTCAACCATAATATATATGTATACATAATAAATTGTCTATGTCCATTTAAAACTATGTACCTTTTAAATGCTGAAAGAATTGTGTTTGTAAACTACCTCTGCAATACAGGAGAAAATCCTAGTGTGAGGGTACCATTAAAAAAAAAAAAAGTAGGAACGGGTTATTACTTTTAAGGCTGCCATGGCATGGAGAATTCTAATATAAATCTATAAAAAATAATTTAAGCAAAGTTAAGTCATTCCCATTCATTTTATAATTCTCTATTAGCATTAACAACTGTAGAGTGTCACCTCGGCTGCCCAGCTGATATCCTTCTAACGAACAGTGGCGCAAAGGAGTTTCTTAATTTTTATACCAGATAAGATTTTAAGATAAATTAGTGGTATCAACCTGATACGACACCTCTTATCTATCTTACTGCATGTCAGTAAAAAAAAAACATGCCTGCTCGGCCATATATGGTAGTGGAGTAATGGTAGTGGATGGCATACGTAAGCAATCTGGGTCAACTGTTAATTGCAAATTTAAGTACTAATTTACCACTTACTCAATAGTGAAGGAAAACTTGAAGAAGCCGGAATGTTTGAGGAATAAAAATATTGAAGAAAAACTCAAAAGTGGGAGCAGGCCTGTGCTTAGCAGTGGGCTATATATTAGTTAAAAATTTAGTTTTAAAGAAAACTTTAATATAATACCAACTTGTAAGAAATCCACTAAACATCCAATTGATCCAACCTCCAATGACAATCATTGGAAGCACATTAGTAACATTCCCTTTCAGCATATCTGTCATCATTCCTGGATCAGTCATTGGATTCTGCAAAAGTAAAAACAAAATTTAATTTGAACTTATATTTATATTACTAGTTGTACCCCGCGACTTCGCCCGCGTGTATTTTGGTTTTAATTTTTTTGCGCGGAACTCTAAATCTTTTTCTAAAATAAAAGTAGCCTAAGTTACTCCTTATAATATTAGCTATCTACCAGTGAAAGTCCCGTCAAAATCGGTCCAGCCGTTTCGAAGATTAGTCGGAACAAAGAGACAGACAGACAATAATTTTAAAAATTGAGTTTTTGTTATTAGTACCATATATACTTTCATATGCATTTAGTAAAAAGTTGTTATTTTGACATTACAAACGGACACTTCAATTTTATTTATTTCTATATATTATTATAGTATATCATCCCATGGGAGTCATAACAGGCGATGCATTGGAATAAACCACGAGATTGGCAGCAGCATCTTCCTAATAACAACTAATAAACCAGCCAAGCAATCTAAGGCAATCTATGTTTAGCTGTGAACTTTTATTGGAAGTAATGATGATATATACATTAGAGTTTTATATTTTTTTTTATAGGATAGGGTGACAAACGAGCACACAGTCCACCTGATGGTAAGTGGTTGCTGTGGCCCATAGACATCTACATTTATCCTCGTTTGCGAATCAAAATGCAGATGCGTTGCCACCCGTGAGGACTAAGATAGAATGCCTCTTTTCCAGTAAAAAGGGTTTTATATAATATACACTGGCTTCCAATCAACCTACTTTTACCTGAGCAAATCACTAAAGCCTAAATTATAAATACATATGTAGGCACATCTATAAAATACCAGTCGGATCCAGAGTGAGCAAGAAGTTGCGTTCCTCTAGCAGTGTCATATCGATGGTGGCGAGTTGGAATTGAGGGTATATCGAGAACCCCCCCCCCCCGTTTTTGCAGTATAAGTTCAGTGTAGATGCCGAGCGCGAGAGATCCCACCTCCGCTCTCACACTACTATTTTTAACAATTAACCTTTCCTGATGTATTACCTGCTAGTTCTAACACATACAATATAATATTTTACATCAGCAGGGGCATTATTTAAAGAAGGAATATTTAATAAGTGAAATAAATATAATAAAAATGAAATACAACTTATTGTCTGTTACTGTCCTAGTATTATTTATACATTTAGGTACTTTTGTATTATGTAATGATCAATTTTAACTGAAACCAATCCAAAATTTTGTCTAGGGTCCAATTTGTAGCACAACCTTAAATAAAAAGAATGCTTATCACATTATGTGCATATCACTTTTTAATAAACTGCCTAAGAGTCTAAGGGAACTTCCTTTTAAATATTTTAAAATTAAGTTAAGAAAATGGCTTGTGGATAAGTGCTTTTATACGATAGAAGACCTCATGCAACATAAAACTAATGTATGTGATTATTAGTAAAATTTAATATAATGTAACACAATAATAATAGTATAGCTTGACATTTTGTTAGTAATATAATATATATTTTGTTTTATATAATTATAAACATTTGCATGCCCAATACAGGCAGAATATAGTCTGAACTATGCACCATTGTTAAATCTGGTACCACCTGTATTCTGTGCAAAAAGATGTTTCTTTCTTTCTTAGGGCATAATTTATTTCACTAAGTGTTCCAGATTTTCAGTTGTCTTTAAATTTTAATGATCTGTCATCTGCATACAATGTGTCAGTAAGGTTTTGTACAACATGTGACAAATTTGTTATGTAAATTTATTATATAAAAATTAATATATATTTATTTGATTGTATTTTATGTGCTGACATACCGTTCGTCAGATAGTGGTAAAATTTTGTCAACTTATTGCTTGCACATGCTTGAAGGTTACATACCCCACATAGTGTAAGTTACTTGTACTATGCCTATGCATAGTACAAATAACTTACACTATGTGGGGTGCATATCCTACTGACAAATTTGTTTAAAAGTTATAAATCATTCAATTTCAATGAATTTATTATCATTCCTAATTAAAGAATTTAACTCTTCAAAATTTAAAACGATATATGCTCATTATTTCTCCTCATAATTATTTCTTCTGCGACATCAACACGTCGGGTAGCAACTAGTAAGAAATAGTAAAAGACCATACACTTTGTAGCATTCCTTGGCGGACGCCTATGTTCAGAAGTAAACTTGTGATGGGACTTGAGATGTGTACTTTGTTATGGGGCACCCCTGGTATAAACAAAAGTGACTATCATTGAGTTATTTATTTACACAATGAAATCTAGTTTACAATACAATTAAAATATTAATTATGTATTTTTAATTAAGCTTAACATTATAGAGGTTAATTTTAGTTAAAAATCTGAAATTTTATATTCAGTCTCAACCTCAAAATACACATCACATGGGCTTATACTTGGAATTCCTAATGGTGTTTAGCTTTTAGTACAAAATATATTGACAGCACACCTCCCAACATTCCAACTAGACAAATTTTTGCCCTGCAGTTGACATGCATCAGGAGAGCTTTAGAAGCAGACAGAATTTCTTAGTCTGCAGGGTCTAGTAAAAAAACATAGTGTCATGTTAAAATTTATCTGTCAGAAAACTTCTAAAATTTGTGACAGGCTTAAAAGCTTAAAACTTTAGTTTTTTGCGCCTACATTAACATTATGAACTTGATTGTGATTTGGTATGGTATGGAATTATAGTAGAATTACTAGCAATGGGCCAAATATTCATTTTATATTCGGCATTCGGCCTATTTGGCAGGTTTACTGAATCGTATTTATTTCATACAAGAATTACAAAATTTCAGCAAACTTAATCATATTTTTATTTTCTACTTAGAGTAGAACAGAAGATAAGAAATATTTATTAAAAACAATATTTGTCAATTATACTGAATGTTTGGTTGGGGATTAGATTTGTTTAAAATTTAGCGAAATATTTATATTCACTGTAACCCGAGTTGGGCCCATCTCTATTATTTACTAATAGTGTTGTTCTTTATCCCTACAGGACTACACTAATAATGTTTACTGAAACATAATAATTTAACAATAGTAAAAAAAATTAATTAAATAAATTAACAGTAATAATAAATTAAAATTTTCCTTAATTGTATTAAAGGATTGGTTAAAATTTCCAATATGGACAATCGATTTAAATGCCCATATTTTTTTTGTAGATATTACTCACTAAAAGAAAGCGTTTTGCAGTTTCAATATGCGGAAGCGCATACTTTTTGAGAAAAAAATTATTGAAAATCAATTATTTTTGCAAATTTATGTCAATCCCTACAGTAAAACTGACGCTATTTTGTATTGTCATTGTCATCAACAGTAGCGATGTCGATTCTTTCCGAAAAAGATCGATTTTTAAATCAATTTGAATCGAAAGCCAATGTATCGATTCACAAAAAAATTGATTTCTAAAATTATGATATTTTTTCATGTTTGCATTTATAATGGAAATATAAATCCATTTTATGAGAACAAAATCCCCTTCATCAGACATAAAATAGGTGAACTGATTAAAAGGGGTTTCTGTAGCTATTTTGAGACTGCAACGTTTCCGGCGCTGCGGGAAGAGCAGCCTCCTCGGATTTGTTACGCAAAGGCGTAGACACTGCTCCCCCTACGTGCCTCCGGCTCTATATAACCACTCTAGGGGTAGGACAGACTCGTACCAGGTGGATTCGGGGTCAATCAATTCGATTCTTTGACATAAGTTGAACCTAACCTATTTTATTTGTTATCTGTCCTAATAAAAGTAAATAAATTAAAATAAAACAAATTTCAATAAGAGATTATTTACTATGGTGTTTATCCAAAGGATTGCTTGCCCTGCTAATAGTAAATAATAATAGTAAATAAATATAAGCTGTTTAATAGTAAAAAATATAACCTGTGAAGTTGCTGCTCGCTTCTGAACTTTAAAATAACCAGTATCTTCGTTATTGAACCAATGTCGACGCATCGCGAAAGATTGCCGGGGTAGATACTTGCCATTCTCACGAAGCAAGCGGGCGCGGATCATTACTTGGCTGAAAATAATGTGTGAAATTACTAAACTTATAATAATAACTACCGAGATTAGATATAAAACTGTCACGACCTATATAATTTACAAATATGAATGTAAATAACATATATTTCTGTTACCTGTCTTGAACTTGCAAAAGTTCAATTTTCTTTTGTGACGATAAAATAATTGAAACATAATGTCTTACAATACCAACAAGGAAAGTGATAATCACGATAGGTAGAAAAACCCAAACACGGATATTAGGATCAAGTAGCAATTCTGTCATTTTATATAAAGTTTTAGTTTTTCTTAAAAAGATACTCTGTGGTTTTTCTATTACTAATTTACCTAAATTATTTTATTCATTCAAGAAATCATTTGAGAATTTGAGATTTTGAGAAACAAATTCAAATGTCAAATTTAAGGCACTCTATCATAGGTCTAAGAGCATACAGCCTAGTCTGATTTGTGATGTATTCCCAAAATTCTTCACAATTCATGCTGATAAATCACACTCACAATGTGAGTCACACTCACATCACATTACGAAGTTCTTGGAACATTATGACTACAGGCACTTAAACAGATAAAAGAAGAGATTTTTACCACTATCAGAGCACTTTTGACATTGTTTTCAATAATAAGGTTTCATGTATTTGTAGAAAGGGTAATTGAGTATAGTATAGAGACTAATTTTGTAGTTAGGAATAATAATTAATTCGTTTACACGAATTTCTTATCCAACGAGTCGAGGATAAACTAGTAACGGAATACGACAAGCGCACCGTTCCACGTCAGAGCCAAGACTGCCTTAACGGTGGCCGCTCCGTCCGTTTTATACAAGCAGGACGGGCGGCACCGCAGGTGCAATGCCGCAGGTGTGCCGTACACGTGTCTTTTACAAGAATTCTGTCTAATTGCACCGACGGCTACCGCGCCGCACGTGCAATGGTGCTGGTCCCGTCACGGCCATACTGACATGCGTGCGTCCTCGCACGCGCTCTATCACTGTACTGGCTTGTCTTCCTAACTTTTCTATCAAATCCTTCCTTCCAATTATATGCAAAACAAAACTTATGGCGCCATCTGTTGGCCTATAACAAAAGCATCTGCAAAAGACGTCGACGCGATCGATACCCACATGTAATCAAGATTCAAGCAAAACTGCATCGGTAATGGCTGTTCTTTTCTAAGCCTTCCAAATTAAAATCAATGTAATTAAGCGTTAGTGAGTGTGCCGGGTCGACCCAGCTGTGTGCATAGACGATATAATCACGTAGGAGTGTGGTCAAGGAAGACTGAAGCCTTCCACATCCGAAGATATTGTTGAAGCCAAGTTGAAGTTGACCGCCGCTGCCGCTAACCGTGAGTTTACCTATTTCATTTACCTTTCCTGGTGGGCCAGACTAATTTTCTCTCACTGTAGGTAAATTAAGTAGCAATTCTCTTTATTTTTATTTCAAGTAGAAGTGTCGCGATTACTACAAAAACGGAGTTCAATCCGCTCAATTTCTATTCTAACTGTTAACAATCACAATTTTAGTTATCTGTAGAGAAAAAAACATCGTTCGACTATCCTGACATAACAGCGTCTGGTCCGGTCTATATTGACCCTTCAGACTTGGGTGACAATCAGTTTTGATCCGGCAGTAAGCCCTACAAAACTTTAATCAACTTTATGCGAGATCGGAATGATTAGTCTGTAGCTTTTCTATTTTCTCTTTTTTTTTCAAGTACTGTTTTCGCTAGTCCGGAATCACTATTCCCTATAGCCATATCATTGGACCGGCACAAAGCCCTGCAATGATAGTAAGAACTATTTTTTTTTCTTACGCTTTTTTTTTCAAGTACTATTTGCTAGTCCCGAATCACTATTCCCTGTAGCTATATCATTGGACCGGCAAACGCCCTGCAATGATAGTAAGAACCACTTTTTTTCTTACTCTCTTTTTTTTCAATTCAGTATAGAACAGGTACAGACCAACCATACCGCAAACATGTACCTGTCACAATCACACAAAAGTGTATCGTGAGGGACGTAGTGACATGATAACACCTAAGTATGTAAACCAACAGCAACACGACACATCCCAGTGCAGCACAGACCAGCCTCTCAGCGACACCATCTTCCTTTCTTGGACTAGAAGAATTACTCCGCTAGAGTGATGCAACCTCTCTGTATTTTCTAGACACACAGACAAGGCTACATCTGACTGTCGCGCGTCCCCGTGCGGTTGACAGTGAACAGCATACGGTCTATCAGTAATCACCACCTGCTAACAGATATTAACTCTTGTTAAATATTACAACGGTCGACCATCCGAGACTCCATTTAAGTCATGGACGCGCCAATATGGCTACCTCCAGGTAAACGCACTCCAGCTTTCCGTTCTACTGCATTCGTGGCACATTCGCGCCAGTGAGCCGTCGCGCCGTACTAGCGCCAGCGAATCGTCGCACTGCTTTGCAAAATTAAAAGGAATCGAGACAAATGTATTGCGAACCATGGAATTCCGAGCTTCCAAAATTCATCACATATTCTCTTAAGAAACGGCAACTGTATGACATTTGAAAACATTGCAAAAAATGGAAACTATGTGTAGGGACAGATACCACAACATATTTCGAAGGGAAGGAGGCAACTGCGCAAAATCTTCGAAAACCGTCCATTTACAGCGCCAAAGCACCATTTGTTCGGCGGCCGCTTGAATTGTCCTGCCGTAAGATGAGCCGATAAGTTACCGACTGTAGCGGTGTAGGCTCAATCTTACCAGCGTTCGGCCTTACCTGACCATGTTCGATTAGCCGTCACAACATCTTCCTCATTGATCATTGTTGTAGAGACTTCTACGAATCCCTCGACATCAAACCCCAATTTTGTCGACGACATAATATTCGGAGCAAACTGCAACACTGATCAATACATTAGAACACAAAAATGTCACTTATTATTTTCAATTCATAGCGTGTTAAAGTTAATCCTTTATTTTGGTACATCCCTTAAACGTTTTGAACTTCAAAATATAGCAAATGATAATCATGTTTCGCGCGAACTATCAAATTACAACAAAACTTGAATAAATTAATTAGAAAGCCTCCAACATTTCTTTCGACATTTGTTAACATATTTAGGTACGTCAAGAAATAATGAAAATACTTGCGGGTACTTTTAATACAAATCGAACAAATAAAAAAAATTGGCTTAAATAATTTCACTTTATCTTTTCTCTACACTTTAATGATACGACAATATCGTAAGTAGCATAGCAAATTTCATTATGGTATTTAACATAAAAACAGATTCATCAATGCGGAATGCATTATGGACTTCCACAAATGTAATAACCCTCATACTATTCGAAGATTATAGGTGGGCAAAAATGGGGACTTTATCGCACTTCTGATGTAGAAAGGGTAATTGAGTATAGTATAGAGACTAATTTTGTAGTTAGGAATAATAATTAATTCGTTTACACGAATTTCTTATCCAACGAGTCGAGGATAAACTAGTAACGGAATACGACAAGCGCACCATTCCACGTCAGAGCCAAGACTGCCTTAACGGTGGCCGCTCCGTCCGTTTTATACAAGCAGGACGGGCGGCACCGCAGGTGAAATGCCGCAGGTGTGCGGTACACGTGTCTTTTACAAGAATTCTGTCTAATTGCACTGACGGCTACCGCGCCGCACGTGCAATGGTGCTGGTACCGTCATATTTGTGATAAAAATCAATAATATTGTGCTCCTAATAATTACTATTTGTACATGATATGTACCCTATAATTAAAAGAACAATAATTTTATATTTATTTTAGTTTTCCAATGAAAGAAGAAATGAAGCAAAAATGGTCGGACGCAATTCGCGTATCTCAAAAACTTCGGTTGTGTGCAGCCTTCATTTTAAGTGGGCAGATTTTTATAATGTAAACTAAAGACTAATATTAAACCCCAATGCAGTACCATATATATTTCCAGTGGTAAGCATTAAGGATTTACCACTTTTAATTAACTGGGTGATTTCTTAACAGTAAAATCATGATTTTTGAGATTATCTATAGTCTTAAGCTATGTGTGTGTGGTATTAGGTTAGATTCTTTCTCCAACTCAGGGCATAGGCGTAAACTTATCCTACTACACTTATCCGATAACTACCGAGAAATTGGACACTATATTTTTTCATGTACATCGACAGAACTACTGTCTAACAAAAATTATTAAACACTAAATAGTCTAGTGTGATATTTATGTAATATTTGACTATGTATTGACTGAACACAAATAATACATATTTCAAAGCGACCTTTCATAATCCTATGTGTAATAAAAAGTTTGCTCACCTTGCTAGAATTAAAATAAAAAAATAGAATAAACGGCCTTGATAGTACATGTCACAATCGGCTCGTTTTTTTTGGTAGAGTACTCAGTCCTGTTTGTATAGTACAGTGGTGGAGTAAAGGGGGTCGGTGAGGTCAGTCCACCCCGGGTGCCAAGCACCATGGGGTGACAACTACAACTACCTAATGAATAAATAAATAGCTACCTAATATAGTATCTACCTGCATAAACAAATATTATATCTTAATATGTATCGCAAATTTATTTGTATTTACATACTTTTGAACATAATTTAATGTACTAAATAAATGAGTTCAGGTCTCACGATCGAAGAAGGTAGTGCGCGTAGCAACAAACACAGTTAATCAGCGATTTGTTTATAACCATGGCGTATTTCCGTAGTACCGTTGGACTTCATTGAAGCATCACAGATTACTTGTAAAATGGGACTGTTGCAAATCTATCACTGTGTCTAATTATTTTATTAGTGTTTTGGTAGTTTCACGTGAAAAAAGCTTTTCAAAAGTAAAGTTAATAAAATATTTCTTAAGGTTCACAATGAGCGAAGCGCGACTAACCAATCTTTCTATTTTATCTATCGAAAAGGTCAAGAAAGTAAATTTTGATAATGTTATGGAATATTTTATCTTAAATTTTACCCCCGTGTAGTGGCGGGTAAGAATATCCACTACCTCACCTACTTCCAGTGGGTGTCGTAAGAGACGACAGAGGGAAACTGAGATAGAAGATGGGCAGCAGCGTCTTATTAATAAAAGGTAAATAACAATTAAAAAAGCAGTTGCCAACCCGCTCGCCAAGCGTGGTAACTATGGCACTATACTCGCCCATGGCGAGAGTTACAAAAAGACGGTCCCCAGTCCCCCGCGGCCCCGCTATTCCTGGCTAAGGTGATGACCACGGTAACGGCGGAGCAGGGGGTGCTAAAAATCTCCGGAAGAGATTCTGTTGCCAACTAAGACGACTCGACCTAGCAACATATAACGCGCTTACCCTGATTATTGACGATAAGATCCTGGAGATGGAAGAAGAGATAGACAAGTTGCGCTGGGATATTACAGGTTTATCTGAAGTTCGAAAAGAGAGGGAGAACACGGCGATCCTCGAATCCAGCAATTTGTTCTATGAACGGGAGGGACACCATCTGTCTCAAGGAGGTGTCGGATTTACCGTCCACAAGTCACTCGTTAACAACGTTGTATAGATTTGGAGTGTGTCGACGAGGGTTGCGTGCTTTATACCCAGAACCACCAAACGGTATCCGCTGAAGGTCATAAAGGCTTACGCACAACCTCGGCTCATCCCGATGAGGAGTTGGACGGAATGTATGAGGATATTTCTAGAGCCATGCATTTCTCAAAACTACACTATACGGATTTAATAGGAGACTTCAACGCAAAGCTATACACAAGAGAGAACAATGAGCTGAAGGTAGGTAAATTTGGGATAAGGCAAGGCAACCCATGTGGACAGCAGCAAGCAGACTTCACGGAGAAAGAGGGACTCTTTATGATGAACTCTTTCTTTCAGAAGCGGCCCCACAGGAAGAGGACCTGGTCGTATACGTACGTTCGTTCTGGTCGTATACGTACGTACGGTCGTATACGTACGTACGTACGTACAATACCTATTCGTAGACAAACAAACAGGGCCATACGTCAAATAGTCATCCATCCGATTCGGTTTTATTTACTTGCCTCTTCGAGGTCTGTGTCCTATTTTCAGATTCGCCGCAGTCGTCGCTTGTTAAATACTTAGCTTCTTCTAGAATTTGATTATAGATATAATTTGATCTTAATTTTATAATTTCATCTTCGACTCACTTTATGATTGTTATGGCATCTTTCAATCCTGCGCGTTGCGCTTGCAAAGCTGCGTCTGCCGGTTGTAGCGTGGATAAGATTGTTTTGTCCACAACCATGGCCATTTGGAATTCCATATCAAGCATAACTTTTTTTTAATACCGATACTCTTGGCGACATCATCACCGTTGAATCTGTCATTTTTAATTTCTTTCAAAGTCTGCAAAATCGATAAATAACTATCGTATATAACTTTTGTAACTGCCAAATGTCCAAACCAGTGTTGTTCGAGGAGTTGACCTATCCTTTTTCCACCATATAAGGCAGCTACTTTGCCATGATGAAAGAATTCATGGAACATGATGCATTGGTCAAAAAATAAACGAATGAAAGTCATTTCTGTGATAGTTCTGATGACTATTAAGTACAAGCGATGGTTATAGCAGTGGACGTAAGGAATTTTTCGGCTCTGAAACTTTCCCACTCATTACACTTGCGCCATCATAGCATTGGCTAAGCATACAAGAGGGGGCAATGTTATTTTCCGTAAGGGTATTTAACGTTAATTCCGTGAAAGTGGCTGCATCAAAGTTTTCAGTAGTCTTAACCATCAGCAACGACTCATTGACGACACCATACTTGACGTAACGTATTGCTAATGCAATATTTTCGTGGTTATTTCCATCTCTCGTCCCATCTTCTATTAGAGTAAACCATTTCAAGTCAGATTCATTAATTTTGAATTTCAGATAAACGATATGTTGCGTTTTGTGGTACATGAGTGAGAACCTCGTTCAAATTTGGATTTTTCGTACGTGTGTATTCAAATAAAAAAGAAAAAATCCTTGTTCTTTTTTCTTCTTTCAAAATGTACGAGTACTTTCCACGCAAAGCTAATTCGTTGACAATTAGAAATTGTATTACTTCAATGATAAGACTTCACGTAATACCTATATTTTTCTAATATTTTTGATAATTATTCTTTGTAATTTCTCCTGCCACATCGACATAGCTTGAATACGAGAAATTGATTTTTCATGTTTTGGGAAACCAGTTCTAGAATCAGTGGCATTTTTCTCAGTTTCTAAATCGTGTGGAAGTGTACGAAGTCTGTTTGCATCCATGAGGTGAAAATTGCTGGCATGGATAGCAAAAAGCAGCATTTTTCTCGACAGAATACTGCAACCATTTATAGCGCTTGAACCAATCGAAAACAAAGGCCCCATTATGTTGTTTTGGATACGTGTCTAAAACGACTTGTTTTATCGGTTCTCCGATTTGTCCAATATCAGAACATAGCTAACGTTACCAACCTGTTGTCATGGAGCTAGGAGTAGTGATTGTATTTTGTGCTTCCACCTGTTTTGAGCAGTGAGGTTCTTCGTGGTCAATTTGCTCTTCAACTCTTCGTTTTTTTTTCCAAAGAAAGCCCGTATATCCATTGATTTATATGTTACACTAGATAAGTAATTGCCGCGCCAAAGCGTTGCCACTTCAAATATGGCCACAGCCATATGCCCAGCGAACGTCCGTTCAGTGTTCAATGTGACGCCGTCCGAGTTAAGCCGAACGATTCACGACAAAAAATGGGTAAATGCGTAGTGAAAGAATGCGATTCAAGGTCACAAAAACATAATATATCAAGCGGAACCACTTTCCACACGTAAGTTTTAATTTATATATTCATATTAACGTTCAAAACACTAAAAATTTAAATAAAACATCGAATAGTGCAATTTAGATTCAATGTTGCCACTTTTCCGCCTTTGTGATTTTTCCACATTAATGGGAGACTATACAGGGTATTTTTGGAACGCTCCCGAAAACTAAGACAGGCGATAGCACCAAGTATACCTTTGATCATGGGTCACAAATAAATCCGATCCTGATGAAAAAAAAAACATCTTTTTACAACGTTTTATAAATTTTATTCACGCGCCATCATGTTAGTACAGCTAAATGAAACGATAATTTCATAAAAAAAATCATGAAAATACTGAAACATAAAACCAGCAGTGGAATAACTCAATTCATATCAGCTGATTAAAGGTCAATGTACGCGCGAACGCAAATTCGCGCGGTCCGCAACTAGCGGGCCGTACCACAATACCTAATAATTTACAACACTTGTCTAAATACCTAACTTATCTACTTAACCTACTATTTTGCCACTGTACTTGTCTCCACGTAACCATTTTAATCCGAATTTACAGGTTAAATAACCCAAATAACTGGTTCGATTTCCCGCTAATGAAAAAACATTTAAATGAAATGTAACCAAGGTTAGAGTCATGCGTTTTTATTCATCGTGTAGGTATGTTTATTATTATCATGTATTCAGTTATGTATGTATTCAGATTTATTCAGTACTAAGATATTTAAAAAAAAAATTGTTATGAAACAGCTTACCGCTCTAAATCCTCCGTGGTCTTATGAGATGCGGCTCAAATTGTGCTTCATTCATTTCAAGGCAGACTCATGGAGGCGGGGCATCATCGTGTGGTCTTCGACACAGTCCGTACGTAGTTTGTCGAAAACATCCACGATCCTTTTGTAGTTTCGTCAGCACTATCACACTCACGATTAAAAACCCTTTCTTTCACATACCCCACAGAAAGAAGGAAGTCTAACGGGGTCAGATCTGGTGAGCGAGGTGGCCAAGTATTCGGTTACGCTTCAACACTTTGTGCACTGCACAGTATGACACACTTGTTCCATCCCGACGTCTTAACAATTTATTTAGCGATACTTCGTGTACCTAGGTTCGGATACATAACATGTTGTCGTATTCAAAATCACTATAAACGTACGCGTTAAGCATTATTAAAACAAAAAACGTAACAAGAATAATACCAACACGTTATAACAATTTAATAAACAAAACGCTCGTGCACGCGTGTACAAAATCAACACGGAACTGTTTCAAAAACTTCAATTAATTAACACGACAAAACGGAAACCTACTGCGTCACAGCGTGAGGCGATACGAGCCGGCCGGGTTACATTCTCATGCGTCTTAATAAAGAAGGACGCAACTAACAAAAACGTAAAATGGAAATAAAAAATAAATTGATGAATTTTTCTTTCAGACCCTGTGTCTATAGTATATTAAAAGGTTTCTATATGAAAATTGAAATATATACGTAGAGACATGAAGATTTTAAGGACGAACTTATTTTTTTGATAATTTGTTTATTTATTTAAATAAAAAGAATTTTCCTTTTCATCTTAGCTTAAAAAATACATCTAGCAACACAAAAACATCGAAAGAAAGACGCATATAACTATTTGCGTCCTTCCAACCTAATAAATAAAAAAAACTGCCATTCATTTAACATTTTTACATATTTTGGAAAGGTTATTTGAATTTCAAAGGACGCTAATAGTAATTTATTACTTTTTTCTTAGTAAATATTAGAGAACCATTGGTAGTGAGACACAAAAAATAACAACCCTCAACTCTTGAGTAATGATTTTAAAGGGGATATCATACGAGACTTACTACGATAATAATTAAAAATTAAAAATTTTGTACAACCGACTTTAATATAAATAATTAAGGATAACTCAAAAACTATTGGTCTGACCTCGATCAAATTTATATGGGACCACATGTGAAACACCAGCTCTTAATAATAAGATATAGAATAATAAGACAAGAATAATTGAAATTTAAGTAATCGATGCAAATATTGTTAAAGATGACGTAGCAACTGGTTAAATAAGTCTTTTCTTTTATGTTGAATTTGTATAAGTCTTTTCTACTAAAAAAATGTCATCTGTGATCAACAGTTACGTCTAAAATTCTTACGATAATTTCTAAAATATTGATATTTGTGAATATTAAAAAAAATAGTAGATGCGCCTTCTTATCATGAGACGAATGGTATATTTAACTCATTTATTCAAAAATTGTCAGATGCGCCCTTTTTTCTTATGACCGTAACATTGACCGAGCTAGATATAGGTCGGTAGCGAAGGGAGTGTGGGTACAGTCGCGTTCTAAAGTACTACATGGTATTGGGCTATTGTTTTATAATATTATAGTATTTAATTGTTTTATTGTAGAATCATACTAGGCGTTTTACTAGCTACTTAGAACTTTGGAAGAGGTTGGAATTAAAAATGGATAATGTTTACTTGAGCATTATTTGTTATTTCTATCGTAAAATATTTTTAAGTTTGTAAGAAGAAAACTTAAGCTAAGTGTGACACGCCGTCCATTATGTCGTCTTGGGTTACATGGAAGCCAGATGTTGATGGTGTGTTGGTGTTACTGGATGCTACTTCATCATCACTTTCATCTTCGCTTGAGCTTCCGTCCTCAGGTCGATCACATGGTAATTTTTTCGGTATTCTTCCTCAACACTTTTAAATTTACTGCACAATTTTCCCCATTCACCTTCTCCTATCATATTTACCTTTTCGTTCACTAGTTTAGTCATAAAACAATAGATATAAATAATTTTTCTTTCCTTCCTTTTTCAAACATCGCGCGAGTCGCAAAGTAAGCTGTGTATGCGACTGTATTTTTGGAGCGAACAAAGCGCGGGAACCAATAGCATGCAGGCACAGTTATACTGGCGGATTGTTCCCCCGTCGCGCCCCCTTCGTACCAATATGTGATAAATCGCTCAGTGGTCAAGTTCAAGGCCAGCGTTCTTTTTTCACCGTTCGCGCGTACATTAACCTCCATTAGTCAGGTGATATCAATTCAGTTTTCACTGCTGGTTTTATGTTTCAGTATTTTCATGATTTTTTTTATGAAATTATCGTTTCATTTAGCTGTACTAACATGATGGCGCGTGAATAAAACTAATAAAACGTTGTAAAAAATATGATTTTTTTTTCATCAGGATCAAATTTATTTGTGACCCATGATCAAAGGTATACTTGGTGCTGTCGCCTGTCTTAGTTTTCGGGAGCGTTCTAAAAATACCCTGTATAATTTATGGAATAAGTTAATTTTTTTAAAAATAAACAAGTAAAATTGTTAGTTTAAAAATAAAAACTATGTTTCAACCTTTATACAAAATAATTAATTATTCTTATTTTAGTTTATTCATGAATGGTCTATTAATTATATTTTATTATTTTATTTTATATTAATAAATTTGCATTGCAAACTTTCCGAAACTAAGTCTTTGTCTACTAAATTTGGTTTTATGACATTAGCTACAAAAACATTAAAAGAGTTTCAAGGAAATAAATTATTATAAGAATTTGCAATACACCCGGGAGATCATTTATCTTCAATACAAGTTCATCATTCCCTTTTATTGATTAATGCCATTATATATAAATATTTAAAAATAAGATTGTACCACGAAAGTAAATTATACACTCAAACACACAAAAAAGAATCCAAAAGGCAAACACATAACAAACTGATGCTTCATAGCGGAGTTTGAGAGCATGGACTATTATGAATATTTAAGCGGATTAGTATTACAGATTTAACCATTTATATTATCTTACAAATATACTTCTGCAGAGTCACGCCTCAATACATTAACTATCCTCAGTATTGTTGCAAAAAAAATATAAAAACTTTTTAAAGTTGTTAAGTAGTATGGAAATTCTATAAACAAGAAAATCAACGAAATTTATTGATAACCAAAATTTTTGTAGCTAATGTCTTGAGACTAAATTTAAGAGACAAAAACTTGCTGATGATTTCACAACTTATAAATATTCAACACAGATCTCGCTTAAGAAACCTTAAGTTGTTTTTTATTTGCTTTATTTTTTGTTTGATTTATTAGTACAATAAAAATAATATATAAAAACATCTTTTATTTCATTAGTTATGCTTACTTCTGTTCATCTAATAAGAAAATATACAAATTTAAAATAAAAACAATTTACTGCAACTTTAAAAAAAAATATTGCTCATTTTGGGTAAAATTTCATAAAGTATGCAACACCAACCCGTCACTGCATGTTTGTGATGTTTGTGTGTCTATCTTTATCTAATCTTAGGGACGATATTGTTTTCCGCGACTTGTGTAAGTGAGACAGATATATGTTTACTTTAAAATTTTAATGATTTCAAAGCTACGTCGTCGCGTTTGGTTAGTGCAAAGAGTATAGTAATATATAAGGAATGGATGCTAGCAAGGGTTAGTGGTTACACTTTTTTTGACGCGCGGCAATGTGGTTTGCTTCTCTAGTTTTGTATAACTCACTGCGTATATCCATCACGAAATCAACGAATCTTCAATCTATAGCAATTAGCAATAAAAATAACAATTGTATCGATTTTTGACTAAAACACTCTTTACCGTACACTTTACTTAACCAAACAACAACCAAAACCAATCATAAGCAATCTCTAGTTAATGTTTATTATAGTTTAAAAGGGGATTCCCCATACCATAGATTGCAATATAGCTCATATTGCAATCTATAGTACGGTGAATCCCCTCTACATCACAGAATCACAGATATTCCCTAACAGTACAGTTTGCTTTACAAAAGTTTCCTTGAATCTTTCGTCAAATTTCCGTCAACTTCGGACTTTTCCATTTTTTTACGATAATTTGTATGTAACTTGCTATTGAATGTGACGTAAATTTACTGGTTTATGCCCGAATTAGAATGCAAATTCACTTCAAAAGTTGTCTAAAAAAAATTGCCGTCAATTTTCCGGCAAATTTGATGCAAACTTATTGTTAACTAGCTGTGCCCGCGGCGTAGCTCGCGTATATAGGTTTTACTTAAAGAATTTGTCGTTTAGGTAAGAGAATATCAAACGACTTATATCATTACTGTATCAATAAGTGGTAACAAAATAAATCGTTATCAACAAAATTCCAAGTCGTTTATGATAGAGCTTCTGTGTAAACGATGTTAGAAGTAGACTTTGCCGGGGTGTACACAAAAAGATTACGGGGGCTACTAACGCGGGAAAAAGCAACATAAAGTTGGCCATGTGCAAAATAGTCAGTACTGAGGTCCACACCTGCAACGCGTAAAGTTTGACCTTGCGCTTTAATAACGCTCATCGCATTACACACTGACTGGGAACTGAACACGCAAAGATGTTTTATAGGTCCAGATACCGTGTTGCTAACACACCGCAACATTCATAGTGAAGACAGTCTTTGATTCATGTGTGCGTGAGTACCACGTGACGCGCATATCTTACGCACCATGGCTGCATTAATGTGCGTGACTTCGGTAATAGCAGTGCGAATCGATTACCCAAAAAATGTGGAAGATTTTATATTTCATTCATATTGACGTACCTATTGATTCTAAGAGTATAAAATGTGTGTGCGTGGCATGTGCATTTGTGTGCGTGTGTATATGGGGATATGGTTGCTTATGTGTGTTTTATGTAGGTACGAACATCGCACTAATATATTGAAGATATGTAATAAAACCTATAATTAATGTAACAGTTAAAATAAATAAAAACACAGTAGATATTTATGTATGTAACATATATTTATAATCTATTATTACTAAATATATACAGAGTACTATACTTTTGTACTGTAGAACACAAAATATTGCCGCTTTTTACGAAGACATTAAATTATTTTTCAATCCTAAGTAAAATGACGAAAAAAAGCAAGTTTGGTTAAGCGTAAACTTCGGCCAAGAGATAGCAAAATGTTTGATTTTTTTAAATTGCTCCGATCCGTTGCTGCGTGAAGGAAGGACAAAAACAAATAAACAAAAAAATCACACTTTCACATTTATAATATTATATTAGTATGGATTGTCAAGAATGATAGATAAACTTTTAAAACCGGTTTACAATCGGCTTTTGGAGGGAGGAACTATACACTCACGCTCTCTTTCTCGCTCTAGTAAATAACGGTTCAGAATGACCAAAAAGGATAGAAGCACAGGAAAGTGCAATTTCATGCTGCCAGATGTAGTTCAACCCTAACCCTTAAAACAGTTTAACTCTATAAGTTGGGTAAAATCTGTAAAATTAGACTGTTTAAAAACCCTATACAGATAACCTTTGCGGTTGATCATGACAATAAAAAATGGTAAAAACATTTCATAGACTAGGCAACACTCGAATATTATTGCGCAGTATTATTACTTATATTGACATTTAGCTTTCGTATTCTTTTACAAAGAAATACTCCATAAAATTGTATAGTTACTTATGAAAAGTGATGTTCTTATCCTTATCTTTTTTCCTAGAGTAATTTTTAAATGATTTCGCAGCACAAACAGTCATTTTGCGAAATTAAAAACACCGGTGCGTGCCGTATGTTCACAGCGAACGTCGCTGGCGTAATGGCGGAACGATCGAACGAATACGCCAATATTGGCGCCTTTGAAATGGAAGCGTTTTATGCGCGCGTACACGGTATCTGGACCTATAAAACATCTTTGTGAACACGCTTAAAATTGAAAGGAAAGTTATTTGGTATTAGAGGGATTCTAGGTATAAAAACGATATCACGACATTTTGTTGTAATTTTGCTACTTTTAGCGCTATCTATTACGTTCCCTGTCCCAGAAAACATCCTTTTTTTAATTTAAGGAAAAGATATTTTGTTTGTTTAGGTCATTGATATATTATTATATATATCAATGGTTTAGGTACTATCTTTTAAGTAGGTATAAATATATTATAATAGAACGTTTTTTTACACACGAATCTTTTTATTACTATTTCTGAGATTTTATGGCGCCATTAAACAAATTCGAACCTACATATCAAAATAATAATCATAACTTTCAATAGAATAAAGTTGGAAGCTCCAGGGTGGCCCGCGAAATTCAAATTCTTTTTGCGTTTTTGGAATTTGCAGGTCAGGGTTAGGTTGTATATTTAACAAAATATGATTCGCGACCGTAGCGATTATGTGTTTACAGAATTATTATCATTAAAATCACCAATACAACCCTGTAAGTTAATATATACTAACTATAACATAAAAGAACTTATAAACCAGTGCCTGCATAGTAAACAAAAAAAGAACTTGATTTACCACATAGAGTACTCGGCGGTAAAGAATAAATGAGTTTGTCAACACGCAGTAGTGCAGCAAGTAATATAAAGATTAACAGGAAATATGAAAACTCATCTACAGGAAAAAACCACAAAGTACCCTTTTGTACAACACCGCCATCTATCGATAAATTGTTTAACTATTATACTTTAGATTTTTAGATAATAAGGTTTTTGTAATATATTTATTACGTTCTTTAATACTTTTGTTTACTGCTTTAAAGATATAATTATTTAATTATATCATTATAGAACACTATTTTACATCATTTAATTATAATTTCTAATATGGTATTAGTTTAAAATGTACTTGATGACTCAAACAACGCCACCATTGAACAAATTTGTACCTATACTTCGTACACATACTTCAGAATATTTATCATAACTTTTGATAGTATGAACTGATTTTAATGAAATAAAGACCAAATGTAACCCAAAGATACACTTAATAATTTCCTTACCGATTCTTATGATATAAATTAGTACTTTATACGTGATACGTCAACAAACAAACAGACAGACAGACGGACAGACAGACAGACAGACAATTTTAAAAATGATAGAAATGTGTTTAATTACTTATTTTTAGTCCCTCTTAATTACTTCTGTTATAAATTTATGAAATGTACAGACATCTGCAATTTACATTTTTATTATATGTATAGATTTGGCTTGAAAAATTGTTAAATATTTTTTATCGTCAAATTGTAGACAATTCTATGTATAAAATTGCTTACCTTCTGAAATGGTAAGAATGAACATTACCAACTATTTTTTTTTCGTAAACAGCAAAGACATTTAAGTAAATCTCTTTGGTAAACAGTTACCTTTAAATTGAAGAAAAATTAACATTTATTCTGTCACTAAGAAAAAACTAAATGGGATACTAACAATTATTTATGACATAAGTAATCTTTCACGGTTGCTGCTTGCTTATCGAGTGGGTTTTATAGGTAGTGTATATTAGCTTGCTACATATATATTTATCTATGGTGTATATGGTTTATTAAGATTAAGTTGACTCCTGCTTCTACAATACTATAAATTTTTCATCTTAACTTTAAATTGTATGAAGTTCTATTCTGCAGTAGGTCAATAACTGTTAATTTAGTGTCTTTTAACTTCTGATATATAGTGGATGGCTATCTATTTATATGCATAAATGAATGAATAAAACAATACATACTTATTTTATACTTTTTATTTTTAGATCAACCGGATGAAAAATGGAGTTCATAGATTATACCAAAAAGTGAAGTGACAAGAGCATCGTATGGCATCACTTTTTAAGAACGACGGATGGGCAAAAGGCAAAGTGCAAACACTGTCATAGCATTTTGAAAATAAGTGGAAGCACGTCAACATTACACACCCACTTACACAAGAAACATTCCATTAATGTAAAAAGTAATGAAAGTGTCAGCACCAATTCTCAACAAAAAGACACACCTATCGCTTCAACTAGCAAAAGTTGTGTTCCATTTGCTAAAAAGCAATAAATGACTGACTATTATGAAAGCAAAGACTTAACTAGCGTTATATCAAGAATGGTCGTTTTATACGGGTTACCGCTACAAGTATTTTGTTCGTCGGCAGATTTCAGACAGTTAATGCAAAAAATATATAAAGAAGGCATCCCAAAGTCACCAAATTCAATAAAAAATATGATAATGGACATGTGTGACACAGAAAAATTGTCTCTTAATGTAATAAAAGATATGAAGACTAAAAATACCAAGTGGTCAATCACTCTCGATGAGTGGACCTCAATTAAATCTCATCGATACCTAAATTTAAATATTCATTTTCAAAATGATGATGGCGAAAATGTCTGCAAAAATCTGGGATTAGTAAGGATTGTAGGGTCTATGGGAGCTGGAGCTAGTGTTTCACTCATAGAAATAAGATTAGATTCTTTCGGAATTTATTTGGACAAAGACAGCATTGGATTATCAACTAACGGCGCAGCTGTAATGGCGAAGCTTGGGCGTATTCTGCCAATGAGGGCTAATAATCTTCCACTCACCAGATGTCGCTAGTTGTGACTGAGGCAAAGTTTTTCGTTACACAGTGTCAGTTGATTGAGAAATTAGTTTTAAATAATAGTTTATCATTATCTAGAGTATTATATTAATACACAACACAATGCGTTAGTGGTTTGATTTTTAATTTTTTGCACTTATAACACTTTTTTAAAAAAAGGTTACCCTTTTTTTAAAGAATCGGCTTTTAATTATATTTATAGTTTGGTTTATTCATTTCTAATGTAATTAATATAAAATATAAGTGTAATTTTCCTAAGAAATTATCAGAAACTCTGTGCGATAGTTCTGATCCATCGCCGCTCAGTTTTAAAGAAAAGCTCAATCGAAAACTTTCTCTTGCAAATGTGGGTAGTGATCAACAACAGTCAACGAGTGTAATCAGCGCATTTGATTTTCCTTCAATGATTCACGTTGAAATGGCTTTCTTTGAAAACAATGGAGGTCGTGGAGAAATCCTAAACAAAGTTTTGAACAGGTTGCTTTCCATACCGCCGACCAGTGTTGAGTCTGTAATAAAATAAAATCACCTCTAAACGATGAGACACTTGACGCTTTCATGTTCTTAAGATCTCTGACTAAAAAAGATTGATTTATATAAATATGTACTAACTTAATGTCATAAAAATAGAATTTATTAATTATTTCTTCTCTTATTTATAACTGAGTTACCTTAAACATTCGTTTTTTCAAAACTACAGTTTTATAAAAAAGATGTATAACTAAATACGTT
This sequence comes from Parnassius glacialis, assembly GCA_033319125.1. Taxonomy (NCBI): domain Eukaryota; kingdom Metazoa; phylum Arthropoda; class Insecta; order Lepidoptera; family Papilionidae; genus Parnassius; species Parnassius glacialis. The sequence goes on along the minus strand of JAVANC010000005.1, from coordinate 14,932,571 downwards.
TTGTTGCATTTGATTTTATGTTATGTTTAGGTTAATGACTGTGTTTTGTTGTTTATTTTAGTTGATTTTATTTTGCCGTGTCTGAATAAATGCTGATGTTAAATAATTTATGCTGTTTTTCATCAATTTTCATAAAATCACCTTAAAACTTCGAAAAATCCGGATTATCCGGATTTCAATTATAGGAAAATTTAGAAGTTCGGATTTACAAAAAATCCGTATTTTGCAATCTCTACTCATGGTGTTCCACCTTCGCCGCATATTGGCAGGGCCACGGGAACGCTTTCGCCATTTTCCTCCCCATTTTCCTTCTCAGACAAGGCGCATCATGAACACAAGACACCCCTTTCTCCACGGCCTCCAACTCCACCTGCGTAACGTGTCCCCCTCCCCCCGAGTCCGATACGCTGAGGCCATGAGGCCAGGAAAATTGAGCGCTCGGTAGCACACGCTGTCCCGACCCCAACGGTGGATCTAGCCTTTGGCTCCGCCGCCAACCAAGTTTCAGCCGCGGGTGGTAGGGAGAGCGGCGCCTCGCCATACCAACACTCCTCTCCCTCCGCGGCCCCACCACCACCGTATCAACGGTGCGGCCCCGTAATAGTCGCGGAGCATAGGGCGAGTGGCGCATCACCACACCAACACTCCTCTTCCTCCACGGCTCCATCTTGGCAGCAGCGGTAGGGGGAGAGGGTACCCCTCCCACGGCAACCCACCAACACACATCCGAAGTGGGCTCACCAAGCCCACTTGGAGTAGCCACCTCTAGCCAGCCCTACACTACGCGCCAGCCAAGGGGTTCCTTTTTGTTCACCGAGGGTGACCAAGCCACGGCTACTGAGCCCCCCGCCACGTCAAGGCGGGAACTCGTTTGGGGGAGTCTGAGCTGCCTCTACGTGCTGTCTTCCAGTTTCTCAAACAAGCCTACTAGCCTTTATGAAAAGGCTTGAACACCATGGACCACATACCCTTCGGCAAATTTTATAATCTGCCACTTTGTTTTGCGTATGTGGACTATGAGAAAGCCTTCGATTCCGTCGAAATTTAAGCGGCGCTGCAGTCACTTCAGCGGTGCCAAGTTTACTGTCGGTATATCGAAGTGCTGAAGTGTTTGTACAGTAGAGCTACGATGTCTATCCGAGTACAGAACTAGAGTACGAAACCTATCCAATTGCAGAGAGGTGTAAGACAGGGTGAAGTTATATCCCCGAAACTCTTCACCGCTGCATTGGAAGACATTTTCAGGCTACTGAACTAGAAAAGATACGGTATTAATATCAACGGCGGCTACATCACACCCCTTCGATATGCCGACGATATAGCTTTTATGGCAGAATCGGTAGAGGACCGAAACACTATGCTCAAGGAACTCAATAGTGTCCCAATGGATAGGTTTTAAGATGAACATGGACAAAACAAAGATCATGTGTGACGTCCATCTCACACCTAAGTTGAAGTTGAAGTTGTGAAGACAAATATATATATATATATATATATATTCCATCTAGGTAAGTTCAATTTCGATCGAGAAGTTTTATACGTGGTAGAGCCATGCTGCAGCTATATTAGTAGTATTAGTTGTAGCACGAATGAGTCGGGTCGACCGGGGAAGGACCACGCTCTCACAGAATACCAGCATAAAATGGCAGCTTTATACTGCTGTGTTTCGTATGGTGAGTGTAGAGAACCGGTGACCAATTTTACTGGAAAAGAGGCATTTCATCTTAGTCCTCACGGGTGACGACGCATCTGCATTTTAATTCTTTATTGAGATTAAATGTAGACGTGAATGGGTCATAGCAACCACTTACCATCAGGTGGACTGTGTGCTCGTTTGTCACCCTATCCTATAAAAAAATGGCAATCGACGGATTCAACTCGGTTGGGCAGCGTTCGAGAGATTACGACACATCTTCTCGTCAGGTATACCTGAATAGTTATGACTTATGGATCTGAGACGAGGTCCTCCACTACTAGCCGTATGAGGAAGTTCAAAGTCACTCAGCGAGCTATGGAGAGAGCTATGCTTGGGGTTTCTCTGCGTGATAAACATAGAAATGAGAATATCCGCAGCAGAACCAGAGTAACCGTCATAGCCCAAGGGATTAGTAAGCTGAAGTAGCAATGGGCCGGCCATATAGCTCGAAAAGCCGATAACCGATTGGAAAGCAAGGTTCTCGAGTGGTAACCTCGTACCGGTAGGTGAAGTGTGGGGCGGCTCCTCTTAAGATGGAGTGACGACCTGGTAAGACATGCAGGAAGTCGATGGATGCTGGTTGCTCAGGACCGTGATTTGTGGCATTCTTTGGGGAAAGCCTTTGTTCAGCAGTTGACTTGTGAAGGGTTGTAGTGATAATGATGATGGATATAATAATTTAGCGAAATAAAGTCCATTAAACATGTTTAGAATTTTTTGTTTTATTAAGGGAATGCTTAATATAAAACCGCCCCGGCTGCCAACCCACTTTACGACGCCACTGGTTTAGTATGTTTATGCTAGCTACACATTTATTGAAGTTATATTTCTTTTGGGCCGTTTGGGAAAAATGATGACACCGACACCTAAAAACATTACCATGAAGTTCTTACGATGTGCGCGCATACTGTCATCTAAACGCGACAACTTCAGAGGGTAATTGTCTCTCAAGGTATTTTGTTTTGTTACGCTAAAAAAGTATAACTTTCTAAGTGCGTACATAAGTACATACACACTTTTTCATCTATGGCACGCTAGTACTTCTAACCCTACGTTTGCACCGAAAAACATCCATCATGTAAAGTTTTGAAACATATCACATAAAATAAGTCACACAACATGTTCTGTTGATAGTCGCGTTCGCATTCACAGAAACTGTAAAATTTTCAACAGATATTAAGATTTTTTGTTGTCTGTGTTTGCATTGAGTACAGCAAAGTTATGGAGTCTGAAAATAGACTTAATACCTGTTGATCCAAAATTATCCTGACTAAGCTTTTGATATTAGATTACTCGTAAACACGATAATTGCAAATATCTATAATTTTACAATAACATGTTGACCACGAATTGTGCCGATTAAGCTTTTGATTACTGTAATCATGTTATGAAGTGTAACATTACAGAAGACGCTGACACTACTGTATAATTGTTATTGCTGGTCAAACCAAGGCATCATACTTTCAGTCAACAGTCTTGTTTTGACCATGCTATAAAAGCCCTTGCATTTAGAATAAGATACAATATAGAACTCATCGTAGTCATGTAATCACTTAGTTAAGGAAGTCAGTATTGCACTGAATTAGTTTTAATACATTATTGTAATATAATATTAATAAATAAATAAATCGCTCCCGAAACTTAACTACATAGACATTCTATTTGTTTATCCAATGATCTGCCAACGTTGACGTTTCCTGTGTTTGTTTTTTTATGTTTCGCGATTTATTTTAAAACGTGTTTTTTTATTATCCAATTAAGTTGCTGAACACCACAAAACACTATTACTACTCCTCGCGGAGAAGAACGATAATTTCATATAAAATAAAATAAATATGATATATACCGAGTAACTGTATCTATAGTCAAACTACCTGAAATTCTCTTTTTTGGGTATATTTATTTGTGATATTTTTTGGATTGCCTGCCCCAAAGTTCGAAATAAAAAAAACATAATAATATTCAAAAGTACATACTGGTAGTTAAAAAAAATAAAACTTCTTTTGAAGAAGTTTTTTTTTACTTCTTTATCACTTGAATGCATTATTTTTGAAGTGGCTACAAATTCAAAATTAACATCAAACTTATGTTTCAACATGACAATACTTCTACAATTTTTTTGTAAACATTTATTTTGCGTAACATATTTTAAAATATGTTTGTACAATAAAGTGTCATACATATTTTACTAGAACATGGTATTTGACTTTGCAAATACGAATCGATACATTGTCAGAAAACAATATAATATTATACATGTCTATTTGTGAATATATTTGTCAGTGCCGCAGAGGGAGTATTCTCTCTCTACGGTCAGTGCAAACTTAGGTCGGCCACATACATACGGAATTCACACACATACGTTCTTTTTTCCGTTCGGAATAACAAGGGTCAGTTGAGAGACGTTAGCCATTGAGTCTAGACATTCTGCCAGCGAATAATGATGACGATTTTCTAATTTTTTACATGGTAGATCCATGTTGCAGCTATATTAGTAGTATAGTTGTAACATGAATGAGTCGGCTCAACCGGGGAAGGACCATGCTCTCACAGAATACCAGCGTAAAATAGTAGCATAACGCGGCTGTGTTTGGTATGGTGAGTTTAGAGAACCAGAGACCCTTTCTTACTGGAAACGAGGCATTCCATCTTAGTCCTCACGGGTGACAACTATCGAGGATAGATGTAGATGTCTATGGGCCACAGCAACCACTTACTATCAGGTGGACTGTGTGTTCGTTTGTCTCCCTTATTTTATAAAAAAAAATGCGATTCCATTGTTGCTGTATCATTCTTACTCGGTGCATCCCCTTATCACCCTAAGCTTGCAATATAGTCAATATTATCTAAAAAGATCTATCTATCCAAAGATATTTTTTAAATATGGATGTCTCTAAATTCTTTCGACTAATTATTAAACCTACAAGATTAAATGTAAAAACATACATAAACACACCTAATCGCTTCGGTCGTGCGACGAACACTGAGCGCGTTCCGTACGGAATTTACGTATGTGTGTTGCAACTCGTACAAAATCTATGGAAGACGTGCGTTCGAAGTGGCTTTTTTACGTTCGAGATCCCGAACGCACAGGCAGCCATACGGAATCTCGAATCGGAGAAATTCCGTACGGAAAAATGGCGTACGTGTGTGGCGAGTCATAGATTTTATATGGACTTGCTGCGTTCGGAATCCCCAATCGGAATATCGAAACGGAGTTCCGTATGTATGTGGCGGGCCTAAGGCCGGCATATAAAATCTATGACCCGCCACACACGTACGGTCGTTTTCCGTTCGACATTTTGCGGGCAAAACGGGATTCCGTATGTGTGTGGCCGACCCGTTCGGAATTCCGAAACGGAATCTCGAAACGGAATTCCGTATGTATTTGGCCGGCCTTACTGTTATTAATTGTAGTTTGTGATCTATGGTAATTGGTAACGATTAATCTTGTAGAGTATGTATATGTAGTATGTAGAGTAAAAAACAAGCATCCAAGTCAAAAACCTTAATAAAATATATGAAGGTGAAGGAAAATCTTAAAATATAAAAACATCGAATGAAACGAAAATAAATTAAGATTTTCTATCTATTATAATTATTTGATGTTTACAATAAATGTTTAATTTAGTTCCCTATAATAACATTATAATTAGAGCTTCAGATAGTTTAATCAATAAAAAAAAATAATTATAAAATGCCGCGAGGAAGACCAAAAGAAAGTGCCTCAACAATACAACATAATCTTGAGTTAAATATTAAAAATCGAGCCGACAGTAATGTAACGAATTCTGATAAAAGTGTAAAACAAGAACCATTAGATGTCGATGAACAAAGTACAATTAAATTGGATTTCAATAAATTCAAATTTAAAAAAAAACAGACAGTTAAAATTGAGTTTGAAGATACAACAATCGAAAATACGGTAGGTATGCACGGCCGTTAATAATTAATTACATTTATTTTATACACCAATAACAGAAATGTTATTTGTGCATGAAATGAAAGTTGGCTCACCTTTAGTGTTCGCTCACTATAAATTTCACAGTATGTGAGAAAGCTTCGTTTAATGCTCGCGAGCGCAATGAAATTGTTAATTGCAATTCTGATTTACTTTATGCTCGGTGGTCAAGTAAAACATAGAATAAATAAAATAAAAAATTATTTGGAAAAAATGTAAATTTTGTCAACATACAATGAGACAGAGGTGGATAATTCCTTGTTCTAAGACCGTCTCAGAAATTAGAAGAGGCCGGTGCCCAGGAGTGGGATGTTTTAGTCTGTAACTTTATGCAGGTGTAGAGCGTTTTGGGACTTGAAAGAATTTAATTGGCTAATCACCCATTTGTAGCATTACTTTGGCTACAATCAATGGAACACACAAGTACCTATTGTGAGTTGTAAGCCATGTCAGATTTAATTCGACTCCTTAGGAAATTAAACTTTGTTCTCTTAAAAATAAGGAGCACTATCCTAGTCATCAGTCAAAATACATCAAGGTTTTGGAGTAGTTTTTTCTGCTCATTCAATTTTGCTCCATTTATATGAGATCAATTTCTTATGCAAGTAGTAAGTAAGATCTAGACCTTGGAAGTTAAACTTAAAAGTATAGTAACTTGGAAGTATTTTTTTGCAGATTTGATTGTACTCCTTTTTATATAAAGAATCGGATAAATTTCATATAAAGCGTTTTCAATTCTATTTATTTTTAACTTCAATAGAAAGTACCTGAAAGCATTTTGAACATTGGCATTTGGTGCTGGTATTTTAAGGTATTCATACTTGGAAGTCCTAGTACTTGATTTTGCAAGTACAACCCATGCTTAGTGGTTGCAACCACTAAGAAATGAAACAAGAGATATGTAGCAGTATCCTCCTTATACAACTCATAATAAATAGTAAAAAATTGCAATCTATGGGAGAGGCGTATGTTCACAGCATTGTGTTTTAATTTGAAATTTATCATAAACTTCCTTAATAAAGCGTTTTGTTAACTGTTGTAGGAGCACAAAGGTTTATGGGAACCAGTTAAATGGAGAGAATTTTTGGACAACTTAAGGGCAATGAGATCAAACAATGATGCACCTGTTGATTCAATGGGCTGTCATATGACTATGGATGAGAATGCACCACCTAAAGTATAATTATAATTTTTCATATTTTTTATTTATAAATCAAATATCACTTATCAAATCTGGGGTTGGCTATGCACGTCTGTCAGGGTCAAGCTTGAACCTTGTACACTGTTTTTGGATGTCGAAAATGCATTTTGAATTAATTTCGATAAAAATAAATTCCACTAACTAAAAATTGCATATAACAAAACGGGTCCCCCATAAAAAGTTTATTATTCAGCCCCAGACAATCCATTTGTGGCAGAAGATTTTTTTCTCATAGAATTGGGGTGACAAATGAGCACACAGTCCACCTTATCGTAAGTGGTTGCTGTGGCCCTTAGACATCTACATCTATCTTCGTTTGTGTTTATGTAAAGCCATAGGCGCGGAGGGAGAGCAGCCACCGCCCGTTGTAGTAAATGACAGGCAGGTGTGTGAGCCATAACGGCTGAGGCTGGTCGCAGAAGGCGACCATTAAGCCGATGCAGTAGAAGTGAGCAGAGGCGCCTTTCATTTACTATGCAATGGCGATAGAGCTGCTCTACCCACAGTGCTGAAGCCGTTGCAGAAGTAACTTTGAGTCAATATTCCTGTGTAAAAAAGTGAGGTTATGGTTTTACAAAAAAAAATATTACTCATAAACAATACATTTCCACAAGACGGGAAGGGTAGGCTTCCACTGAACCCTACCCCTCCCCCCACCCACTCCCACCCTCAAATGCAAGTACCGGATGTCTATAGTTTTACCCAAATCTGTATTGTTACCATGAAATATCCAAGGAATTGGACATTGAAGTGACAGTATCATGTTTGATGCAGTCAGCAGTCAAATTAGACATGGAACGAGTAGTGATTCGCCGAGTATTCGGCCACCGGGTACTCGGCCTAGATGAGGCCGAATACTCGGCTTTAAAAAAAAACGCGGTAGCAGGCAGCGTGCAGTTATTTCCCTTACAAATTATACCCAAATAGGACCGAAAAACTAGTTGTTTAGGCCAAACAATTAACATTTGAAATTTGCATTCAACTCTCGTGTCCTCCCGCTGACTTTGTAAAGGTCACCGTCGCCCCACTCCCGTGTGGGTCGCTCGGCAGAGGACGCGAGCGCAGGACGCGAGTGCGAAGTCAGTAGCTTGACAGCAGCGTATTTTTTTGTGACCGCTGCATCAGTTTTTGGTTTTTTTTTCGTTTAATTTACTATTGAATTTGGGTTTCGTGTAGACCGCCTCGAATTAGTTTGTCTAAGTTGTACGTTTCGTGACAAGAGGCTTGTATTGAATTTGACTGATTAAAGTAATTTCGTTTGCAAGTAATTACGTTAATTGTATAGTGATTGCATGTTGAAGTGCATTTTGCAATATTTAACTTGCTTGTATGACGTGGAACCTTGCGCGTACGCCGAGTGGACGGTCTGGAATTTGATGGTCGCATTCCATTTCGAGGGCGTGGCCCGGTTAATTGTTTTTGGAAGTTAATGTTAAATTGTACCGTCGCGTTAAGTGCCTTTTGTGTGTTGACTATGTAGTTAGTTTTGCGTGTCAGCGAGGCTGATTTTGAGTTCTTGTTGCAGGCGTAGTATTTAATATCGTACGAAGGAATTTAGTTTGTTGTTTGGAACGCTGAACTTTGTGACTCGAGAAGAGATCGCGTTCGTTCCCTATTTGTAATTTGGTGCTAAATGAACCCGGAACATAGAATATTGAACTTTGAACAACTGTTCGTTACTTGTGTCGGGTGTCACGTGTTTGATTTCGATGAACGTTAAATTGGTTGATTGAAGTTAATTATATGTACAATAAAGTTGATAGACTGAAATAGTGAAATGAAGGCAGAAATTTTCCATGGGTGATCCACGACTGGAGGGAGCGCGCATTGGCAGAACATCAGCTCCGGTGGATTTTCTGTCCGATTCAATCGGGCTGTCAGATCACATATATAAACACTGCTACACACTACTTACATGCACCTCACTTATCACCTGGCTGGTACCCGGTGATCAACCCTACCTCCTGTAATAGGTAAGTGCTTGCTTATTTGTCAGCCGTTTTTTTGGTACGTTTATCCATAGGCCGTTGGGCCCCGTCCTCTGTTGTCCGTCGATTGGATTACTGATGGGCCCTAGTCCAGTCAACCTTGTCATGGCAACTCGGGGCGTGTACACTATAGTCCGTTCGCGTTAAGAAAATAGTGAGTCATCAGTGCAACTACACGGTAAAGGTGTATTCACAGTGGAGTAAAAATTCTTTTTTTTCCAACATTTAATTAAGTTGCAAGTTCCATGATGTCATCCAAATTCCACATGGTATTTTCTTCGGGTATCACGTGGTCGCAGCACTTTTTCCAACGATTAGCGTCTATTAATGCTATTGCGTCATCTAATATTTTTTTTATGTCACTCATTTTGAACGTGGAGTTATTGGCACCAACATAATTTTTTTTTAGGCCCAAACCAATTTTATTCTTTCGAATAGGTAAAGTATTCATTTTCAAAATTTAAATGTTGAACGAGTAACACGCAAAATACACAACTCGTACTCGTCGTCGTCGTTTTGTTCGAAGGCCTGACTTCAACTGGTCACTGTGAACTCTACTTTCTAACTTCTTGCATTTTAATTGGCTGCGGGGCATGGCCAGGCCGGCGGACAACGATGACTCACTATTTTCTTAACGCGAACGGACTATAGTGTTTTTGCATCACAATCTTCCTGTTTTAAATTTTCAATATTAGTAATAATAATTTCTATTATAGATTCTTATGTACGTTCTAAACATTTCTGCTGCTTCTCATGTTCCTGATGTTTTAATGTGTCTAATATAATAATAATGATAGAAATTGGCTTTTTAGCTTTATTTTTCTCTAGAATATAATTAAGGCCGAGTATGCGGTACTCGGCCGTTAATACTCGCTGCTCGGCCGAAAAAAAAAGGCCGAATCTGCCGAGTACCGAATCCAAACCGAGTACTCGTCCCATGTCTAAGTCAAATGTCAGATGAAGACTGCTGTTATGAAACTTCTGAAAAAGCTTTTTCAGCTAACTGGAGTATTAATAATTTTTTAGTATTACTATCTAATTTAAGATTAATGTTATTAAAAAAGATGAAATAGCCTTTGTTAATTGCAGTTAACTATGAATGTACTCTTTTTATGTTCTAGGTTATAAGGTATCAAACGCTAATTTCTCTTATGTTGTCAAGTCAAACAAAGGATCAGGTGACTTTTGCTGCTATGAAAAGACTAAAAGAGAGAGGTTTAACAGTAGATAATGTTCTTGACATGAGTGATGATGACTTAGGCAAATTAATTTACCCTGTGGGCTTTTGGAAAGTAAGTTTCTACTGTTTAAGTAATTAAACCTGCTAATAATTTATAATACTCATACTTTAGTGATAACTGCATTCTCTAACGGTCAGGGAACTAGAGTATTATACTTTGATTTCGGAGCTTGAAACTGTGCCAGAGATAATATTTATGCATATTAAGCATATTGTTTGTTTTTAGGTTTGCATTGTGATTGTTGCCGTATCATTGATCTGTACCGACACTGTATTTCTTTACACTCAACTTTATTGATAAAACTTTAGAAATGTTGACTTAAGTATAATTGGCAGTTTATTAGATTAGTATGAGAGTGCACCTCTGTGTTTTTGATTACATCTGTTTGCAATTCGACTACTAAAACTCAACCTCCCCAAAGTAATGCCACAAAACACGTTCCTTACCATTGACTTCCTGCATGACTCATCAAGTCGACAGTCCATCTAGTGGAGGCCCGGCTTACACTTTTCCAGTATGAGGCTGCCACTCTAGTTTACTGAACCCTTGGACTATGTCAGATATTCTATTTGTACTGCAGATATCTTCATTATATAAGTAAAGTATTGTTGTATAGTTTATTTGGACTTATTGGTTAATATTTGCACACCACCAATATGTAGAACGAATTATACTCAAACACCACTGTACAAGCATATTCTTGCAAAGAAAAGATTACTATTATTGTTATGCATTATGTTGCATGAAACTCCGAGCATAGCCATCTTCACTGCTTGCTAAGTGATCTTAAACTTCTTCATACAACCAGCAGTGAAGGACCCTGTCTTAGATCTCTGTCATCACTGGCTACAAACACTTGCTGTGTACTCTCTTATTTTCCAATTTTGAGGAATATGTATCTAATATTAGGCTTGTCTATTCTTTATCAGCCCATAAAAACCATGGATCTCTCCTGTCTTAGGAAGGAATATCTTAATTGTCCATGCCATGACAGTCATTTGTTGCTGATTCCCATTGCCAGTATGTGTAATTTAGCCTGGCGCCTTAAGATTTTTATCTCTTAGTCACTTCTTACAACATCCAAGGGACATAATGGGCTAAAAGATTCACTAACTCCACCACCACCAGGCATATGCTTGTAGTACTGTTCCCTTTATGTAGTTGATAGATCAATACTCTCTTACTTTAGGAAAATGTACATAATTTATTCAAATTTTTATAGACCAAAGTGAAATACATTAAGAAAACAACACAAACTTTAAAGGATCAGTATGATGGTGACATACCCGACTCAGTTGATAAACTTTGTAAACTTACGGGAGTTGGACCAAAAATGGCACACATTTGTATGAAAGTAGCTTGGAACAAAGTGACAGGAATCGGTTAGTAAATCATTTGATGTGTCATGTTTACTTGCAATAATACATAATCAACCTTAAGAAAATAGCCAAATGAAATCGTAAATTTCTAGTCATCATTTAATATGACATTTAATATTCATAATATAATATGATGCTTTTATTTACTGTTGACTTTATTTTATTTTACTTCTTACTCTTGGTATACAGGGTTATTTTTCAGTGGCCAAATTTTAAACTTAAGTTCAAATATATAAATAATGATATACCATTCTTGCAGTTTTTTAAAATACAAGTAAATAAGGCTTCTACTTTTATTTGGAATTGTCCCAAACTGAATGTGATTTATGGGCAACAACTTTTTTGCCTACTGATCGACTCTTGCTAATGTGTGCGTGCGCAGTAAAATCAGTTAAAATAATGCATCACCACACATTTTCAATTTATTACATTTTTCATTTGCCTATATTACAGATTCTGAACCTTCTCTGCAAATTTGACTGGTGATTGCAAAATAACCCTGTATAAAATTTGAGTATGCAACAACTCGGTTCTGATTGATTAAACCTTGTTACTAATGCCACTAATGTCATTTGAAATCCCTATCTATTGCTTTTTGAAGGGGGCTTTTCCCTATTTTTTTTTAAATAACTTTTATTTTTAGGTGTTGATACTCATGTTCATAGAATTAGTAACAGAATTGGTTGGGTAAAAAAACCTACAGCTACACCAGAAGATACACGTAAGTCTCTGGAATCATGGCTTCCTTTTGAATTATGGAGTGAAGTGAATCACCTCATGGTTGGGTTTGGTCAAACTATTTGCTTACCATTAGGGCCTTCATGTAATAATTGTCTTAATAAAGACATTTGTCCATCCAGTGGAAAATTAAACAGGTCACCAAGTAAAAAGTCACCAATTAAGAAAAGCTGTCAAGAAGATGTGAAAAGTGATGTAACAAAATTAAATCTTCAATTAAAAGAGGAACCAGTGCAGTCTCCAGATAATGTGAAAAGTGAAAGCTTAGGTGTAAGTTCTTCCATAGTAAATAAGGTTCAAACTAATGTACAAATTGAAAATGAAAGTGCATCTCAAAATATTTTACAATTGTCTAAATCCAACAACCAAACCTGTCATAATGATGTTGGATTGGAAAATGTACAATTAAGAAGGAAGTCACCTAGAAATAAAAATAATACTAATGAAACTAATATGCACGAAGCAGCACATTGTAAGATTGACTTAAAAGCAAAAAAGAAAAAATCTTCCATTACTTAGTGTCTTGTCTTATATTTACATACAATTTTTTTTTTTATGGAATAGGGGCAAACGAGCATGCGGCTCACCTGATGGTAAGTGACTACCGCCGCCCATGAACAACCGCAACACCTGGGGAATTGCAGATGCGTTGCCGACCTTTTAGAGAGGTGTAAGCTCTTTTCTTGAAGGTTCCTAAGTCGTATCGGTCCGGAAAATTCGCTGGTGGTAATTGATTCCACAAGGAAGTCGTGCGAGGGAGAAAACTTCTTTCTAAATCGCACAGTGGTGGACCGCCAATCATCCAGATGGTATGGATGGTAACGCGAGTTTTGTCGCGATGTGCGATGGTGAAATTGAGCGGCTGGAATTAGTCCAAACAATTCCTCAGAGCACTCCCCGTGATAGATGCGATAAAATACGCAAAGAGATGCAACATCTCTACGCAGTGCCAGTGTATCGAGCCGATCAGAAAGAACTCGGTCGTCGACGATTCGAACTGCTCTGCGCTGGATGCGGTCAAGTGGAAGGAGCTGGCACTGGGGTGCCCCGGCCCAGAGATGAGAACAGTATTCCATGTGGGGCCGAACTTGCGCTTTGTAAAGTTGCAAGCGATGTGCCGGCATGAAATACTGTCTCGCTCTGCTGAGCACGCCAAGCTTTTTAGAGGCCAATTTGGCCTTCCCTTCCAAGTGACCACGAAACTGCACACAATTCGATATGTCGACGCCAAGGATTCCGATACTGGCTGAGGCAGCAAGGGGAGTGCCTTGAAACTGAGGAGATACGACAAAGGGGTTCTTTTTTGCGGTAAACGCGCAAACTTGTGTCTTCTGGGGATTGAACTGGACTAGATTTAGTCGGCCGCAATCCAATTGGGTGTTCTCAAAGAATCACAGGCCCCTCAATTCTTGAAGTTGGGGCATGCTTGCACTTGACATGAGTTGTAGTTACTTTCTTAAAATATTGAATTATTTTTATGATTAATTTAAATGATTTAAGACACTTACAGGATTATGTTTGTAAATTGGGATTGTTTGTAAAATTTATAATAATATTTTGTAAATGTTTAGTTTAGAGGGAGAATTATTTACAAAGAAAAAGACGGAGAGAAACTCCGTCTTTTTCTTTGTAAATAATTCTCCCTCTACATTGCACACAAACAAACTAATAAACATTGTATTATGAACATGTTTCTCATTTTTTTTTAAATCTTTGTAATAAATAATAAAAATTTGTGTAAAAATTTATTATCTTTGTTTCACTTCTTTCTATGATTTTTATTTTTTGACTTATTTCTTTTCATATCTGATTTTGCCTTCTTCACATGGTTTTTTCTTTGTTGTGATTTTTTCTTATTCTGTATTCTATCTAACTTACTCTTCATTTGGAATACTTTACTTTTTTGTATTTTTTTAGTTGCTTGCTTCTTAAGCATTTGCTTTATTTCTTTTTTCGTTTTAATATTTGTGTCTTTGGAATCATCTGGATCTGAAACTTCATTAGTACTTTCGTCACCTAATCCCATCCCTGGAATTATTGGTGATACATCTTCTTCCTTTTTCTTTGTTTCCAATATCTTTTTAACATTTTCTTTTGGCCTGTTATCCCCTATAACTATATCTTTTTTTTGTAGAGTATCTGATGACAATTCAACTATTTTTACATTTACATCCTCATCTTCATATTCTTCTTGGAGCAACTGTTCAATATCAGGTATTGGACGGCAGGATACCACCAGCTTTTTGTAAGATTCTTTATTCTGTAATAATTTATAGAAATATTTTAAAATTTTATGTGTATGTTACGTGTGTGTATATTTTATAATTAACATAGTTAAGAGTGAGTTGAATTGTAGGTCTTAGGTTTAAATAAATACCAGATTAAATAAAATTATGCCTATTAGAGCTTCTTGTTGATTAATATGTTGTTTAATATTACTGTAAACAAAGTCAAGAACACTTGTTGTAGTCAGATTTGCAAATATAGTTAAATGGTTATTCAGTGTAGTGCAGTAAAAGTTCTGAAGAATAGTTGAAATGTGAATTTGACATTTTCATTTGCAATCTTATATAATATATAAAATTGTGGAAACATTTAGTTTGGTTATATCATTTTATAAAATAATATAAATATATCAAATGATATATTTTTATTATTTTACATTTGAATGTGTTATATGCTTTTACAGTTAACAATTGATTCAATATAACAACTAAAATAAAAGCAACAACTGAACAATATTAATTTTTTTTCTTACGCAGAGACTACATTTCTGATTATACATTCATATATTACCTCTTGCTTAATACGCTTCTTTTCTTCCTTTAGCATACGCTCCATTTGTTCTTTTGCTTTCTTTTTTCTCTCCAGTTTGCGCTTACGAAAACCACATAGAAAATCCCTAAAAAAAAGGTAACTTACTATGTGCTCCCAGACTAACAAAGACAGAAAAAATGAAACAGCCTGTACAATTCAAGTAATCCCGAAACTAAGCTCAATTTCTTGACATACATAATATATCTTACTTTCCTACTTTCTTTATCAGCCCGTAAGAGTTTACTGATGAATGCAACAAAAATTATGATATTACAACTATTAGAAACTAATAGAAATTCAAATATCAATGTGTGCGTGAGAGTGTATTCTTACAATAAGTTCAGCATGGCTTTTACATCAGTGACATGTAAGTAGCGCTTCTTGTTTGAGTCTGCTCATATGAACGAAAAATATCATGAGACATAATAAAGAGCATACCTACCTTCTTTTATTTTCATCAAAAACTAAACTAATTTTCTTTTTTTTCTCCGCATTTTTGTTTTTTCTTTTACCCATCTGAAAGTCTTAATTTGAAGTTCGTACTCAAATTAGTTTGTTTTTGTCAGACGTAAACGCTAAGCGAACTTAAAAGATATACTCTGAATATAGGTACTGCAAAAACCTCAGGTAAAAGTAAAATCAAATCACAAAATTCTCAGCCATAACCTCCGGGGCTTTAAAACTGACAGGTGACAGCTAAATAGGCTTGGGTCAAAAATATCGAAATATCGATACTTTTTAATGAAAATATCGACATATATCGTCGATATTTTAAATCGCGATATATCGATATTTATTTTAGAGTATCGAATTCGTATCAATTTCGATATATATTTTAAAATGTTTCGTTTTTTTCGTCGTCCAACCATTAGTAGATAAAATTTTGGACCTTATCTTTACATCATTCAAATGATGACGATATATCGATATATATCGATGCTGCTTATAAATATAGATTCGATATATATTGATATATTTTTTCCCTTTGCCCATCCCTACAGCTAAACGCTTTTTTTAATACCTAGTGCTGTGAACTGCCAATTTTTTTATAACTGGGTTAAACGACTCTGGGTTCTAGCCCTTCTGAGCCTGAAGTTACAATGTATAATTACCCTTCATGGTACATACAGTGCTTCA
Organism: Parnassius glacialis; assembly: GCA_033319125.1. Taxonomy (NCBI): domain Eukaryota; kingdom Metazoa; phylum Arthropoda; class Insecta; order Lepidoptera; family Papilionidae; genus Parnassius; species Parnassius glacialis. The sequence goes on along the minus strand of JAVANC010000005.1, from coordinate 14,916,413 downwards.
CAATATGTTGATGCGTCACATTGTGCAGCCCTTGGGAGATTTTGACGGCAACCTGAGCCAGCAGACAGATAGTTGGCGATGGTATCTCAAGGCGCCGAAGCAGACAGACACCTTATCTTGAGAATCACATCACTATCGGTATCGGAGCATTTGTTTCACTGTTTCCACTAATAGTTAACATGCGCAGACATTTAATACAAAAAACCGCACCACTTTTACATATCAAAATCCACTTCAAACCATAACTTAATTATTTAAATAACAAAAAAAACAGGAGCAGCAAATCGCCGCCGGTCAAGTTCCCGCCAAAACTCCGCCAAATTCCAAATCAAAAAATTAATAGCATAGATTACTGTAATTAATAGCATAAAGTCCTAAAATTAGAACAAAATTCTTATAGCCGAACTCTATAAACGTTTAACGTGGTCATGGAAATACATGTACTTCGTAAACGTGGTACAAATTAAGATAGCTATATTATTCTCACCTTTCTTTTACAAGGTTGTTGCCGTTTTTTCATTCCATAGATATCTTTATTGATGTGCTATTAGTAAAACAAAAAATGTCGATGAATCAATTTAGTCTATGAATTAGTAAAACTAGGGATTTTTATTAGTCCGGTTTGTAATACTTATTTATATCAATGAAAGTTTATGAAAGCTTCATCTGATAACTTGCAGTAAAAACGTAGTCAAATAATGATTTGACTACGTTTACCACGACCTCTACCACGTCAAGAAAATTTTAGACGTGGTAGAGCCATGCTGCAGCTATATTATTAGTATAATTGTAGCACAAATGGGTCGGCTCGACCGGGGAAGGACCACGCTCTCATAGAATACCAGCGTAAAATGGCAGCTTGACACTGCTGTGTTTCGTATGGTGAGTGTAGAGAACCGGAGACCCATTTTACTGGACAAGAGGCATTCCATATTAGTCCTCACGGATGACGACGCATTTGTATTTCGATTCTTTATTGAGGATAAACGTGGATGTCTATGGGCCACAGCAACCACTTACCATCAGGTGCACTGTGTGCTCGTTCGTCACCATATACTATAAAAAAATGCGGAATTTCGTACTATCGTTGTACAATTTTAAATATAACGTGAGAAGGTCACTACGAAACTTATATTCAGCCACTATATATCCGCCAAATTATCCTTAGACTAATTATGGGTTTCACGGGGAATAATAACTGTGTTTGTTTAATCGACACTCGGTTTGCTTCTCAGAACATACACAGAGGGCACTGCTATGATAGTACAATAACAGCGGCACGACCGCGGTCTGCCATCTCTTTTTTCGCTAGGTCACAACTACAAATAAATCGATTACGAACGTATTACCCGTTTTCCTCTCCGATCGTTCAAAATATTATTCGTCATTAATTAATTAAAAAGTCACACCAATATTTGCCATAGTTCCTTCTCTTAGCAAGTGGTTTGGCAACCGCAATTTTTATTATTTTGAATTGTTATCAGGAAGATACTGTTGCCTATCTCCCGTTTCATTTCGCTATGTCGACTTTTACGTTACTTACGGTATGGTATGAGGTCTTAGACGCAGTGGTCGTCACACTTATCTGATCAAGGGCCACATAGAGCAATGTGAGGCATCACCGCGGGCCGCACATTCTTGGATTGTTTAGTTGACACCACCAATCAATTGACATATTTTTTGTGAGCTGTCACAAAACCCGATTGCCCGCAAGATTTTTTTATGGCAATTGCTACCTGTGACTAATGTGAAGTCTTTATTTGCCAACTCAATGAACTAAATAGCATACAATGAAAACAGACACAAAGAACACACGAAACAAATATTATTAGATCACATTTACGTGATAGGTGTTGACAGGGGTTGATAGAGGACCTATTTGTGTCGAATGGGAATCGAACCCACGAACACCCGGCGCAACGGTAGTGGTGAGGTAACCACCAACCGGTAGACCAGACGTGCCATCAATTATTATTATATTTATAGTTATGCGTAATTATGCGGCATCTTTTGACAAGAGGCGGCACGTGCCAAGGTGGCGCAATATAAAGGCAAACGTATCTAAGCGAATGGATTTTACATAATATAGGTACCTGTAGTGAAAATAGATATAGTATATCAGTATTTATTATTTTAACATAAGTACACAAACATATTATTATTTAGGTATAACTACTAGTATCATGTAATTTAAGTGTTATGGTGTTTTAGTTTTTCAATTATTTCTTCTACGTTGGCGTCTTTGGGGCTACATACGATTCTCATAGTGTCTTCTAAATGAGTAGAAAGGCAATTGCGGTATTTATTTTTCAAGAAGTTCATTCTGGAAAATGAAACTTCACACAGATATGTCGAAGAAAATATTGTCAAAATAAATTGTGTAATAACTATAAAACTCGTAAACTTTTATAGTTATTAAGCATATTTTTCTAAAATTCAATGAGTTCTTTCTTTTCGTGATGTTTAATGAAATGAGCTTTGAGTTCTGTGTCATACTTAAGTTCAATGAGTTCATTCATCAACTGAGTCTTAGAAAATCCAAACTGACTATATAAAATCTCATCATTGTCTTCAGATTGCCAAGGGTTTTCTACAAAAATAAAACAGTTCTCAATATTTCTCACATCGTTGAATCTTTTTTAAATTTCTGAAACCATATCTTGATAAATACTATCGGAAATAGACACCTCTAATTGCATAGCCGCAACGGTTGGAAAATTAAAAAAGTCTCCAGCTTGGACCTCATTTATATATAATTAAAGTTTAGCTTTAATTGCTAATATTTTATTCGCCATTTGTCCGATTATCTATTAAACTTCATGGTAATCTCAGCCAAGGCAGCCGTCAATATTCACCATTCATCGTTGAGATGTTAAGGATATCCTTTACCATTTTGTTGTAAGAATATAATTATTTCGGATTTTAAATAAAAGAACCGTTCTAGAACGTTTCTTTTGCTCAACTTGCTGACGGCAGTGTGAAAGACTACATCGCCATAATTGGCTTGTAATTCCTCAAGTAGTTCTTTAAATTTTCGATGGATTAGTTCACGCGCGGGAAGGAAATTGATTATGTTTATGACAGTATTCATTACATCCTTCAATTTACATTCCAAGGTTTCTTGATGCAGCAAACAGTGAATGGGCAGCAAGTTAGGTAGACTCCGTTCTTTCTTCATTAAGGCAATAAGACCATTATTTGCACCCAACATTGACGGACAACCATCAGTACACACTGATATCAATTTACTCACAGGTATATCGTACTTTTCGACAAATTCTTTGAGAGTGTCCATAAAATCACAACCTCTCGTATGGTCCTTCATGGTTATGATGGCTAAGAAGTTTTCTTCTATAATTCCATCCATAGTGCTGTACCGCACAAAAAGTGAGCACTGGGACATAGAAGATATATCCGTACTAGAATCAAACGCAAGACTAAAATATTTGCAGTTTTTCAACATTTATATTACTGCCTCAATCATGTTTCTTGATAAATCTTTAACCCGGCGTCGCGTCGACAAGTTGATTCAGAAAGAATAAGCTTTTTTTACTTCAGCTATTATTTGAAATTTATTGAAACAAAGTCTGAGAAACAGTTAACATGCACTTCTTTGTTAATTCAGCATCAGTGAAAGGTTTCATACTTTTTGCAAGTATCTAACAAAATTCATAAGATGCTTTTGTAACAGCCTGCTTTTGTCGAACTGCTGTCGTCATAATATTTTGTTGACGATGAATTGCAGATTTCAAAGCAGCTACTTTATTGTTCCTTTCATTCGATTCCAAAGGAAAGTCCTCAGAGAATGAATCGTGCTTACTTGTGCAGTGGTGAAATAAATTGTATCGCTTTATTCCGACAACACTTTCCTGGCATATTAAACAAATTGCAATACCTTCTGTATGTCCACTTACAAAACAAAATTCTTCCTCCCATTTTTCTTGAAAATGACCTTTTTTCGTCATTTAACTTCCTTTTGGTAGCAGTTTTTGATGATACTCCTGCCATTATAATGTTATTAAAGAAGAATACTTCGCGCGTAATTTGTTGACGAGTGTCCTACGCCTACACATAGTTAAAAAAAAAAAGAATGAAATTCTGGCACAGAGTACTTTTTATGTAGGAAAATTCTGGTCGCACGCACTGAGCGCTGAGCGATGGCGAGGGCAGAGAGCGCGGGACGTCGCGGCCGCCTTTGCCGTGACTTCCCCCTTCCCCAACCCGCTCACTTAGAGCAAGTTGCAGGAGGAAGTTTATACCTACCCGCGTACTTCTATTTAGTTTTCTTTTTCTAGTTAGTTTACTTAATGTGTTAAGTAGATGATATTTTGATATCATCACATAAAACTGTTTGCTTTGTTGCGGGCCGCACAAATATGACCGCAGTATGACGAACACTATCTTAAAGCTTCTAAGTAATAATATAATATATTATTTGGTAGGAGGTAGTGGTTTCATTTACGCCGCCGCTACACGTCATTATCAAGATTCTGCCTTAACTTCATGATTACGAAATATTTTCATTAATACAGATAAAGCTTTGTTGACTATAGTCTATGTAGATATATGTATCCGAGCTTGATGGTCACGCAAGTGCCCAACGTTCCTAAAGAAGTTTTCACTTCAATAAATATAAAAAATAATAGAAAGGCACACGCAGTACACCAGACAGAGAAGCAACTAAGCGTATAATATACGCGCACGCACACGAGAAAGTCGTGGGCGGTGTGTAGTGGGAGCATGACGGCATAAGAGAGCCTCATTAGAGCCTCACGCCGTTTGCCGTCACGGTATACGAGTCGGTTTTACTTCCGAGACACACCAACAGATATTTCACATTAAAACACAAATAGACTAGAGTCGCATTTTGAACCAAAATCATTTATTTTTAAACATACTGTATAGAGAAATTGCATAAGTGTGAGTACTGTGAACATGCCAGCTTTAGTTAACTGACCTATAGACAATGCCTTCGGATCTCTTCTTGCTAGTTTTAATCAAGTATTTCTCATATGTAAATTAGTTGGCACTTGAATCCATAACTTTCCCGGCGCAGGTATTCAGACACAACACAACAAAGATATAGATGATAACTCATTATTAAACATCCAAAAGTATCTCATTCCTTTGCAAAATCGGCAAAAACCAAATTCTAGGGCAGTGACATCACGAGTTGAACAGCATGGCGGCTATCGTTATCACGCGAAAATTTAAAAAGAAAAAAATTATATAAAAATTATAATGGCTCATTATCACTCTAGGATTCATTTAAAAAACTTTTTGAAATTGGGTGTAATACCCATTGATATAAGAAAAGTAGAGGATAAGCTGTAAATGGCATATATATTTTTTGGTTATACAAATATCATGCAATCATGAACCTTGCCAACAAAATATATCTGTCTCATTCTCACACGTTATGATTATCAAATGTAAAAAGAGATAAGTACATATCTTAGACTTCAATTTTCTGTTGCCAGTTTTCATAAATGTCACCAAGCTCCACCTTGACGCATGACGCCATTTTAGGATGACGTTCATTTGTGGTAGTTCTCTTGATAAAGAGTAATTGTGTTCTGTGTGGTAGTTCGTCTGTCATCTAAGCCTTGTTCGGAGTTATTTTGCAGTGTTACAGTGAATTTTGACTATTTTAGAGCTTTTTTGTTCATTAGTAAAGGGTAGTTGAGCAAAAACAACATGACAAAGTGTTGCATTAATGGATGTAATTCAAATTCTCGTAAAAATGAAGGATTGTCATTTTCCAGGTTAGTTGTAACTTTTCTCCTTAATTGTATATTTTTTCGTGTGAATTGCGTTTCGTGTTCATGTTATGGGTTCTAAATCGTGTTTCCCGCTATTATCTAGAATTTCCAATGACTATTATCATGTAAATTTAAACAACTAAACATTTTGATTGTTTACATTTTTACATAGTGTTGTCCTTGCGTGTTGTCATGTTTTGAAATTATCGATATAAATTTTAACAATTTTTTTTTATTAAACTGGCTTTATGGCTCTGGGTTCTAGCCCTTCTGAACCTGTTTAACAATAATATTAATGTAGTAATGATCAAATAAAGTTTTAGATTCGTAAACTGTATATTTAATCAAACGATCGATTGGGAGCTTAGAGTATTAAACTAACAGGAGACGACATTGGAGAGCGTTCCCCGCTGTCAAAAGTATGAGAGCGTGGATCATTCCCGTTATATAAAACTAGTTGCGCCGCGTACGGCGTCACTTACCAAGTAGTCGTAAGCGTGAGTTGACCTCCAGAAAAATGCCGTGTTTGCGTGTGTTTTCTTGTAAAAAAAGATCACAGACCTCAAATTTACAAAAAAACGGCGTTACCTTTCATCTTTAAGTATTTATTTTGATTTCAATAATTAATATAAGCATTAAATCACGAAAATTCTGATTAATATAGCTGAGCAGGTAGTGTTGCCAACTTAAAGTATTAATACTATAGTAAGGACTTTTGCACTACTAGGACATAATTAAATTTTGCTTAATTGTAGACAAATGTCGTTTCTCTTTGTTCTAATTACACAAGACAAAATCGTGTTATTGAATAGTCTTTAATTCATCAATATTATTGTGATCTATTTGCAAAACTATATTATTAACAAACAACATTAAATATGTGAAGTTGTTAAGTCTATGAAACTAAGTAGCTCCCCGGGATGGGATAATATCCCAACTTCTTTTCTAAGACTCGCTCTAAATGAAATTGCGCCAATTATTTCCCATATGGCCAACTTGTGTTTCGAACAGGGAATTTTTCCAACTGTACTCAAGCAAGCTTTAATAACACCTATATATAAGGATGGCAGCAAAAGTGACCCCTGTAACTACCGACCAATCTCTGTTCTCTCATCAGTGTCTAAGCTTCTAGAAAAATTAATTAATATTAGACTCACAAAATTCTTGGCAAAATATAGCATCATAGCACAAATCAATTTGGTTTTCAACAAGGCTTATCGACTGAAGATGCTGTACAGGCTCTTACAACTCTAGTAGTGAAAGAAGTGGATTCTGGGAACAAATGTTTGGGAGTAATGCTCGATCTAAAGAAGGCATTCGACACAGTGTCGGTGCCCATCCTGTTAAATAGACTAGAGGAAGTAGGGGTGAGAGGTACTCCTCTCAAATTACTCAAAGAATACCTTACTAACCGAAAGCAGCGTGTTCGAATAGGCAACCACACTTGCCAGGAAGTCACTTTAACATTCGGTGTCCCACAGGGGAGCGTGCTGGGACCAACGCTTTTCCTGGTGTATATAAATAATCTCTGTCTTCTGAAACTATCCAATGGTACTGTATTTTCTTACGCAGATAATACAGCTATCGTGTTCTCTGGCAAATCCTGGTGTGAAGTAAAAATATCGGCAGAAAACGCCCTGTCAAAAATAGCATCCTGGTTGGACACAAGCTTCCTTACCTTAAATGCAGCTAAGACTCAATATATCTGTTTCAGTAAAACCATCTCAACTCAACCCCCAGCAAATTATAACATAAAAATTCACAAGTGTGGTGACCCGTCTGATGCTGACTGCTCGTGTACTGGAATAGATAAGGTCGCTTATGCTAAATACTTAGGGATTCTCGTCGACCAGCGTCTTTCTTGGCACCTGCATGTAGAACTGACCATGAAAAGAGTGAGAAAGCTGATCTGGACTTTTAAAACTTTACGTCACATTGCGAGTAAAGAATTACTTACTCAAACATATGTTGCACTCGCCCAATCCATACTGGTATACTGCATATCAGTGTGGGGCTCAGCTGCTAAAACTTTACTATGTCTGGAACGAGCTCAAAAGTTGCTGATAAAAGTAATGCTTCTAAAACCATATAGATACCCCACTGAAAATCTTTACCGGGAAGCTAATCTACTATCAGTTAGGAAACTATACATATTGGACACTGTTCTTAGAATGCACAAATCTCTTCCCTTTGATGCTAAGTTGCTAACCAGGAGAAGAAACTATAAAGTTGCCTTAGTTCCTACAGTAAAATCAGACTTTGCAAGACGGCAGTACTATATGCAGTCTGCCTCAATCTACAATAAAATAAATAAGTATCTTAACATATTCCCCCTTAATAAAAAAGATTGGAAGAAAACGGTTTTGAATTGGCTAAAATCAAAAAGTTACATTGAGACAGAACTGATACTTAAAAACTAACACACACACACACATACACAAACACACACACACACACACACACACACACAAACACACACACACACACACAAACACGCCGCGCGCGAGCAGAAGGAAGTTAAATAAATAAATAAATCTAATATAATATCTAAAGTTATAATAATAATATATGAAAACTTGCTTGTTTTAGTGTATATTCGTTGTAATTTAGTTTTTTATGTAACTGATATATAAAAAGAGCGGTTCTTCCTAACACAGGCGCTGTTTTGCCTAAAGGGGAGTTCCCACAACTATTATTTGTAATAGACTAAGTTACTGAAATAAAAATATTTATTATTATTATTATTACATTAATAATCTTTAATTGTTTTTAACGAAATGAAAACATCAATTTAAATTGTTTTATTGTATACATTATACATTTAAAACATTTTAAATAGATATTTTCATTTCATTATGTTACTTTATGAAACGAAAAGAAGGGGAATTTCGAGTATATAAAATGGTATCATCAAGACTATAATAGTGATGTTCACTGTAATATTTAGTGTCGATATTTTTATTTGACTATAAGTAATACTTTGTTATATAATACCAAGGTGTTATTAAAAATTATTTTTTGTACAATGTTTAAAAAAGATCTTTGGTTTTACAGTTTTCCTAAAGATCCTTACAGGCGCCAAGTTTAGATAAAAGCATGTGGCAATCATATAACTTGGGTACCTAAACGAACAAGCACTATTTGTTCCGAGCATTTTGACCAATCGGTTTTCGTAATCCAATCAAATAATAAAAGAAAACTAAATGAAACTGCTGTACCGACTTTGAAATTATTGGAAGTAAGTTTATTATTTTGCTACAGGTTTATTTTACATTATGAAGGATAAAATTTAAAACATGTAACAAATCGAAATGGAAGGTTTAGTGAACGATATTTATTCATTTTAAAATGTTATTTACAAGTTTATCGTCTTAGATGGTGTCAAACAAATTGTTGTTTTTAGATGAGACATGAATTATTAGCGCTTAAATAAATAAGTAAGGACAAACAAATAATTTCAGTGTCATATTTATAATCTATTATTATTAAATATATACAGAGTACTACACTTTTGTACTGCAGAATACAAAACATTACCGCTTTTTACTAAGACATTAATTATTTTTCAATCCTAAGTAAAGTGACGAAAAAAAGTATGTTTGGTTAAGCGTAAACTTCGACCAAGAGATAGCGAAAGTTTAATTTTTTTTAATTGCTGCATTCCGTTGCTGCGTAAAGGAAGGACAAAAACAAATAAACAAAAAATCACACTTTCACATTTATAATATTATATTAGTATGGATTGTCAAGAATGATATATAAACTTTTGAAACCGGTTTACAATCAGCTTTTTGAGGGTAGAACTATACACTCCCGCTCTCTTTCTCGCTCTAGTAAATAACGTTTCTGAGTGAACAAAAAGGATAGAAGCACAGGAAAGTGCGATTCCGTGCTGCCAGATGTAGTTCAACCCTAAGCCTTAAAACGGTTTAACTCTATAGGTTGGGTAAAATCTGTAAAATTAGACCGTTTAAAACCCCTATACAGATAACCTTTCCGGTTGGTCATGACATTAAAAATGGTAAAAACATTTTATAGACTAGGCATATTATATATTTTTAAGCATACAGGAACACTATTTCGATAATGATTACGTTCCACATAACATTGAACTGGCAATCTTGGTGATGGAAAAATATGCAAGCACCAGAATATACCTCGCAAAAAAAGAGTGATCCCAAAAAGTGTATTCGTCACATATACCAAACTTATTCACTTTAAAAACTAGTTAAAATATAATATAATACATTTTCAATTTGTTTTAATTTTGGTAATTTTGTATTATTATATTGTACCTTACGTATTTTTTTTTATTTACATTGAATGTAATATTACTCATTAAACATTGTTCATTTTTATTTTATTTAATTTGCTAATGTAACTTGCATAAAATTTCATTGACATATCCATATCGACAAGGCCCTCGCACTAGTTGTTTATAGCTTATGCACTGTAACGATGAGACATTTGTGTGCGTTTTGCTTAATCGTGTGCTCATATTATGCTGTGTGCGTGCGTAACGACGTGGCCCAATGTTTACGATTTGCTTAGTGTGCGTTACCTCACCTCCCGCTAGAAGTGACAGACTTTTTTGTTTGGAACTTTATGCGCATGGCGTCTCCTGTTAGTTGAATACTCTAAGATTGGGAGCCTTTCGTTTAAGAAAAGAACTTGAAAATAGTGTAAATCGTAAATTTTCTATAATAGTTTTTTCATCAAAAGATTTGATGATATTAAGATAATTTTTGATTGGTACTTAAGGATGCATAATATTTATTTTAGGTTGCCAAAAAATGAAGGACTTCAAAAATTGTGGATTGAAAATATAGGCCAGGAAAACATAAAACCTGCAGTAGTAAGAAGAATATGCTCCTTGCATTTTGAAAAAGAATGTATAAATAGAACGCTGGATGTAGTTCGGCTTAAGGGTGATTTGGTTCATGTCAAAAATAAATTTTCTGACTAAATAATATTATTTCGTCACGAATAAATGATTTTAATAAGTATACATTATTGTTATTTTATTTATTTTTAATCCTTACTCTCTCGTTTACCTCCAGTATCCACCACTAATTACGCTACTGGTGGAAGTCATTACAACTTGCAGGTTATAAACACTATAAAATTGATATTTTGTGGTGTTACACAAATGGGATATAATGAGAAATGAGTATGGAAGTGGAAGTCTGAAGTGGTGCAGCCACCCCTATTGATCGAAATGTTGCATGGAAATTGGTTGTCGTTTGGTATGAACATGGGATGCTGAAGATTGAGGAATACGTTAGGATAGTTAAATGATAAATGGATTGTGTGAACGGTGGTATGGTTAGAAAGGGGCTGCTCAACTCGATTAGATTACTGAAATAAATAAATAAATAATCTTTATTATCAAAAAAAGAGAGATGACGGCTAGTAACTATGTATGAAAGAACACATGCTCCACAAACTTTAAACAAATCAAAATAAAGGTCAGTCCACTGCACGTTCATGGTGACTTGAACTGGTAACCGACCATTACCACGAAAGGAAAGTGTTGTCGAATCTTTATGGCGGCTTGAAAGTAGAGCGAGCGCTAGTCCGTGCAGATATAGTTGAAAGAAAACTTGATGGTGTTTCAGATCACAGTACGTAAAGCGAAGCGTGAAGGTACAGGACTTGGGCTCGCAACTAACTTCCCAGCCGCTATAAAGTCTATATATATGATATAATTCACGCAACCTGGATGCATACCGTTGGGGCTGGTTCGAAATGGTGCACGACAAAACCACTGGAAAAAACTTAGGGGAGACTTCTGCCTAGTAGTGGGACAGCATGGGCTGGACAAAAAATCACACGAAGCCTAATACATTGCCTATAGTGGTGGTTTCGTTAATCTCTGCAGAGGAGAAAAAAAATGCATGCGTCGACCCAGAGACGCACGGATGGAGTGCTTATGTGCAGATTGCCGTCGTTACGAAAAAACGTTAGCTCGTTGCACGAACTCAGTATAATATTCTGGTGCACGTCTTATACGTCTTCTGAAAAGAAAGGAGTTAAAGCTCCAATCAAGTGCTCTTTCCTTGGTCTCTTCAGTCACTTTTGACTGTTGCTTCACCATATCTTAAAGCAATTACAGTTTCAAAACTTTCCTTTTCTGAGTTGAACGTAAGATTTATTTATTTATCATCTCAATACAACTATTATTACAGGATTAACCCAATTCAGTAGTGTAGTGATCTAATATTTGTTTATTTAATATACACCTATGAGATGGATGGTACGTCATAATTTATATAGCATCGATACTGAAAATATCGACAAAAACAACGCTATTTATGTGGGTGGAGTCGTCGCCATATTTGAGAAACACTTGACTTCAGGTCACGTGACCACATGCCATATCCCCTATTTTTCTTATATCTATGGGGTGGAGTCGTCGCCATATTTCAGAAACACTTGACTTCAGGTCACGTGACCACATGCCATATCCCCAAAGTCATATCCCCTATTTTTCTTATATCTATGGTAATACCCTATTACCTCATACACCTCTACACCACAAATTATAAAGTTGTATTGCTCTACACTCCATAATTAGTATTAGTATTTTATTTATTAGATCAGACGATGTAGCCTGTTCATCTGACTTTCAGAAAATTGTAAGATTCGAAAATATATCAAAACTTAGCCTTCGCAACATAAACTTTATAGCTAAACGAGTATAATGGTCCGCAAAGATTTAAAAAAATAATATACAGCAATAACAAACGATAAAAAAGCAAAAATAACAACAATAATAATATATTTTTATTAAATCTGTTCCCGCGAATAGTACATTTTTTAAGTAAATTAAAAATATTTCGTTTACATTTTAGGTATTTTTATAAAATTTTATATAAAAATGTTCATAAACTTATGGGTTGATTTTCAATCGTCTGATAATAGTTATTACCCTAAACCAAAGAGCATGTATGAAGGGAATAATGAAAGTGGACGAAGCGAAACAAGTATGTAAGGATCGTAGCAAGTGGAAAGAAGTGCGGGAAAGAGGCGTGATTATATGTATGTATGTAAGAGTTAGTGCATTTACACACGTGCCGGTTACCGGGTAGCCGGTACCGACTTTCCGGTAACACACAGCTTTCACGCGAGACGATTTTGTATCCAGTAGCGTCTTCTCATCGTGGTTATAGTTTATAGTTGTACCTGGGCGACTGGCCGCTGCGCCGATGCGTATGAAAGCTTGTGCATTTTCGATATACCACTGTGCTTTCGGCTGCCGGCTAGCCGGTAGGCGGCGACCGGACGCACAGTGGTGGATCCGGCGTGTACCCAGCAATCGCTTGCCGGGCAAATTACGCCGATACGTATGAAAGCTAACGTAACGTACGTAGCCAACGCTAATGGCTATACAGGGTATTTTTGGAACGCTCCCGAAAACTAAGACAGGCGACAGCACCAAGTATACCTTTGATCATGGGTCACAAATAAATTCGATCCTGATGAAAAAAAATCATCTTTTTACAACGTTTTATTAGCTTTATTCACGCCCCATCATGTTAGTACAGCTAAATGAAACGATAATTTCATAAAAAAATCATGAAAATACTGAAACATAAAACCAGCAGTGGAAACTGAATGGATATCACCTGACTAATGGAGGTTAATGTACGCGCGAACGGTGAAAAAAGAACGCTGGCCTTGAACTTGGGCACTGAGCGATTTATCACATATTGGTACGAAGGGGGCGCGACGGGGGAACAATCCGCCAGTATTACTGTGCCTGCATGCTATTGGTCCCCGCGCTTTGTTCGCTCCAAAAATACAGTCGCATACACAGCTTACTTTGAGACTCGCGACGATGTTTTAAAAAGGAAGGAAAGAAAAATTATTTGTATCTATTGTTTTATGACTGAACTAGTGAACGAAAAGGTAAATATGATAGGGGAAGGTGAATGGGGAAAATTGTGTAGTAAAGTTAAAAGTGTTGAGGAAGAATACCGAAAAACTTACCATGTGATCGACCTGATGACGGAAGCTCAAGCGAAGATGAAAGTGATGATGAAGTAGCATCCAGTAACACCAACACACCATCAACATCTGGCTTCCATGTGACCCAAGACGACATAATGGACGGCGTGCCACCCTTAGCTTAAGTTTTCTTGTTACAAACTACTTTATATTTTACGATAGAAATAACAAATAATGCTCAAGTAAACATTATCCATTTTTAATTCCAACCTTTTCCTAAGTTCTAAGTAGCTAGTAAATCACCTATTATGATTCTACAATAAAACAATTACTTACTATAATATATACTTTAGAACGCGACTGTAACCATACTCCCTCCACTCGACCTGTATCTAGCTCGGTGCGAAACAATTATGTAACCCGGCCGGCTCGAGTCGCCTCACGCTGTGACGCAGTAGGTTTTAATTTTGTCGGAGTTCGTTATTAATCGTAGTTTCGTAGTTTTTGAAACAGTTCCGTGTTGATTTTGTACACGCGTGCGCGAGCGACAGCTCAATCGTTTTATTTATTAAATTGTTATGTTATTACTTGTGATTACGTGTTGATATTATTCTTGTTGTTACGTTTTTTGTTTTAATAATGCTTAACGCGTACGTTTATAGTGATTGTAAATACGGCAACATGTTATGTATCTGAACCTAGGTACACGAAGTATCGCTGAATAAATTGTTAAGACGTCGGGATGGAACAAGTGTGTCATACTGTGCAGTGCACAAAGTGTTGAAGCGTAATCGAATGCGCCCATACAAATTGCACAAAGTGCAAGCTTTAGTTCCGGCAATCACGACCACTGACTAGTTTTCTGCCGTTGGTTATTATACCAGCAACAACGTGTGCCTGGTTCCATTGAGCACATTATCTGGACGGATGAGTCGACATTTACCAGAAACGGCCTGTGGAACCGAAGAAATACACACGTGTATTCAGAGGCTAACCCGCACGTTGTTCGACAAACCGGGCACCAAACCCGATGGTCGGATAACGTAGGGCAAATATATTTAAGGATCGCAGACTGGGACAAGTGTTTCTGCCACAGCGATTGAACGGACAGCGATAACTAAACTTTATAAAAATGAACAGTTGGTTGACATTTTAGACGACCTATCGTTGGCTGAATATCGCCGCACATGGTTCCAGCATGATGGTGACCCTCCACATGTCGTGAGGTTCGTCCGTGAGCGCCTCAATGAGCTATTTGATGATCGCTGGATCGGCAGACTAGGACCACACGCTTGGCCACCTCGCTCACCAGATCTGACCCCGTTAGACTTGTTTCTGTGGGGTATGTGAAAAAAAGGGTTATTAATCGTGAATGTGATAGTGCTGATGAAATACACCAAAGGATCGTGGATGCTTTCGAGAAACTACGTACGGACTGTGTCGAAGACCACAAGATAATGCCCCGCCTGCACCCAAATCTACCTTGAAATGAATGGAGCACAATTTGAGCCGCATCTCATAAGACAACGGAGGATTTAGAGCGGTAAGCTGTTTCATAACTATTTTTTTTAAATAACTTAGTACTGGACTAAGCTGAATAGGTACATAACTGAATACATGAGAATAATAAACATACCTACACGATGAATAAAAACGCATGACTCCAACCTTGGTTACATTACATTTAAGTATTTTTTCATTAGCGGGGAATCGAACCAGTTATTTGGGTTTATTTAACCTGTAAATTCGGGTTAAAGTAGCTAAGTGGAGACAAGCACAGTGGCAAAATAGTAGGTTAAGTAGATAAGTTAGGTATTTAGACAAGTGTTGTAAATTATTAGGTATTGTGGTATGGCCCGCTAGTTGCGGGCCGCGCGAATTTGCGTTCGCGCGTACATTGACCTTTAATCAGCTGATATAAATTCAGTCATTCTACTGCTGGTTTTATGTTTCAGTATTATCATGATATTTTTTATGAAATTATCGTTTCATTTAGCTGTACTAACATGATGGCGCGTGAATAAAGCTAATAAAACGTTGTAAAAAGATGATTTTTTTTTCATCAGGATCGAATTTATTTGTGACCCATGATCAAAGGTATACTTGGTGCTGTCGCCTGTCTTAGTTTTCGGGAGCGTTCCAAAAATACCCTGTATAGCCATTAGCGTTGGCTACGTACGTTACGTTAGCTTTCATACGTACCGGCGTAATTTGACCGGCAAGGGATTGCTGGGTACACGCCGGATCCACCACTGTGCGTCCGGTCGCCGCCTACCGGCTAGCCGGCGGCCGAAAATGCCGCCGGATACCTGGCAACCGGAGCCTGTGAAAAGGCACTTATCTATCTAATAAAATAACCGACCGAATATAAAAGTACTACTACTATTTTATTCACTGTAATTTTCAATTTGTATTTTTTTTTTTGTAGGAGTGGGGGCAAACGAGCATGCGGCTCACCTGATGGTAAGTGACTACCGCCGCCCATGGACAACCGCAACACCAAGAATGGAATTGCAGATGCGTTGCCGGCCTTTTAAAAAGGAGTAAGCTCTTTTCTTGAAGGTACCCAAGTCGTATCGGTCCGGAAAAATCGCTATATATTATGTTGCATTTTATCGTATGAATAATTTTTAACTGAGGATTGGAAAATCGGCACTAAATAATTTATTATTTTATGTTAGTTTGAAATTATTACGTAAAGATATATAAATTTTTCATTACGTGGTATCCATAAAATAATCGGGTAGTATCAGAGTATGCCAGCTGCCAGATTATAAAATGAATGAACCGTACAATTCTATTTCTGGCAAGCGCCGAAGAGTTTTTAAATTCTCACATTTGATTGGCGGAAACTTACAATTGCTATTTTTTATGAGGTATTGCCAGCCCAATCAGCACGCAAGTGCACAATAAAGACGGACTCATCAGCAGCATGGCTGTCAGTATAAATTTGAAGTTGGAACGATGCGCTTCCTTTCGTCGCGTTGGTTTTTTTTGTTTGTGCATTTTGGCGAAAATGTTATTGTGTGTGATGTTGTGTGTCATAAAAAATGGATTGCATTAGGTGCTGTGACGTGATATCTGTCTTGTTACGCGAGGTGAGTGACTATAATTTACAATTCTAAAATTCTTAAATAGCGAAAAACTCCAATTATATTGGAATAAAACGTAAAAATCTTAAGATCGTGACACCAAGCAAAAAATCGAAAAATAGCTACGTGTGATCTGTAGCCTTTCGTTGTGCTTAATCTAAAACTAATACAAGGTCACATTTTGAGGTCTCTAGGGTTTTGCGACTGGAAGTGCATTTAATTAAAATAATCAATACTATATGTAGATCGGCCATATGTTAACATGAGTGAACGGTCTCCGAGAATGCAGTAGTAATATTTGGTAAACTGTTCGTGTTACATTAATATATTCCCGTTACTAATTTGTTTTCTAAATTTCTCTAAATGTTAGTATGTAAATATTTAGCGGAAAAAACAAAAAAATTTGCATTCATAAATTTGATTGTATTTATTTGTTTTAACACTACTAAGTAGATAGTTATTTGAAAAAAAGTGTTTACATATTTACTTCATCTTGTAGTCTTAATGTAAATATAGTCAAATAACATAGTATTCATTTAAATGTGAGTTTTATTTTGAATAGAAAGATGTCAGTAGTTTTATTCACTAAAAATATTTAGTATTTATATACCTTTACCAGCAGCCCACCTGTCACACAAAGTAATTACTGTTAAAATGATAAAGCAAAGTGGTATACTATAGTAATGCCTCAAAATAAAGATATGGACTATGCTCTTTTGTTAATACCACCATCACCATCGCACATTCCGACAAAACTTGTGATACCATCCATACCACCTGGATGATTGGCGGTCCACCACTGTGTGATTTAGAAGATGTATTCTTCCTCGCACAACTTCCTTGTGCAATCGATTACCACCAGCGACTTTTCCGGACCGATATGACTTAGGGAGCTTCAAGAAAAGAGCCTACTCCTTTTTAAAAGGCTGGCAACATATCTGCAATTCCCCTGGTGTTGCGGTTGTTCATGGGTGGCGGTAGTCACTTACCATCAGGTGAGCCACATGCTCGTTTGCCTCTCCTATAAAAAAATAATACCAAAATACGTACATTTTAGTTTTAGATGTGTTCACTGTTTTTCAGAAAAAGAAAAACTTTGTAGAGTCATTAATTTCTGGTGGCAACCAAATAGTCCACTTTTGAATATAGTACTCTATATGGACAATTTCTTGGAGTTTCATATCATTTCTAATTGTGGTAGCAGGCACCCTCAACTTCAAGGCCTGCTATGTATTAACACCATAAATTATTTTGTTAGGCCAATTTTGAGACAATTTCATTGTAAATTGGCACTATATTCTGGCATCACCATATCGAATTGAGGAAACCACTGTATTGAAAGTATACATATGTAATTTAACACAAGTACCTCTGATTAGTAAACAAAATGTTTGTGCAAATATTATTGTGTTTTAGGAAATTTGCATTTCTTATCAGTTAAACAGTAAAAGTTGAAGAACTGTTTCTGTATCAGTATTAGGGAGGTTTCTATGATCATGGGTATTATACATATCAATGTTTCACATTGTTAATACTTGCACTAATATACTAGAGATGTATGGATGGATATAGTTGATGGACGTAGGTGGTTCAAATAGTGGACATAAAAGGAAAGTATGGATAGTAGATATGGTAGTAGATTTTCATCAAAAATTGTTTTCTACATTAATATTTCTTAAAAATGGCATAAACTACTTCAAAATAATAACCATATTATTTGAAACACTGATGTGAAAGTCAGAAATTGCAGAGTCAGTATCAACAATTGAATTCCAAATTAATGCACTTAATTTGCATAATCACATGTATAAATTAATAAATTTAGTTTGAAATTAAAGTTAAATAGATTCTAGAGTGTAAGTATATAAATATTTACCATTTATGTTCTTTCAATTCACCAGAAAAGGCATAGAAGCCTTAATTTAAAATAAAATTAAAATAAACAGTGTAGTTAAACAATAGGTTTTATTTAATAGTTTCAATGTCAACCATATACTTTTATAAGGTGTAGTTGCAACTAAAGAAGATAGCTATTGCATCAAATCTGGCTTAAATTAAAGGATTCTAAAGAAGAAATGTTTAAATGAGAGACAAATTAAACAATAGTGTAATTTGTTATACACAATAGCATATTTTTTGTGGTCTTTTTAAAGTATTTTATGATGTACATAAGTATTATGATAATGATATGAATTCATGACTTTTGAAAGGCAAATGAAAGTTAGTATGAAATATAATAGAAGTTACTATGAAATTATTTTTTTTATAGCTTGATCTAGAGTTTAGAATTTCAATTTTTAACCAAATTCTGCTTGTCCAATTTGTGTTTGAAACCATAATTAAATAACAATTTGCTATGGAATAGAAACATAATTTATCAAGGATAAAGAGTATTGTTGTTAGCAGCCACATAAGAGTTTTAAACAGACTTCAAAGAGGAGGAGGTTCCCAATTTAAGTGTGAAATTTTTTGTATGTATATTACATGATATTTTCTCAGATTGTGAGTCAATTTTGATAATTCTTTTTTCATTAAATAGGTTATACTTCAAGGGTGGGCCCATGTAAATTTGGATAAATAATTTCTTCTATAAGGGTAGCAAATAAATAACTTCTCTTTTAGTAATTTGAAGTCAGTTTTTACTTTTTGTTAAAAGTCACAATTATTTAGACATTTATATAAGTTTAAGATAAATAAGAAGTCATGGTATTTGTAGCTAAACATATTAGTACTAGAAGTAGTTAATACTGACTTAGCTGAGTCTTAATGCAGCTTGCTGTAACCACCACAGTATGTGGGTCTTCCGGGTTTGATCCTCCTTTAGGCACTAATGAAGTTGTTAATTGCAATTTTAAGTGCTGATTTACTGCATGCATATAATTGGTGAAGGAAAACATTGTAAGGAAACTTGCATATACGTATATCTAAGAAATAAAATATTTCAAAGGAAATTAAAGTCTCTCTGCACTGTAGCAGTGTAAAGGACTACTTACTCATTACAATAATTACTCATAGTCTTTGAAAATAACTATGAGGTTCCTTATGCAATTTAGCAGTTAAGCCTAGTTTTCAAAACATCAAACTAAAGTAGTAGTCTGCACTGCAATGTGTTCCTTAGTAGTAGTAGTTAAAAATCTGGAAAAATTGCTTTTGATTCTTCAATTGTTCATAGATTTTTACATGGCAGAACCACACTGCAGCTAAATTATGGTTGTAGCACGATTGGGTAGGCTTGACCGGGAAACACTACACTCTCACAGAATACCAGCTTAGTGCTGCTGTTTTTCATATGGTGAGTGTGGATAACCAGAGACCCTTTTTACTGGATATGAGACATTCTATTTTAGTCCTCAAGGGTGACAACACATCTACATATTGATTCTTAATCGAGGATAAATGTTGATATCTATGGACCACAGTATCCATTTACCATCCAGGTGGCCTGTGTGCTCATTTGTCAAAAATTATTTGCACAGCGGATGCATGTGTCCCAATACTCATTTGGCCAATTTATTGTTAATCAATACATGTCTAATGCTGACAAGCTATGTCCAAACCTCTTTCAGAAATCAGACTATAGGAAAAGCTACAACCAATTTGCAGTATAAAGAAACCATCTCAAGTCCCATACTTAAATATTCAGATTTTACACCTATGATTGGTATCTATGCTTATAGTCCAAAGGCCCATATCTAGAAGTGAACCATGCAGACTGGTCATATCAATATCCTTTTTAGTCCATACGAAATATGCTTAGCCAGTGGGTTGGCAAACCCAGCCCAGAGCCAATATCTTGTATTATTGTTGATAGTGGTCCCTAAATAGATTAGATGGATTTCCTGTCATCAGTCTGTTGCTAGAGCCCTGCCCGTTAATCAGCATCTATATGGCGTTCAGATGAATGGCATTTGAAATAGTTAACATTTGCATTTTACACAGTGTTTGATGATATTGACAAGAGCTACCTAATCAGAATATGATTCTACTGCCTTATTTATTTCTATTTCTGTTATAAAATGGACTTTTGACTTTTAGTAATTTTATATGTGGTAGAGCCATGCTGCAGTTCTATTAGTAGTATAGTTGTAGCACAAATGGGTCGGCTTGACTGGGGAACAACCACACTCTCACAGAATACCAGTGTAAAATGGCAGTTTAACATTGCTGTAATTTGTATGGTGTAATTGTAGAGAACCAGAGACCATTTTTACTGGAAAAGTGGCATTCCGTCTGAATCCTCACGGGTGACAACTCATCTGCATTTTGTTTCTTTATTGAGGATAGATGTAGATGTCTATGGGTCACAGCAACCACTTACCACCAGGTGGACTGTGTGCTCGTTTGTCACCCTATCCTCTAAAAAAATAGTAATAATTGAGCTAGTTTTTCCATTTAGTGGCAGTGTAAGAATATCCACTACACTATAATATATAGTCCCATGGGTGTCGTAAGAAGCGGCAGGGGTAAAAAAACCAGGAGATTGGTACAAGTGTCATTCGAATTTCATCTAGAAAATAAAATACTGCAAGTGCCAACCCTCAAGCCAAACTATGGCAAATATTCCCCCTATGAGGCTATAGAAGAGACCTATGTTTAGCAGTGGTTTTGGATAGGCTGTGATGGTAATGAATGATGAATTGAGCTAACAACCCTTCTGATAGAAAGCTGTTGCAGCCCTTTAACACGAGTAAGTAACTTCAAACAAAAAGGCCACTAAGCTTTGTCACACCCGAGCGGTAAGATAAAATGCTTCATAACCTGCAATGAATGAGGCAATATCTTCCTCCAAACCTTACCCTCCCTTGGAAATCTGAGAAATAAAAAAAAATATGTGTACTTTGGCCACTCAGTATATTATATTTACGAAAATTTAATGTAGGGTGGATGCCCCTAACACCAGCCACGCCCCTAATTCCAGCCTTTTCGCCTTTTTACTTCATAAATAAGGTTTCTAGTGGTCTTAGCTACATATAGTGTCAACTAAAAAATTCTTCGAATCTAGGGCAAAGTATATTTCAAATATTACAACATAGCTATAAATCTATGTGTTAAATTAAAAATAAAAACACGTACACAATAAAAACACGAAAAACGCTAATTTTCCAATTATTTTGACAAGTTATAGTCCCAATAAAATTAAGCTTATTTTACATTATCTCATCTTCAGGCTTTTTTATTTGTATTTATATTACTATAGACATAGTAATGCAGTTATTTTTGTATACATTTTCAAGTTTTTTATTTTCTTTTGGTGGAAATTAATGGGGCTGTAATTAGATATACGAAATGTATGGAGTGCACAATGTCAGCCGTCAGGCTGTTATTTGGTTTGAAGTACCTAATAAGAAGTACTTAATTTCAGCCATGTAATAAAAATCAGGGTTGTCATAAACTGGAATGAATATAACTAATTATGACACAACTTATTTTGAGACTAGACAATATCACTAAGGAATTTAAGATCAATTCGTCTATGGTAAAAATTTGAATTGAGTCTTGAAAAAGATATATATTTACTTTTCTACCAGACATTTGTTGTACAACCCCTTATATTTTCAGTTTACGTTATTTTTTGAGAAAGACTAAAACAACAAAAATCATAATTAATTATAACATTGTGGTACTAATTACTAGCATAGTTGCTCAGGACTCAGGACCTTCATTTGCAGCAATTTATGATGCATTGGTATACATGTTCAGCTTTAAACTTTGGATGCAATGAACTAATATAATGACTAGATTATTAGAAAACTTGGAAGATTAATTTATAAGAAATTGATGAGCTTAATTTTTAAAAAAAAATTGTATAAAAGAAAAATCGAACTTCTTACAATTAAAACACTTAGGCTACAGTAAGGTACGTTTACGTAGTAAAACATTTAAATTTAATAATTATTGTTATCTGTCTTAATTCATATGTCATGCTTGTGGCATGCATGATTCCAAATAAGAAGTTGTTTACAGTGCCTCTAAAACATATTATCTTATTAAAACTTACCTACAACAAGTATCTACCAAAAACTCAAAGGGCACAACCCTATGCTAGGCTGGCATTAGGTACACAAAAGGATGACATTCGGTACAGGGTGGCTGGAATTTGAGCCATAACGTCTTTTTTTACTTATCGTCGTTTTTGAAATTGTTCTCGAAACATTAAGATTGTAAACCAATGTTCATTATATTTTTGGATAAATAATCTATCGATTAAAATCAGTATTTAAAAATACTGTGCTCTTATTTAAAAAGCACGAATTTTTGAAGTTGAAATTGTCACTAAAAGGCTGGTAATAGGGGCATCCACCCTATGTCCACATTCCACGAAAGTAATTTTAATAAAAGATGACTCCATAAACACCAGAAATAAATACAAAATAGAATAGATAGAAATCATTTTTATTTGATTACATGTAATTCTTATTGTAAGTTTTGCTTTTATTGTATTATATTTTTTATATATACAGTAAAACCCGGTTAAGACAATTTTGAAGGGACCTAGCCAAAATGGCGACTTAAGCGGGAAAGCGTATTATGCGGGAGGATAGGAAAAATAAAACATCATTTAGGCCGGCCACATACATACGGAATTCCGTTTCGGGATTCCGTTTCGATATTCCGATTCGGAATCCCGAACGCAGCAAGTCCATATACAATCTATGTCCCGTCACACACGTACGTTAGTTTTCCGTTCGAAACATAGATATAAGAAAAATAGGGGATATGGCATGTGGTCACGTGACCTGAAGTCAAGTGTTTCTCAAATATGGCGACGACTCCACCCACAAGAAATAGCGTTGTTTTTATCGATATTTTCAGTATCGATGCTATATAAATTATGACGTACCATCCATCTCATAGGTATATATTAAATATACAAATATTAGATCACTACACTATTGAATTGGGTTAATCCTGTAATAATAGTTGTATTGAGATGATAAATAAATAAATCTTACGTTCAACTCAGAATAGAAAAGTTTTGAAACTGTAATTGCTTTAAGATATGGTGAAGCAACAGTCAAAAGTGAGCGAAGAGACCAAGGAAAGAGCACTTGATTGGAGCTTTAACTCCTTTCTTTTCAGAAGACGTATACGACGTGCACCAGAATATTATACTGAGTTTGTGCAACGAGCTAACGTTTTTTCGTAACGACGGCAATCTGCACATAAGCACTCTATCCGTGCGTCCCTGGGTCGACGCATGCATTTTTTTTCTCCTCTGCAGAGATTAACGAAACCACCACTATAGTCAATGTATTAGGCTTCGTATGATTTTTTTATGCAGCCCATGCTGTCCCACTACTAGGCAGAAGTCTCCCCTAAGTTTTTTCCAGTGGTTTTGTCGTGCACCATATCGAACCAGCCCCAACGGTATGCGTCCAGGTTGCGTGAATTTTATCATATATATAGACTTTATAGCGGCTGGGAAGTTAGTTGCGAGCGCAAGTCCTGTACCTTCACGCTTCGCTTTACGTACTGTGATCTGAGACACCATCAAGTATTCTTTCAACTATATCAGCACGGACTAGCGCTCGCTCTTAACTTCCAAGCCGCCATAAAGATTCGACAACACGTTTCTTTCGTGGTAATGGTCGATTACCAGTTCAAGTCACCATGAACGTGCAGTAGACTGACCTTTATCTTGATTTATTTAAAGTTTGTAGAGCATGTGTTCTTTCATACATGGTTACTAGCCGTCATCTCTCTTTTTTTTTTGATAATAAAGATTATTTATTTATTTATCTCAGTAATCTAATCGAGTTGAGCAGCCCCTTTCTAACCATACCACCGTTCACACAATCCATTAATCATTTAACTATCCTAACGTATTCCTCAATCTTCAGCATCCCATGTTCATACCATATGACAACCAATTTCCATACAACATTTCGATCAATAGGGTTGGCTGCGCCACTTCAGACTTCTACTTCCATACTTTATATATATTCTTATATTCCATTTGTGTAACACCACAAAATATCAATCTTATGGTGGCACTTCACATGGCTATTTGTATTTGCGTATTTGCGGTATTCGACAATAACTTCCATGTGCGGAGAGTATATTTGCCATAATTATTGCCGTATTTGCCTATTTGGCAAATATAGCCAATAACAAATACGGCTTACCGATCGTCTGTCGGTTTTTGAAGGCTCATCAAAGGAGACAAATACGCAAATATACTTGCCACACATGGTCGGGCTCATAAGCGCGCGAACTGTCAATCAGTACGGACGAACCTGTTTATAACCTTTTATAAGTGATTATTTAGGTATCGACGGAAAATGAATTGGAACAAAGAAACCGTTGTAAGGTTTCTAGAACTTTACCAAATGAACCCATGCATTTGGGACCCTGAAAACGAGGGGCAGGTCAAAAAGGAGTCACTTATGTCTAAAAGATAAGAATAGAATATTTTTTTATTCAATATAGATCACATGTGTAATTCTTGTTGAATTTCTTGTTAACTATCCTAACGTATTCCTCAATCTTCAGCATCCCATGTTCATACCATATGACAACCAATTTCCATGCAACATTTCGATCAATAGGGGTGGCTGCGCCACTTCAGACTTCCACTTCCATACTCATTTCTCATTATATCCCATTTGTGTAACACCACAAAATATCAATTTTATAGTGTTTACAACCTGCAAGTTGTAATGACTTCCACCAGTAGCGTAATTAGTGGTGGATACTGGAGGTAAACGAGAGAGTAAGGATTAAAAATAAATAAAATAACAATAATGTATACTGATTAAAATCATTTATTCGTGACGAAATAATATTATTTAGTCAGAAAATTTATTTTAGACATGAACCAAATCACTCTTAAGCCGAACTACATCCAGCGTTCTATTTCTACATTCTTTTTCAAAATGCAAGGAGCATATTCTTCTTACTACTGCAGGTTTTATGTTTTCCTGGCCTATATTTTCAATCCACAATTTTCGAAGGCCTTCATTTTTTGGCAACCTAAAATAAATATTATGCATCCTTAAGTACCAATCAAAAATAATCTTCATCATCATCATCATTCTCTAAACCATTTCCCATTATCTGGGGTCGGCGCAGTGAATCTTTTTGTTCCATTCCTCTCTATCAGCCGTCATTTCCATACTTACTCCTTTCATTCTCATATCACTCTTCACACAATCGATCCATCTTTTATTCGGCCTTCCTCTGCCCGTGTGTCCCTCTACATTCATATTCAACACTCGTTTTGTGACATGACTTTCATTCCTCCGCATCACATGCCCAAACCATGCCAATCTGCTTCCTCTCACCTTTTCTACCACTGGCGCTACTTTCAGGCTTCCTCTTATATACTCATTCCTTATCTTATCCATCCTTGTCACACCACACATCCATCGTAACATTCTCATTTCATTCGCATGCAGTCTATTTTCATCCTTCTTCTTGACGGCCCAGCATTCACTTCCATACATGACGACAGGTCGGATGATCGATTTGTAAATTTTCCCCTTCAGCCTTATTGGCATTCGGGGATCGCACGTTGTGGCTGTGACCTGTCGCCATTTCATCCACCCTGCGTTAATCCTATGCTGCACAGCTCTATCTATTCCGCCGTCGCCTTGAATGAGGGAACCGAGGTACTTGACATCTGAGCAGATAGGCAGTATAGCGCCATCCAACGACATGGGTACAGGACTGGAAAGACCGCCGAAATCACAGCACAGATATTCGGTTTTGGTTCTGCTGATCTTCAAGCCAACACTTTCCAGCCTCCGTTGCCACCCCGTCAGTCTGCTCTGTACCTCGATGCCTTCTTCCCCGACAAGCACGATGTCATCGGCAAAGAGCATGCACCAGGGTGCCTCATCCTGCAGGTCCGACGTCAAAGCGTCCATAATCAGTAGGAAGAGGTAAGGGCTCAATGCCGACCCTTGGTGCAGCCCTACCGCCACATCGATACTGCCCGTAGTTCCCGCGGCAGATCGTACACATGTACGGGATGCTCTGTACATAGCACGGACTAACCTCACATACTTCCCAGGCATACCTTTCATCTTTAACGCCCACCACAAAACCTCACGGGGAACCCGATCGTACGCCTTTTCAAAATACCAATCAAAAATAATCTTAACATCATCAAATCTTTTGATGAAAAAAACTATTATAGAAAATTTACGATTTACACTATTTTCAAGTTCTTTTTTTAAACGAAAGGCTCCCAATCGATCGTTTGATTAAATATACAGTTTACGTATCTAAAACTTTATTTGATCATGACTACATTAATATTATTGTTAAACAGGCTCAGAAGGGCTAGAACCCAGAGCCGTAAAGCCAGTTTAATAAAAAAATATTGTTAAAATTTATATCGATAATTTCAAAACATGACAACACGTAAGGACAACACTATGTAAAAATGTAAACAATCAAAATGTTTACTTGTTTAAATTTACATGATAACAGTCATTGGAAATTGTAGATAATAGCGGGAAACACGATTTAGAACCCATAACATGAACACGCAACGCAATTAACACGAAAAAATATACAATTAAGGAAAAAAGTTACAACTAACCTGAAAAATGACAATCCTTCTTCATTTTTACGAGAATTTGAATTACATCCATTGATGCAACACTTTGTCATGTTGTTTTTGCTCAACTATCCTTTACTAATGAACAAAAAAGCTACAAAATAGTCAAAATTCACTGTAACACTGCAAAATAACTCCGAAAAAGGCTTAGATGACATACGAACTACCACAAATGAACGTCATCCTAAAATGGCGTCATGCTTCAAGGTGGAGCTTGGTGACATTTATGAAAACTGGCAACAGAAAATTGAAGTCTAAGATATGTACTTATCTCTTTTTACATTTGAAAATCATAACGTGTGAGAATGAGACAGATATATTTTTGTTGGCAAGGTTCATGTTTGCATGATATTTGTATAACCAAAAAATATATATGCAATTTACAGCTTATCCTCTACTTTTCTTATATCAATGGTTCGAAATTTTGCGGGCAAAACGGAATTCCGAAACGGAATCTCGAAACGCAATTCCGTAAGTATGTGGCGGGCCTTAGAAATATTGTGTAGGTATTGTATGATAGGTATACGTATTTATAAATTTGTTAGAAAGGTATAATGTTGTGCATATGTATATTATGTATTTAAATACAAATATAGTTAATTATTAATTATAATGACATAACTTAAAATAATCATTTATTTTGGTTTGACAAAAATATTTTGATGCATTATTAATGACAAGGCTTTCAATATAATTTAACTTTTGCAGTGTGTCTTCACTTTGCCCGAAAGAAGATACATAGCGCCTTAAATCGTTTACTGCTGATAATGCCTCTGCGTTTGACAAAATCGGAATTGACTCTCCTTCATCTTCATTGTCATCACTTAGGGCTTCTTTTGGGTGTTATTCACATCTTGAATAAGATCTTCGATCGAACAAGTTTCGTAGGGTGCAACATTGTCATCAATGGAAGAATATCCAGAAAAACCCTGCAGTATCGCGGGTTTTTCTTCCAACACGACATCAGCTTCGTTATTTCGGAAACCTGCTTTCTTGAAACAATTTTGTATGGTTTCAGGCTTAATTGCTTGCCATGCCGCTGCAATGTTTAGGATCGCGTCATGAACAGTCAAGGGTCGTTTGCTGTCAGAGTCTTCCATTTCCTTAAGATAGCGATGTATCAATCGTGTTCTGTAGCCATGTTTAAGGACTTTTATTATGCCCTGATCTATCGGTTGCAACTTGCTTGTCACATTCGGAGGTAAGAAAACAAGCTTGATGTTCTTTAGTTCAACATCTTTAGGGTGAGAGTTTAGAGTTATCAATGAAGAGAATTATGCGTCTGCATTTAATCTGCAAATGGTCATCTAAAGCTTTTAACCAGTTAATAAAACGAAGGCCAGTCATCAAAGCTCGAGATTATGCATTATATGTTACAGGGAGCGATTTCACGTTTTTGAAGCAACGTGGATTTTTCGCCTTACCAATCACTAGCAAACGTAACTTTTCTGACCCAGATGGCGTATTAAACGGGATGACGAATCGTATTAAGCGTGTTCAAAATGTATGAAAACATGCCTCAAGATTCAGGGACTGACATAAAATGGCGTATTAAACGAGAAATCGTATTAAACGTAATCGTATTAAGCGAGTTTTACTGTATGTATTTTTATTTTATTGCAAGCTAGTGATATCAGTTTCTCGACTCTCCAGAGTCTGTAATTTATTCCTATGGTATATGATATTACATCAAAGTCCCGGAAAATATACAAGGTCTCTCTATTAAAAATATTTTATTTAACAAAAACTGTTTAAAAACGGTTATTTTAAAATAAATTAATACATGGTTGATAATAATCCCTGGGAATGAGGTGGTCGTTCCAAGCTGTTTTTAAGTAAGATTTGTAAGTATTTTGTACAACCTCACTTTGAAAAAAAATGTCCCTCTGGGTTTCTTGTTGGTTCTTCCGACAGATGTTTTTTAATTAAGAATCACTTATAATCTATATTGAATAAAAATTATTCTATTCTATTATATTGAACATTACAGTGGTGGATACTCTGTTTTTGGTAGCAGTAATAGGTTATAGAGGGTAGTCAAACAACCATGACGGATTTTTAGACCCCACCCATTAGTTAAGGTAAAGAGAGCCACCAAGAAACCTATATGAATCATTAACACTTGAACGATGCATGACTGATGTAGATGTAGTGAGACAAATAAGAAACTGTTGATTTTTGGGTGATTTTGTCTAGGGTGACTTTCTTATACTTTGTCTGAAGCTATTAGTTTCACAGCAGATATTAAGTCCCACAGGTGTACTTGTGAACATTGGCACTCACTCTTTCTATTCGACCTGTGCCTGATGTAGGAACACATTATTCTATAGTATGGGAGAAAAAACAAGTACACAATGCTCTTGATGGTAAGTGGATGCTGCAACCCATAGAAACATCTATCATAACTTATTAATAAAAATTCAGTCTATCCCTCTTAATGTTGAATGTGTCCCTATCAGTAAGAAAGTAAAATGCTACTATATTACTTGGACTATGTCTGTGCAGAGATGGACTCTAGGAGACAGTAAGATGCCTCTTATTTCGATCGGGTGCACCAAAGCTGTCTTCCATGAGTTCGGGACTACGCCTTGGGAGTAGGAGTACCGGAAAAGATGCGTTAAAACCGGTGCCAACTCCAGAGCACACGTCTTCAGCACAATGGGAGGGACTCCATCGGGCCCACTCGACTTGCTGACGTCCAGGGAGAAGAGTGCTTTGCGGACCGAGCGCTGTGTAAATCGCACATCCGGCATGGAGCACTCACATCGCGGGATGGTTTGGTCGCTCCTGTAAAATAGCATCACGCTATAAGCAGGAGTGCTACCGGGCCTGGGCTGACGCATCAACGTCTCGGGATGTAAACACCAGCGCACTTAAAAAGAAGTATAATTCCGCCTCCAGGTCCTTTAAAAGCGTCATTGCCAAGGGAAGGTCTGAGCACATCGGCAGGATTGGCGAGAAGCTAGTTCGCCTTCCTTCGGGAACCCGTGCATTCTGGTCTCTCGCCAAGGCTGTCCAAGGGAACTTCTGTCAGCCATCTCTTCCATCTCTGCACAGAGAGGACGACTCACTGGCCCATGCCGCAAAGGAGAAAGCCGATCTGTTGAGCTCTCTTTTTGCGTCCAACTCTACTCTAGATGACGGGGGGGAACACACCGGCGACCATCCCGCGATGTGAGTGCTCCATGCTGGATGTGCGATTTACACAGCGCTCGGTCCGCAAAGCACTCTTCTCCCTGGACGTCAGCAAGTCGAGTGGGCCCGATGGAGTCCCTCCCATTGTGCTGAAGACGTGTGCTCTGGAGTTGGCACCGGTTTTAACGCATCTTTTCCGGTACTCCTACTCCCAAGGCGTAGTCCCGAACTCATGGAAGACTGCTTTGGTGCACCCGATCCCTAAAAAAGGCGACCGCTCAGACCCGTCCAATTACAGGCCTATCGCCATCACATCCTTGTTCTCCACTATAATGGAAGCCATTATAAACTGTCACCTCATGAGGTATCTTGAGGAGCACCAGCTGATTAGTGACCGCCAGTACGGTTTTCGTCGGTGTCGATCAGCTGGTGATCTTCTAGTCTACTTAACTCATAGATGGGCGGAGGCAGTAGAGTCCAAAGGGGAGGCATTAGCCGTTAGTTTGGACGTAGCGAAGGCCTTTGATCGGGTCTGGCACAAAGCGCTTCTTTCGAAGCTTCCTTCCTATGGGCTTCCCGAGAAATTGTGCAAATGGATCACCAGTTTCCTTGCTGGTCGGAGCATCAAGGTCGTAGTAGACGGTGCATGCTCTGATTTCAAGTCTATCACGCTGGTGTTCCACAAGGCTGCGTGCTATCACCAACGCTGTTTCTCCTGCATATCAATGATATGTTGCTAACTGGTAGCATTCATTGCTATGCAGACGACAGCACTGGTAATGCCTTATATACCGGCCGTGCCAATATTTCTCGGGAAAACGTCGCCGAGTACCGGGACAAACTTGTGTCTGAAGTCGAGTCTTTGCTTAACAAAGTCTCGGTTTGGGGCCGACTAAGTCTAGTCCAGTTCAATCGCCAGAAGACACAAGTTTGCGCGTTTACCGCTAAAAAGAACCCTTTTGTCGTATCTCCTCAGTTTCAAGGCACTCCCCTTGCTGCCTCAGCCATTACCGGAATCCTTGGCGTCGGCATATCGAATAGTGTGCAGTTTCGTGGTCACTTGGAAGGGAAGGCCAAATTGGCCTCTAAAAAGCTTGGCGTGCTCAGCAGAGCGAGACAGTATTTCATGCCGGCACATCGCTTGCAACTTTACAAAGCGCAAGTTCGGCCCCACATGGAATACTGTTCTCATCTCTGGGCCGGGGCACCTCAGTGCCAGCTCCTTCCACTTGACCGCATCCAGCGCAGAGCGGTTCGAATCGTCGACGACCGAGTTTATTCTGATCGGCTCGATACACTGGCACTGCGTAGAGATGTTGCATCTCTTTGCGTATTTTATCGCATCTATCACGGGAAGTGCTCTGAGGAATTGTGCGGACTAATTCCAGCCGCTCAATTTCACCATCGCACATCGCGACAAAACTCGCGTTATCATCCATACCATCTGGATGATTGGTAGTCCACCACTGTGCGATTTAGAAGAAGTTTTCTCCCTCGCACGACTTCCTTGTGGAATCAATTACCATCAGCGAATTTTCCGGACCGATACAACTTAGGAACCTTCAAGAAAAGAGCTTACACCTTTCTAAAAGGTCGGCAACGCATCTGCAATTCCCCTGGTGTTGCGGTTGTTCATGGGCGGTGGTAGTCACTTACCATCAGGTGAGCCGCATGCTCGTTTGCCCCCTATTCTATAAAAAAAAAATTAAGATTATTTTCGTTTTAAATTGGCGGAATCATTTAAAATTTATATTTTAGTTATTTAAGAGGCGTATTACAAAAAAACGCGAAATTACAAGGTTTCCTCGTTGAAATTTTATGTTTATCGTTCATTTCTTGAAATAACAATTACCTGGTAAAAATAGTTCGTTTTCTCTCCTCAAATAAGCTCGGAATGGATTTTAGATAACTTATTTATTTAATCAGTAATAATCATTCTCCCGATGCATGTTTAGGCAAAAACTCTGGAAGACATGATTTGGGAGCTCTAATTTGTAGATTCTATTGAATATCGACCATCAAAAAAATATTTTTATCTCCCAAATATCCTTCACTTGAATAATAATGGAATACATTTTCGTTATATGCTTTTCACAATAGGAAAAAAAATTCGACATAATTCAAAAAACGACAAAAAAAGCTTCGATGCAAGCCTCTATATTTCCGAAGTTCTACATCACTTAGACGTAAAATTTATACCAAAATAATCATCAACATTTGCTTAAACTATGCTATTATTTTTACTTTTAAAATCGTTACTATTATATTATAATTAATTAAATAAAAGTACTATATATTTAACTGCGTCGGCCATCTGAGATCATTAACGCGCGAGCGCTTGCCGAGGGTGGACCTTCGTCATTTATTTCGGGCGCTGCATGGTTTCGATACTACCGTAGTGTGCGTCGATTACTATCGTAGTGTGCGTCGATTGCCTGCATACTAGAACATTGTCTACTACGACCGCAATTTTTGATCGATCGGTTTAAAACTATTTTATATAGTTATAATTTAGATCACGTCTCTTCCATTAAACATGGTAGGGACAACGAGTCTGCAGCATGTGCACAATTGAGCAAACAAAAAAATATTATTATAGAAAAATGTGGTCTATTCATTGACCTAGATCATTGTTATTTGAGGGCTTCACCTAATGGTTTATACAACAACGGTCTTATTGAAGTTAAATATCCTATTTCAGCTTTCGGAATAGATTTTGATACGGCCTTTCGACAAAAAAGAAGTTAAAAGTTATAAATTCAGTGATTCAAGTGTAACATTAAATCAAAATAATGACTGGTTTTACCAAATCCAAGGCCAGCTTCATTTAGCAAATAAAAATGTCTGAATACTTGCCATAATATGTATTGGCCCAGATTAATGCAGTAAAAGTACTAAAAATTTACAATTACGACCAATTTTAGATTTTCAATATGTTACCCAAGTTACAAGCTTTTTATGAAAAGTGTGTACTGCCTGAAATTATCGAATCGAGAAAAGTTCGGTCAATGCCGTCGCAGCAAATATTTTTCTAATAGGCGGCCCATTGACATCTACATCTATCCTCTATTACAATTCAAAATGCAGATGCGTTGTCACCCGTGAGGACTAAGATGGAATGCCTCATTTGGCCTTTGCCTCACATGGAAGTAAAAAGGGCCTCCGGCCACCTGCACTCACCAAGCGAAACGCAGAGGTGAACCTCTACTTCACGTTGGTTTTCTGTGAGGTCGTGGTACCACCCCGGTTCGAGCCGGCCCATCCGTGCGACAGCAAAAGCTGCCGCGTGTCTCTACCACTGTTTATAGTAATTGACTGTAAGTACCGATTAAAAAAATATTAGTTACATTTGGTTGTTATATTTATTAAAACAGGTTGCAACCGTTTATTTATTTATACCACTATTCTACCGGTAGTAGACATAATCGATTATTAACATTCGATTACAGCGTAACAATTAAAATATTTGTGTACTTATTTTGACACTAAATTTCATAAATAATGAATAATATATCAAAATGGTATATAATAATAAATAATAAATTATATAATAATAAATTAATAAGATAAAATTAAAATGACACACCAAAAAATATTCCATCCACTGAAGTCCATCCTAAGAAAACTTTGTATTATGGAAGATCAAGATCGTTTAATCGCCATACTCACAGTGTTATAGTGCGAGCGAGTGAATAGATATGAAAGAAAGTATCGGTCGCGTAGTTCACCGCCCGCTTGGTGCGTAAAATACCTAAATTTGCGAAACGCCGAAATGTAAGAGAGCCCTTAAGTGGAAACCAAAAAAAGGTAAATATTAATATAATAAAATTGTTTTATTTATTCTTTGTTACAAAGTTACAATCTTATTTCTATGCAATACAGTACATTGAATTGAATGTGCGTACAGAATATTAATCAGACTCCGATTCGCTTGAGGAGGTGGTGTCTTCATCATCATCTTCGCCTACGTGTATAATTATATTATTATCAATAACAGAATCAATCCTGATATCTCGGTCAAAATGTTCCACAATCAGGTTTTTAGTCTTCTCAACAACCTTTGCCCAGTCATCTCTTGTGACTTCCCCGCAGGCTTCTTTTAATAGTGTCATCATCTTTTTCGTGCTGAACGGCGTGGAAGTATTGTGGCGGGCGGCGTAACCTTTTATTAAGTGGCGAAGCTTGCGAAGTCACTTATTGATTTCACGATGTCTGTCCGTCTGTCCGTCTGTCCGTCTGTCCGTCCGTCCGTTCGTCTGTCCGTCTGTCCCACGATTATCTCGAGAACGGTTTCGAATTTTCAAATTCTGTTTTCAGCAATCGATTACTGATCACCCAGGCATCTGAACCTCCTATTTTGAAACTGATTGCTCACGGCAACCGTTAGAAACCGCTACAAAGCCGATTGCTTCGCCACTTTGCTATGCTGTTAGCTTGCTAGGTTTATTTGAGCCCAGATTAGCTCAATCGCGTTATATTGGCAATGATACGGTAGAATTCTTAGAACGCGATGACCGCACTCCAGAGCCAGTTCATCGATTTCGTATCGCACATTTGCCGCTTTATTTTCTTTAACTAATTTAATTAGCTCTGCATCTGCATATTTGCGTCAATGCCTTTTGCTTGTAACCAAGCCACCATTTCTTCTTTTTTTTTTAACTTGGGTAGGTGGTTTCTGTATTTGAACCGAGTGATAGGAGGCATTATCCATGAATATTACAGAAGTCTCTGGTAGGCTGGGCAAAAGCACGTTCTGGAACCACTCTTTAAATGTAGTGGCATTCATTTCCTCATGGTAGTCATTTGTGGTTTTTGATTGAAACGCCAGTAACGCGTTCTCCACAAAGCCGTATTTTGCAGAACCTGCGTGGCATATTATCAGACGGGCCCCCTTACCCATTGGTACTTTCGACGTCGACGCTTGTGTATCATCCGTCCAAGAACGGGAAACCGTGTGATTGGCGTTTAGCCATGTCTCGTCAAGGAACACGAC
The DNA here is from genome assembly GCA_033319125.1 of Parnassius glacialis. NCBI lineage: Eukaryota > Metazoa > Arthropoda > Insecta > Lepidoptera > Papilionidae > Parnassius > Parnassius glacialis. Next base: position 14,880,914 of record JAVANC010000005.1, on the reverse strand, counting down.
ATTATCCCAACTGGGATAAAAAATATTGATAACTATCAATATTTTTTGCTTCTCTCAAAAAACTTATCCGTTTTAAAATTATGTATCGTTCTAATAAAAATTTTCTTTTGTCTGTTTTTATATACGAAAAACCAATATCTTTTAAGATTTTGGTTAAAGCAGTTTTATCCCCGCTAAACAGTCCAGCTTCTCTTAACGATGCCAAAAGCTTCTTCCTGTTGAGATATTCATTTCTGGAATAGTAAACATATATATGATTTCTGATTGCATCGGCGTCAAAGGTGTCAATATCTGTCCCGGGTTTAGTTCTACGTTTCTTCTTCGGAGTACGTAAAATATTATCTTCCGTACCAGTAGAGCCGAACTTTTCTTTATTAATATTTGTTATCGTTCGTTTGCTAACTCCAAGCGCCCGAGAGACGCGTTCTTGTACTTGTTCGACAGGTAACAGGGCTACGCCATTTTGCCGCTCCCGCTCAAAGTAATCTTGCAGCTTGATGATTAACTCACGGGCTCCACTTTTCAATGTTTGTCCACGTTTAGGCATTATTAAGCACCAAAAGTAAAAAGAACGTAATACAAAACACAATCGAAGTCCGATTTAGCGCCGATGTCAGTTTGAAAAGCAGAAACAGTCCATTAAACGAAAGCCGGATAATCAAATAAAAACAGATCGAAAACACTTGAAGAACGTGGTCTATGCGCACGAAACGACAACAGACTACTGTTTTAGCGTCACAAAATGGCGGCCCATAACGCCATTTGGGGTTACCATTTTCAACCTAAATATAAAAATGCTACTTTCTTTCGCGCGTTCGGTTTGGTCGTAGTTTTATTATTATATTTAATAAAAGTTATCTTATAGTCCAGCGGTTTTCAAACTTTTTTGTTCACGGAACTCTTTTGACAAGCAAAATACTTGACGGAACCCTACAATAAAACAATAGTTTTTAAAAGTGTATTCTTTATTATATAAGCATAATAAAAGTACAATGTAATAGTTACTAATTATTACTTACTTTACCACATGGCAAGCCTACAATAATAGAAGATATTAAAAATGAAAAAATCTCAACTAATGGGAGGTATGAAACTGTTTTTTATTTTTCATCAATTGGTTGATATCAGGTTTGATAGAAGACATTTGAAGTCTCATATCAGGTTCGGCGTCCAGTCTATTGCGATATTTTGTTTTCGTAGCTGCATAGGTTGAGAATCCTGTTTCGCACAAATATGTTGTTGGGAACGGGAGAAGAATATTCAGAGCCATTCTGCCAAGCATTGGATATTCATCACGGATTCTGCACCAAAAATCGTTGAGAGGCGTCGTTTTGAACAGTGACTCCATACTTGTGTCTGATGACATTTCTAAAAGAGATTCATATATCTCGTTTGACATACTTTCGGGCTTTTGCAAGTTGGGTAAAAAAGGATTATGAATCCATGAATTCAGCTTCATTTTTGTATTTTGTTCTTCGGGAAAATACTTTTCAAAAGATGCGCGCATCGAAGTGAGATATTGGACCAATTCTTCAAACACATCATCTTGAAACATTTCTGAGTCGTTATCGCTAACAAACTCACTGAGTGACATAAAGCTTTCTATTTCTCTCTTGCCAACGCAAATAATCCAAAAATCTAATTTTCTTTTGAAGGCAGTTATTTTGTTATAGGCCTGGAACACTGTTGTCTGTTTACCTTGTAATGATAAATTCAATTCGTTCAGTATTTGAAAGATATCCGCCATAAAAGACAATCGGAACAACCAAGTTTTATCATACAAACGGTCTTTCAAATTAAAAGAAACTGTATCTGCTGAAAGAAACATTTGTAACTCGGCTCTAAGTTCAAATAGCCTTGTTAAAGTTTTACCCCGAGACAGCCATCGCACTTCTGTATGGAGCAACAGTGTTTTATGTTTGCTGCCATAATCTTCACACAGTAATGAGAACAATCGGGATTGTAGTGGTCGTGATTTGATAAAATTAATTATTTTTACCGCTTCATCCATAACTAATTTTAGATTTGACGGCATTTGCTTGCGATGAAGCGAAGAAGTGCTTGTCTATGCAGAATACAATGGCTGGAACTACAATTAGGCGCTTTACTTTTATTCGTGATACTGCTCCTGCTGTTTTACCTGTCATCGCCTTGGCCCCATCTGTACAAATGTCAATGCAATCGTTCCAACTAAGATTATTTTCTTTAAAAAATATGTTTATTTTATTAAAAATTTCTTCCCCGGTAGTGTTTGTGGGCAGCGGTGAACACATAAGCATGTCTTCTTCAAAAGAACGTTCATATGGATATCTCACGATAACCAGCAAGATAGCCAGACCAGTGACATCAGTTGAGTCATCCATTTGCAATGCGAATCGTGTTTTTTGTAGACTTGCAACTAGTTCTTGTTTGACGTAACTTGTCAGATCATGGATTCGCCGTGAAACAGTATCGTTTGATACTGCATACACCGAGCATACATTTTGTTATGTCTAGCACACATGGCTTTATTAAATTCTCAGCGATAGTGTGCACTTCACCTGCTTGTGCAATACGATAGCTAAATAAATATGATGCCTCCGTGGCCTTTTCATTGATAGTTTGTGTTACATGCATCATATTTTTTTGACTTTCCAATAACTGTTCTTTTTTACGAACAAAAAAATCTTTATTCTTGGTTTTAGACTCGGAGTGTACAGTTTCTAAATGTCTGCGCAATTTGGCAGGTGCCATGGAACTATTAGGAAGCAGTTTATTACATAACATGCAGAGAGGTGAGCCGTTGGAATCAACAAATCCGAAACTGATATATGATTCATCATACTTCCTTTTTTTCGTCTTTGAAACCGTGGAGCATGACGTCGTGGCATCATCGTCTGGATCGGTAATTGCTGTATTCTCCGCGCGTACTGCTTTTGAACATTCAGCGTCATTAGAAGATGTTGTTGCAACACGTTTAACGCCTTTAAGCCAACGTTCCATTCTTCTTTATTAATAATCTTACACGTCAGGATGGTGAGGTCAAAATAATGCACAATCGTTACTGCGTTTATGAGACAAAGTTTAGTGATTTAGTTCAAAGAAGAAATGTACAAAACTGATACAATCAGAATACAGCAGGCAGTAGAACAATGAACACTAGTTTCATATCACGTTTAAACTCCGCAATTCGCTAGCCAGCTTGTAAGTAGGTAGGTAGGAACTTATCGCTCCGAACGCTAATCGTCAACTGACTGACGAGGCGCGACGCGCGATCGCCGCTTTTATACTTAGTCCTAGACTCGAACTAGAACATTCTCAAAAATACTCGAGTTGGCGTCTTTGATAAACAAAAAGCGGAAATAAAAATAGAAATACAAAAAATGCGTTGTAAACAATCTCGGCTTTATGTTTTTGAAGATAGAGCCGAAAGTCGCTTGTTCACAGCTATAGCGTCTAATTCAGAGGCGGCTTTTATCAAAGGGACTGCGCGCTCACAAGTATACGCGCGGCGGGCGGAGTCAAAAAGTTCGACCTGTGACCAGAGAGAGGTTTTTTTTTCTAAATTCTTGCGGAACTCCTACAGGGGTATCGCGAACCCTAGGGTGATTATCCTTATGTTCCGCGGAACCCTACTAGGGTTCCGCGGAACACACTTAGAGTACCGCTGTTATAGTCCATTATTTTCAAATTCTTAAAAAGAAAAACAAAACGTATTATTTTATAAAGTATAACTGTATAAGAACAGATTACGATACTGCTATTGCCTGTTATTGTTAGCACAATACTACAAATATAAAGCGCTGACATAACCTTGTAATAGCGCAGTATAGATTTAGAAAAATATTGTTTACCAAGTTATTTGACAAAAAGTCAATTTGGTTTGCGAAAAGGGAAAAGCACATTAGATAGTTTGAGTATCCTAACTACAGATATTAGGTTGGCTTTTTCTAAAAATGAATACTTGGTGTGTTGTTTCCTTGATATATCATCTGCCTATGATAGTGTTCTCCTTCCGGTGCTCAGGCAGAAAATGCTACATCTGAACATCCCTGTGAAGACTGTTCACTTCATTTACAATCTATTCATGGGACGATCTATCAAAATTCGCAATAAAGGAATCTTAAGCTCGCCCAGAACAATTTGGAAGGGTCTACCACAGGGCTCAGTTTTAAGCCCTATTCTTTATAATATTTACACGTATGACCTGGAACATTCAATTTCGTCTTTCTGTGACATATTACAATATGCAGATGATCTTGCTATCTATGTAACGGCTCCTGATATCCTAACTGCCTCCCATCATCTTAACAGAGGCTTATATTATCTTAATCAATGGCTTACTGACCATGGCCTCTCTCTTTCACCTTCTAAAAGCAAAATAATAACATTTAGTAGAAAACGTGTTATCCTTACTATTGATATCTCATATAATGGTGAATCTATTCCAGTTGTTAACAAAGTAAAATTTTTAGGTATTTACTTAGATTGTCATATGACCGGTACTGCTCACTGTAATTACATCAGTGACAAATGTGAAAAAGGTGTTAACATTCTTAGATCTCTCTCTGGCGTATGGTGGGGTTATCACCCCATGTGTCAAAAAATCCTATACAATGCCATCATCCGTAGTCACTTCGACTATGGTTCTTTTCTCCTGGAGCCCTGCGACAAATCGGCCCTTAGTAGGCTTGAAGCTATCCAAACAAGATCTTTACGTGTTATCACAGGCGCAATGAAATCAACTCCTAAAAATGCCTTATAAGTAGAATGTCTTGATCCCCCTCTCTCTTTACGAAGACAGTTTCTAGCTGATAGATTGTAGTGTTATACTACTTACATTTCATTGTACACTAATTCTTCATTCTGTTTTGATATTCTGCATTCATGTTTTGCATCACTTTATACTATTTTTTTCATTCTGTTTTTGATTTTCTGCATTTATATTTTGCATCACCTTTATTTCTATAGGATCCTGTAACGTTTTTACACAATAACATATCATTTTACTTCGTATTTTCACACTATTTATCACTTTTAAAATAGCTGTCAATGAAGTCTTACCTTTTATGGTCTTTTATTGAGTTCTCTGTAACTCTACAATTTCAGGCTTCATGCACGCAGCCGTGCATAAGTTTTTCCTATGTGAATCATATCTCAATTCATACTTAAATGTAATAATTTCTTAATAAAAGTCCAAAAACCAAAAATTGGTTTTTATGACAACTACTATTTATACCGTTGTCATGGCAATTTTTATTCAAATTCGTTACCGATATGATGTTTTATCTCGATATTTTCACATAAATACTCTTTTGCTCTAGGTCATTTACAATAAATTTCCTTTTAATTTAAATAATTTTTCCGTTCTCTCTAGAAAGATATAAAAGCCGAACAATCGGTGAAGAAATTCAGTCTTGCTTCAGTTCTCGTATCGGAAGCATCTTCTAAAGGCCTTATCCCGGGGCCGCTCAGCCCCGGGATCCTGCAAGCCTCTATCCTGCCTGAAGCCACTGGACTCTACGATCCGTTGCTCTGCCTGAAGTCGCCGGATCCTACAAAACGTTGCTCTGCCTGAAGTCGCCGAGATCCCACAAGTCTCTACTCTACCTGGAGTCGCCGGAACTTACAGACCTCTGTTCCGCCCGAAATCACCGGAACCTACAAACCTCTGTCCCGCCTGCAGTCACCGGATCCTGCAGGCCACTGCGCTGTCTGAAGTCGCTGAGGATCCTGCAAGCTCCTGTCTGGGCTGAAGTCGCCGATCCTGCAATCGCCGCATTCACCTGAGGTCGTCCCCTAGAGACGCCCACGCCTACCCACCTACGCCGTGCGTGCTCGTTCCAGGCGCTGAGAGCACGCTTGGGATCTTCGGACTCAGCTACGACATAAATCTTTTTTTTATTACCTTTTTTTTTAAAAAATAATTTGTAAATCACATCATCCATCCTCACATTCATACTCCATTTTTGATATATAAAATTGTAAATACTCTTTTAAAAACTTAAATATATTATTGTCTTGGTCTATTTGGTTGTTTTGCTGATCGTAGGTTAGGTTTTCCTTCTCTTTTAATTGTCGCTTCACGACAGTTATGGTTCTTTTCTCCTGGAGCCCTGCGACAAATCGGCCCTTAGTAGGCTTGAAGCTATCCAAACAAGATCTTTACGTGTTATCACAGGCGCAATGAAATCAACTCCTAAAAATGCCTTATAAGTAGAATGTGTTGATCCCCCTCTCTCTTTACGAAGACAGTTTCTAGCTGATAGATTTATCTCAAAAACACTAAACTAACATCTCATCCCTTACATCGTAAACTAGAATCTTTGCTACTATTAGTTGTAAACAACTCCTATTGGTCTAATAAAAGTTGGCCCCCTATCCTTAAATCTCTAAATAGATTAAAAAATATTGATTATCCTTGTGTTACATCCCCAATTCTACCCTATTTTGAAACCAGCTATGAAGCTATATTACTAAATCCTAAAATCACTCTGAATTTAAACATTAATAAAGATTCCCCAAATGCAAACAGAACTTTCTATAACCTAGTGGCAAAAAAATGGCCTGATTGGCTATATATTTTTACTGATGCTTCCAAATTGTCTTCATTCAAATGTGTCGGTTCTGCAGTCTGAATTCCCAAATATAAAATTGTCCTTAATTATAGATGCCCTCCTCAGGCTTCTGTTTATACAGGGGAAGCTGTAGCCATATATGAGGCTATATCCTATATTTTTTCCCATAAAATTCCTAAATCAGTTTTATTTACTGATTCAAAAAGCTGCCTAATGTCGTTACAGAGCAATATATTTAAAATGAAATCCATCTCCCCATTGATACTGAAAATCAAAGAACTCGTACTAAATTGTAATAAGAGTGGGCTTGAGGTAGAGATTGTGTGGATTCCTAGTCATTGTGGCATAGAAGGAAATGAACAGGCTGACTCCTGGGCCAAAGGAGCTGTAGATACTGGCTGTCCTTCTCATTTAATGAATTACTCTCATGATTTAATGTCATTAGCTCAAATTGAATTAAAGAATTCTTGGGACAGAGAATGGAGCATATCCAGACATAGTAAAGGTTGCTACTTTGGTAAAATCCAACCCCAAATTCCTCCAAAACCTTGGTTTTTCAAATTTAGGTTTCTGAACAAACAAATCACATCTACAATCTGCCGTTTAAGGCTCGGGCATGTCTGCACTCCTGTATTTCTAGCTATAATTAGAATCAAAGATCATTCCCTCTGTGAATGTGGTCTAGATGAAGGTTTTCCACATTTTCTTCAGTTGTCAAAATCACCCAATTTCTTTATATGACATCCTTCCCAAAACAATCCCTCGACCAGTTAATACCAATTCCCTCTTAACTATCCCCGATTCCATATATGTCAATACAATCTCAAAATATATTCGAATGTATAATATTAAACTATAATTATTGTGTACTAAATTTAGCTTAACCTAATTCTATATTCCCTGCCCAGGCTTATACCCTCCTATAACTAGATTTTTACTCTATATTGTGTGGTCCACAATTCATGTATTTAGTTGCTTTGTTTTTATCCACATTTTCACCTAATAACCACTAACTCCTTTTCCACCAGAAAGCCTCAAGACAAGGTGTGACAGACCGAAGACCGGACATTGGCAGAATTATTGTGACATTATCACAATACCAAGGGCCATATAGTTATATAAAAAGAAAAGTTATTTGACACTCAGTTTGGCACAAAATTATAACATTCATTGATTATATGCTCATCAATTGTTAAAACGATAAACAACCAGCAAAAATATTTTTATCGTAACTGCAACGCCATTACAAAGTTACGTCGTCAGTTCAATCGCGACGTGTCAGGAACGCATTCTCTGAACGGCCGAACTATAATAAAATAAATCACATTTTCATACTATAGCTCTTATAGGCTGGCCAGAATATTCTTTTTAGCGTGTTAAAATTTTTAAGAACGGATTTTATAAAATTCAACCCATAATGGGCAGTGGCGTTAAAAAAAATTAATCTATATTTCCTTTAGTCTGGCTAAAACTTGAAAACGGCTGGATCGATTTTGATGAAATTTTTCTGTGCGTTTGAGTGGGTCCCTGGCAGGGTTGGCATGAATAAATCATTTTGATTTAAATCAAATTATGTTTTGAATAAAAATCAATGATTTATTTAATCTAAATTGTATCCAATATTTTATGCTGAACTTATGGTTAAAAATTATCATATTAAATAAATTATTTGCCATTAAATCTTTTGAGGTGTTGTTTTTATTAAACCATACTAAATGATAAGACATAGATGTAACGCTGTTGGTTGAATCCATTAGTGGTAGTGTTAATTTTATGTACTTTGGTGTTACGTTATTGGCTGAAATATTGGTTGGTATTAATTTAAACGAAGTGCCTCAATTTAATATTATTTTGTTAAGTTTACATTTTCATCAAAATATTACAAGGGATTTATATAAAAAGTTGGAGAAAAAATACTAATATGAAGTTAATTAATTAATATTTTCTATTTGGTTTTTTATTATTTAGTGTAGTGTACAATTAAGTATAAGATTTTTGTTACGATTTTAATTTTCACCTTTTATGATGCCGAGACGTAACACAGCTGTGGAACCATTTTGAAATATGTGCCGGAGGCGAAAAAATTGCAATATGTAATTATTGTAAAAATGCTTTATCATACAAATAATGTTTCTGAACATCTAATAATCATGTCTACTTAATAAAAGAATCAATAAAAATAGTAAAGTCATTTGAAAAGCAGAAAATATAAGGGTATTTCTCTATAAACTGGGCAACTCGCTCTAAGAAAGTTGTCTCTGCAACTTTTTTGCTTATATATTTAAAAAATCTTATTCAGGGAATATATATCCTCGTATTAAATAATAAACGGCAGATGAACCAATAATATTTCTATTACGTTAGAAAATTTTGAGCATTTTCTGAAAAATCGATACAGAGGACTGTTGCCTGTGTCAGGGGACTGTGTATTTAAATAAAAAATACCATTTTAGTACCAAAATTAATTCTATTTTATTTTTATAAAACTAAGGCTTTTAGGTATTAAGTAATTAAACGATAAAGAAACGAAAAAATCAACAGGTCTTTTTATAATATTCCACTAATATTCAAATTTCTGAGAATCTGAATGATTGAACATATCTTTCACGATAAGTTTTGGCTTGTCTTCATAAATTATTTTACCGATATTAAAGTATAGACGACAATCACAATTCTTTTTGTTATACATTATACTTTCGTTTTCAGGACTCTCCACTTCTTCTTAGCTTCCCGGTGTTCTCTTGGAGTCATATTCTTAACAAGGTTCCTAATTCCCTTTTCTTTGTTCTTCAGGTATTTAAGGTGTTCTTTCTCTCTTAGTTTCTTCCTTTCCTGCGGGTCGTTTTTTTTACGTGGTAGAGCCATGCTGCAGCTATATTAATAGTATAATTGTAGGACGAATGGGTCGGTTCGACCGGGGAAGGACCACGCTCTTACCACAGATTACTTAATAGTTTACTAAACAGATACATCACTCCCATACAAAAGCGAAAATACCTACGCTATAATAGCCTACAAAATCTTAATAATAATATCTGCTGTTCGCTGCGAGAAGAAAATGTACCATAAGTACGCGCACAAAGAGTCGAGATTGTGTTGACCGCCGTGCGACTCACGTGCAAGCGCGTCATCGCACGAATGCGCTAGGGTTGTATATATCATGATTATTGTAATAAAACGAATCTTGCAAAATACCCATATTTTTTATTTGTCAATCAAATATTTTTGAGTTTATCAAATGATTTATACATTTTTTCCTTCTCTGAATTCTCGGTTTTTTTTTTTTATAGGATAAGGGTGACAAACGAGCACACAGTCCACCTGATGGTAAGTGGTTGCTGCGGCCCATAGACATCTACATCTATCCTCGATTACAAATCAAAATGTAGATGCGTTGTCACCCGTGAGGACTAAGATGGAATGCCTCATTTCCAGTAAAAAGGGCCTCCGGCCACCTGCACTCACCAAGCGAAACGCAAAGGTAAACCTCTACTTCACGCTGGTTTTCTGTGAGGTCGTGGTACCACCCCGGTTCGAGCTGGCCCATCCGTGCGACAGCAAAAGCTGCCGCGTGGCTCTACCACTGTATAATAAGTATTAAAACTTATCGTTGAAAATATCCTAAATCGCGTAAATAGTTTTAATAAATAATCATAAGGAAAACAGGAGCAAAGCGGAGGAAAATCAATGGTTTGTAAAATTTGTAACACGCTGCTGCCAGGCCGATTCATTATGGCGTTGTCAAAATTATTTAAGACTTATAATTTGGGTGTCCAGGTTACTAAGGTTACTCAATTTATTAACCACAGCACTGTTATGCTGTTGTTTCGATGTAATCTTATAGTTAAGAAAAAAAATGACAATTTTAATTTTTTTTGACTCTGACACCCATCCACTGCACAATAATTACGTGATTTTGGCATTTCGACGGGTAAGCGCGGAAATGTGCGCAGTGCAAGCCTATATATAATGTACTCTGTGGTGCAAATGCTCAGGCGGCCGTGCGGTAGCCCTATGTCGGTTGTATCGTGGGCGATACGCAGAACGGTAGGCATTATAACGCAGGGATTTGAGCTAGTGACGGAGGCCTGCTCTTACAGAGTACCAGCGTAAAATAGCAGCTTAATGCTGCTGTGTTTCGTATGGTGAGTGTAGAGAACCGGAGACCCATTTTACTGAAAAAGAGGCATTCTATCTTAGTCCTCACGGCTGATAACGTATCTGCATTTCAATTCGCAAACGAAGATAGATGTAGATGTCTATGGGCCACAGCAACCACTTAACATCAGGTGGACTGGGTGCTCGTTTGTCACTCTTAAGTGGCGAAGCTTGCGAAGTCACTTATTGATTTCACGATGTCTGTCCGTCTGTCCCACGATTATCTCGAGAACGGTTTCGAATTTTCAAATTCTGTTTTCAGCAATCGATTACTGATCACCCAGGCATCTGAACGTCCTATTTTGAATTTTTTTTTCCGTTAGTAACCGCTACAAAGCTGATTGATTCGCCACTTTGCTATGCTGTTAGCTTGCTAGGTTTATTCTATAAAAAAAATACGCTCCTATCTTTGCTCGGCTTCTCTTTGTGTTTGTAAAATCTCTTCCCTAGAGTTTTTCTTCCTTAGCACTATATTCAAAACACACATTTACCTAAAACAATGACAAACGTGGTATTAAGACAGTCCCCTGGAGGCGGAAACAGTTCCATGTCTTGTTGAAGGACAGGGGACTGTTGCCAGGGGACTGCTTAATTTGATTTAATTGAAAGGCAGCACAAAATTTTAATGAGTCATCTCATTTTACTTCACACAGCGAATATTTATGTATTATAACAATATAATGTTTCTAAGATTTAAATATAATACATTATAAATAAGTAAAAATAATGCTTACCAGAGGACTGTTGGCTGTCAGGTTACAACATGAGTTCCACGGAGGGATGCTCGTGCAGCACTCAATAAAATTTTGTTAGGGCGCTAATGACGACAACCGTGCAAACTTCAGATGGTTTGCGTTTTGTTACAAGCAGCAATGCAATTGTTTAACCATTAGATTACGGGTCACGTAATTAAAAATATAGACAGGGGAACTGTTCACAAAATGCGGAGACAAATTTTATTTTACTTTTTTAATTTAAAATTGTTTGAATAAGCAAACAATTTGATTGATTCCTATAGTTATTGTCTAAATTAATTTAATGTGAAGTGACTTACCGCTTTGGTGAGACGTCAGGGGACTGTTTTTGAGGACTTTAAAAACGTTTTTAATAAAGTATATTTTCATGAATATTGTACACTAAGCAGAGGTTGATTAGATTATTATCTTTTAAAGTTATCTACGAAATATATAATAATCTGTACTTTTCTATATAATATTGGCCTGAGACAATGAGTTGCCCAGTTTACAGAGAAACGCCCATAAAACTTTTATATTAAGTGTAATTGCCCAATAATCATCAACATTTAATAATAATCAACATTTTATTGTAAATTATAATATAGTGTAAATATTGAATTAATAAACTTTTAAATACGCTTAGCTCTTAATATATTTAAGACTTTTTAATGCTAGAGAGTCCTGTTCCTATTAAAGTATGAAGAAATGTTTATTGAATTAAAATTTCACACGTAAAGTTTAAACAATAAAATGAACACCAACCGATTAAAAATAAAAATTCAATACGAAAGTAAATAATATTTTTAACTGTTAATTTTACCTGTTAAAAAATTAACAAGTAACTTTTAAAAAATAAATAAATTTAACCATTAACATCATGTCTAATTCACATGTCAGACAAAAGGGAAATCCCCGCGCTGTCTTCGCGCAATCCCTTGAGGGCACGTTCCGTTTTGCGAAAAAAATGTAGTTAAATTAAATAATAAAATCAATAAATCAAAAAAATCGTGATTAATTACGATTTTTTAAAAAATCATGTTTTTTCCAACCCTGGTCCCTGGTTGATCTAAACGATTCACAGTTGGACTCGCTAGGTGGCGCTGTTGTCCGAGATCCAGAAATCACCCTTGTGAAGCCGAGACGGATCGCTAGTTACTTATATGACGCGTTTTAGGTAATTATTAAAAGTTTGATATAAATAACTATTAAATGGCAATGACAATAACATGACTGTTCGATAAATAGATAGCGAAACAACCATCTCTTTTTCGCCAGGCGTAACATACATAAATCGGCAAAGTGGTGGTGATAGGTTAGGTGGTACCACAATAGTAAATTCGCATGCCAAGTGTCCCAAATCCTCCTTACAACGGAAGCGATCCAGCAGTGGATTTTTACGGGCTGGTAAACAAGAAGAACTAGAGGCGTAGCTTCCATATTATCTATTGTTACCCAATTATACCGGACGCTTGATCTAGAGCGACCCTAACAGAAGCAATGTACCACTGAAATATTTATCAAAATAGGACCACTCTAGAAATAGATTGATACAAAGCTCACTGTGATCACAAAATTTGTGAAAAATCTGATATTATACTGAAACCTATAGAAAGGAGTGACGATGTATACATGCCACGACATATAAAACGTAATAACTAAAAGCCTTTAATGTAATTAGACATGGAGACGCCTAACCACCACCCACATTGTGTACACGCCGAGAAAATTAATCGCAACCTACGCACAAAAAATTAACAGCCACCCTTGTTGATTCATGTAACTACGTGGGTGGTAATTCACTTCAGTTGTTAGTTTCATTTACTTCTTATAATATGAAGAGCATTATTGAGCGCAGCACGAATGGTTCAACTCGACCGGTGAAGACACACTCGCACAGATTACAAGTATGAAAAGCAGCATAATAGCTTATGTGTTTCATTAGCTATTCCATCTTAGTTCTTAATGGTAAAAACGCCAAACTCCGACATATTCTTATAACATCTCTTTCTCTTCCCCTGCTAATATCTGCTAAAATCTAGAATATTCGGACTTCACAACCATGGTTATAGGTCAGCGGCAACGTTATGAGTTTTAGAAGAAAATTTATTTGTATGATAGCAATCTTCATTTTTAAGTCGTTTGTGGTCATGCGTCTTACTGTTGAACACTAATAGGTTTAACTTGTCCTGATATTAATCTGTTTCACTTTTCCCCAATTGCTATGGACGAAATCAAGAAGATAATCCTTTCCATTAGGTAAATTTAATGCCATATGTTGCGACGATATCAGCCGACCGATGATTATCTATATTCTAGACCATCTTCATCCATTTATTTCGCACATCAATAACTTCTTACATTCTGGAGATTTTCCTTCCCCGTGGCGTAAGGCTTACGTTATTTCCTTGTCCAAGATACCAAATCCCTCTTTACACTATCATTTCCGACCTGTATCCATCCTTCCCTTCCTTTTTCAAAGTCTGAGGTCTGTTTGCACAAGAAGCTTTCGCAGTTTATCTCTTAACTACTTAGTCTAGTCAATCTAGCATACTGCGATTCATGTTCACAGCTACAGGTCACTGCTGATGACAACAGTGATTTTATTTTATTTATTTGTCCACGGGCAATCGATACGGTTCGATTGGCTGGCTTCAGATGTCATTTGTTTTCACATGCCTCGAAAAGCGCCGCCACTGGGATACCACATTATTGTCAGTGATCTCCGAATTCAGGTTGGGTTCAACATGAGGTATCTTGGACTCATTCTTGATAGCCGCTGGAGCTTCCGCGAGCACTTCAAGCGCTTGGCTCCTCGGCTAATGGGAGCGGCAGCTACTTTAAAGCGACTGCTACCCAATGTCGGAGGGCCCGATGCTAACTGCCGCCGCCTCTACTTGGGTGTGGTCCGGTTCATGGCTTTATGTGGGGCCCCCATATAGGTAGGGGCTCTGACGAAAAGAACGGTCACCTTCCTGAGAAAGCCCCAGAAGGCGATGGCCGTCGGAGTCGTACGAGGGTACCGGATGATCTATGAGGCGGCATGTGTCTTGGCGGGGTCTCCATCCTGGGATATGGATATAGGTTCCTTGCGTCTCTGTACGATTGACCCTCGGAACTTCGTCATCAAGGGTATCGTCCTTCTCCCAGAGAGTGGCAATCGCGGAAGCTTCACGCTCGGCAGCTTATGCTTGAAAAGTAGAAAAAGCGTCTAGCTCACCCGAAGGCAGGAAGCAGGACTGTCGAGACTGTTCGTTCGGTCTTGCCAGACTGGTTGAACAGGCGGCATGGGTCACAGGTCTTCCGGCTGGTACAGGTGTTTTCCGGGCATAAGTTCGTTCTAATCTGTACTGTAGTCCGATGTTTGGTAAGTATCTGTGCCGTAGTGCCATAGGCGTAGTCAGAAGAGAGCCGACAACGGAGTGTCATCACTGTGGTAGCGACGAGGACACGGCGCAGCATACCCGTGAGGACTATCCAGCGTGGGCTGTGTTGAGAGTTGGCCCCCGTAGGAGAGCATATTAAGCTCTTCTACTCCCACCATAATTGATGCTTAGGTGGCGGACACAGGGACTGTCCGTCGTTTTATAATGCCTCAAGGTGACGCGCACGGCGTGTTTCCCGTGCGCCCCTAAATAAAGGGGTGGAGAACTCCAGCTCCACTCCGTCATCGAGACGGATCCTGTATTAGTGTGCGAAAGCGTTCCCGTAGCCCCGACCAAGAGCGAATAGATGAACACCGTAGGGTTTTAGCCGATAGAAGTCCGACATAACCTGTCTGTCGTCTCCGCGACAAGCCGGTATCCATGAGGAGTTCCCCGCATTATAAAAAAAAGGCGTGGCTTACTAATTGCACTGCAATCGAGCTTAGTTCCAATATCGTCATTATCACAATAGTGATTAATTATAATTTGCATTGTCCGTAGAATTTTGACGAGCAAAATGGCACCATATAACTAATATCACAACGGACTTTCCGTGGTTGCTAAGGGCTATTAATAAAGAGTAAAAAAATACATAGTGAAATTGTAAGTTACTTAGGTAAAGTACAAATGCTGACTATAATCGAGCATATTATGGAGCGACTATATGAGTTCTGTGAAGCCCAACGCATGCAACTTGGTTATTCTTCGGGAATCGCGACGCTTGGTCCGTATAGGTAGATAGCGTAAACAACAAACAAACCCGAAATACGATTCCTAACAGAAATATGATCGTAATCTACTTAGTTGAAAATCTTGTGAACAAAGTTTTAATTTCAGTATTTTGTGCTTTTATAACTTAAACTATTTTAATTACAAAGACGAAGGTACTTAGGTATTGTAAGTTTTTTTTTATAGAAGAGGGGGCAAACGAGCATGCGGCTCAACTGATGGTAAGCGACTACCACCGCCCATGAATAGCCTTTTAGAAATGTGTAAGCTCTTTTCTTGAAGGTCCCTAAGTCGTATCGGTCCGGACAAATCGCCGATGGTAAACAATTCCACGGGGAAGTTGTACGAGAAATAAAACACCTAGTAAAACGCACAGCGTTTGTGAAAATTGGCGGCTGGAATTAATCCGAACAATTCCTTAGAGCACTCCCCGTGGTAAATTCGATGAAAAATGCAAAGAGATGCAACATCAAAGTGCCAGTGTATCGAGCCGATCAGAAAAAACTCGGTCGTCGACGTTTCGAACCGCTCTGCGCTGGATGCGATCAAGTGGAAGGAGCTGACCCTGGGATGCCCCGGCCCAGAGATGAGAACAGTATTCCATGTGAAGCCGAACTTACGCTTTGTAAAAGTTGCAAGCGATGTGCCGGCATGAAATACTGTCTCGCTCTGCTGAGTACGCCAAGCTTTTTAGAAGCCAATTTGGCCTTCCCTTCCAAGTAACCACGAAACTGCATACTATTCGATATGTCGACGCCGAGGATTCTGATGCTAGCTGAGGCAGCAAAGGGAGTGCCTTGAAACTGAGGAGATACGACAAAGGGGTTCTTTTTAGCGGTAAACGCGCAAACTTGTGGCTTCTGAGGATGGAACTGGACTAGATTTAGTTGCCCCCAATCCGAGACTTTGTTTAGCAAAGACTCGACTTCAGAAACAAGTTTGTCCCGGTACTGGGAGACGTTTTCCTGAGAAATATTGGCACGGCCGGTATGTATATAAGGCATCACCAGTGCTGTCGTCTGCATAGCAATGAATGTTACCAGTTTGTAACATATCATTGATATACAGGAGAAACAGTGTTGGTGATAACATGCAGCCTTGTGGAACACCATCTGCGGTTCTCTACACTCACCATACGTAACACAGCATTATTCTGCCGTTTTATGCTGGTATTCTGTGAGAGGCGTGGTTCTACCACGGTCGAACCGAGCCATTATATAGCTGCGGTGTGACTCTACCACGTCATTTAATTATGTCAATTCGTTATTTAACTCCTCCCTCTCCATTCTATCACAACACCAAGACACGCGGCTTGTCCTCCTTACCGTTATTGTCGACTACACATTCGAATGAAACTATTTGCTTCGTTCATAATGCCTACAGCAAAACAGCGAAGTAATTTGCCAGCATATCTGTCTTTCCATCCGATTACAATGTTTGTGTTTTCATGGCAAGAGTGAATAGGTTTTTGTTAAGCTAACTAGCTAGAGCTCTTGCCATAAGGTGGGATAACAGTCAAGCACTGGCTTGTAATAGTTTAAAAAATCATAATATCTTTTTTGAAGGAGATGAACTTCTTTCCATACAAGCTTTGGCCCGGCTTGAATAAAATTCAAATATGTCTTATTTTTAAAGATTTCAACATCTGCTACTTGTATTAAAAACAATATTTTGCCATATACCTGGGATTTTGTTTTTATTATGTGTTTTATGATTTGTAGATTATGTAGTAAAATCACTCGTTCTTGTGATAATTTGTTTGAATAAATTGAAAAGGACACAACGGAATGCAGTTTTGTAGTTTTTATTCAATAAAATAAAATAAAACTCGATCTATTTTAATTGTTTCGTTATTTTCTGTAATAATTAGTTGTAAATTGTCATCTAGAAAAGCAGCCGGATTCTGTACATTGCCTGTTCTATTCGTCTTATTACCTAAGTACCACATTATTGTTATATGTGGATGCAACAATCTACTGTCTGAGAGAAAAGCCAAGGGGCAAATTAAATAAATCCACGAAAGTAAAAACACGAAACCTATCCAGAAACACAGCCACAATGCTAAATGCACATGACAAGTTAAAACTCGAAGTTACCAAGTTAAGTCTCCTTCGGAAGAGGCAATGATCAATGAATGACCATACCAGCCTATTCAGTCTTGTCAGATAATATTCAAATGGTTTTTTGTTTAGTTCAATAACATAGTCTTTTCAATCTTTTTTCTAAATATATATCTTTTATTCGCCTCAATGTTTTTAAATATTATGACTTCTTTGATAATAAAGGGTACATTTATTATAAAAATAGCCTTCATTATCTATTGCCATAGACAAAACACGCAAAAATATTTAAAAACATTTCGTTTTTGCTATACTAAAAGCATTTACTTTCGTTTTTCAGTTTAAAAAATGTTTTTATGACTGTCCCATGTATTACAAAAATAAAAACTATTTATTTATGCTTATAATTTATCGTTATATTACCTACATATTTTTGTATAACTGTTACGAACGACGTCAAGCACCCAATTTCATACATCTCCTTTATGAACTCTTTTTTTGTTACAGGAGAAACCTTTAACCTGATCGGGGTTCGCCGATTGCTGCAGCATGACGTCGCGGTAAGTGTTACCACTTATATTAAAAGTTAACATCATATTTTGCAAAGCTGAAATGGTTGACAGAAAGTATATTAAATGAACTGTTATCAGGAAAATGCTGATACCCGTCTCCCGTTTCAGTTTCTCTGTCTCCTCTTATACCTACTACGGGACTAGTGAGTTATTAAAAAGAGTTACTGTACCCGGCTAACTGCCATTACACGGTTACTGTAACTCAAAATAATTCAAGACTACGGTTACCAACCCGCTTGCCAAGCATGGCAAATATGGCAAATTCCCCCCTATGAGACAATCTGTGGGAGAGGCCTATGTTCAGCAGTGTTATTATAATAATTTATGTCATAATTTAAATGGCAAAATACAAAAATTCGAGCAAGGAATTATTGTTGGAACTAGATAGGTAGATACATGATATTGATAAACTACTGGCAACGGGCGTTAATATTTTGGGCCATATAATATTTTATCAATTAATTATATAATTAGTTAATTAAAATAATTAAATTCGGTGGGATCAGAATTTTAATATCAGTTTTATTGAGTGAACACAGACCGATAGAACAAGTTTTATAATCTGAGTGAGTGATCTTAGTTAGTCGAATAATGTTAAATTAGGGTCATTAAATTATTTAATTGCACGTATTTATTTATATTTATTTGATATAATATAATAATATATTAAGTCAAATTTTCGAGTTGCGAATACCTACTTATTTAACATTTTCCTCAAAACTCCTCTGGTCCTTTTCGAATCGCTGTTTATGTATAAGATATTAGGTATATAAGGGAGGAATCTTTGAAGACTTTCGAATGTTCATGCTATTTCTTATATTTATTTGACATTTGTTCTTTCATGTTAATTTGCACCTAACTTTGATTCCCGAATAGTTCTTTATAACCTAAAATTATTCATCATCATCATCCTAAAATGTAAAATAATATTCTAAAACTCGTAGGATAAAATAACCGAGGTCATTATTAAAATATTTATAACAACTATAGATAATAAATAATAATGAATGAAAATAGAGTAATACATTGGTTGCTTCCTGTCATAATTATATGAGTAAGCAAAGGTCTAATTAGCCGAGTGCCTAGCGTTTAGCGGCGGGTTAGAATCTCGTGCGGAACAAGTGTTTGTATTGCCTATATATTATTGTAAATTTTTGTCCATGCACAATTTTTAAAGAGAAATTGAAAAGAAAAAGCTAGTGTGGTACTTTTAAAAAATCAACAAAATTTAATGGAAAAATAAAATAATTTTACGATCTGTAAATTTCGTAGAGAATTTCGCCATCCTGTGTTTATTGTTGTATTGTCTTTTCTCTTATAATGTTTTAATAAATATAAAGAAATACGAACTGAATCTTGGCTTTATATACAACAGAATTCAAAAATAGCTTCTAAAATCATGGCTTTAACTCTTCGATACATTCTTTCTTAGCATTCTCAACTCCAGAAACTATCATGTGGAAATTATTTTATTATATTTTAGCACTTTATAGTAGGGTTTTACTTTTTATTGTAAAAATAATAGTTTATTTCAGTAATATAATTTTGTTTTGTGACTCCTTTTAAGCAAATAGTGCATGTAGCAGGTGACTCAGCTCTTCCATATCTTTATATTATATAATATTTAGAGATTCTAACATCATTAATTATAAGTCTTTCTACATTCGATTTTTTTTAGATTAAATGTCTAATTCTTTATTGATTTCTTTGACAAGTGTGTTTATCCGCAACTTCATTCGTGTAAAGCTTAAACAAAAAAATCTCACAGTGATTCGTAAGTCAATACTTTTATTTGGGCAAGTAGTTCAATTATCAAAAAAATCATTTTAACCTAAGTTTTTTTTTATTGGGGCAAATACAGTTACACATTAATGTAATACAAGACGTTTAATTTATACTTCGAGGTTGAATTTTAATTCATAGTCGAGGATAGATGCGGGTTTCTGTAGGCTGCAGCATCCTCTGATTATGATGATATCGGCTTTTATATTTTTAATTGTACAATTATTTTTTTATATACCTGTACGAATGTAATATCTTATTCTTGGTCACCGACATTCAGAATACAAAATGGTACTGCCGTTGTGTAATGGCTCAAGCATTATGTATTCTGCATATGTAACCGCAAGATGGTTAGTGGTCAAAATCAGTCGAGAGAAAATAATTGAATCACGCTTTTATGACACAAGTCATCTGCATATACTGTTCATGTGAATACAGAACACTTGATCTTTTCTTGTCTTCATGAACTAGTGTTTTTTTAATCATTATAATAAGAAAAAGGAAATTTAATCATAACCATGCCATCTCCTCTCTCATAGATGTACACAAAAAAAAATATTAACCATGCGAAATAAGGAATCGAATAAAACTACTTTTACGGATTCAATTATTATAGTTCTTAGAATTAAACGCGATAAACACCGAAGTAGTTTTATGCGATATGTTCGCGTAAATAAATCATTACGGAAACGAGGAATCATTAAGACTTATTAAGCTTATGGAGAGGTGTTTTAAAAAAAATAAAACAACTGAAATTACATAATGACCGCAATTATATACACTGTAGAGCCATGCTGTAGTTATATTACAGTCGGAGGACAAATGGGTCGACACGACCGGGGCAAGACGACGCTCTCATTGAATACCAGCGTAAAATAGCAGCTTAATGCTTTCGTATTGTGAGTATAGACAAGGGGAGATCCTTATAACTGAAAACGAGGCGTTCCATCTTAGTCCTCAGGGGTGACAACGCATCTCTAATTTGATTATTAATTGAGGGTAGATGTAGATGTCTATTACCCAAATACTCAAACGCTACTCAATTTTAAGACGCCGTTAAGTCTCGTGTTTTTTTTATAGGATAAGGGTGACAAACGAGCACACAGTCCACCTGATGGTAAGTGGTTGCTGCGGCCCATAGACATCTACATCTATCCTCGTTTGCGAATCAAAATGCAGATGCGTTGTCACCCGTGAGGACTAAGATGGAATGCCTCATTTCCAGTAAAAAGGGTCTCCGGCCACCTGCACTCACCAAGCGAAACGCAGAGGTAAACCTCTACTTCACGCTGGTATTCTGTGAGGTCGTGGTACCACCCCGGTTCGAGCCGGTCCATCCGTGCGACAGCAAAAGCTGCCGCGTGGCTCTACCACTTTAAGTCAAAGTGAAAGTGACACCACGAGATTTAACGGTGTCTTAAAATTTAGTAGCGTTTGATTATTTGGGCATATGCACTGTACTCGTTTCATTATTATTATATAAAAAGATACATAAATTGCCTTGGATAAGTGATTTTTTTCATATCAGTATTAACATTTTGAAAGCAAAAATATATCTATATAAATAAAATGATAGAGGTATGCAGTTGTGTGCGCATCACGGAAAAACGATTCCAATTAGGTTTTCTAAGTTTTATTTCTTAGACAAAAACCCTTATCTAAAAAAATATTGTGATATCTTCATTTAATAATATAAAGTTATTAAAGTTTTAAGCAACAACGATTTTTATAAGCACTACGAGTTCAGTGATGTGTGTAAGCAAAGCGGACGAAGTCGCGGGTATCGGCTAGTTTAGCATATATTCAGCTATTTGCTTTATACTACAACCAACGATAATAATAATGTTACAGAACTGCCGGTCAATGTAACGTATAATTTTCAAGACGATCGTAATAGTTTTATCTATATTTTTTTAAACTAGATTGGCATAGGAGGAAAATATACAGTGGTTGGAACAGACCAAAGTGCCTCCTTTGACTCAGGAGTTAGTTAAAACTTTTCATAGCATAGAAAAGTTTTAATTTAGGGATTTTGGGAGATCATTCAATTGTAGATATCCCATATTTGATTGATCTCCGATAACCTATTATATCTAATGTTTGGTCTTACATAACCGTATGTAATATAGGCTAGACCGTCTGTTCGTGCTGCTGGAAGCTGGCGCTGGTGCTGCGACGCGGCGGGCGGCAGCTCGGCAGCTTGGCGAGGTGCAGAAGGCACACCCTGAAGAGCTGCACCGCCTGTTGGGAAGGCTTATGAAGTACCTGCGTTCTCCGGTTTGGGAGACTAGGATAGCTGCTACACAGGTGAACTTTAACGATTTACTCTCTAAGACTATCACTACTGCCCTTCACAATTTCACTGCTGAACATAGATTGTCAAGTACGGTCCTGAGCCACTTGCATCCATCGATTACCTGCGTGTTTCATCAGGTTGTCAGTCCATCTAATGGGGGATTACCAACACTGCGTTTTCCAGTACGAGTCTGCCACTTGCAAACCTTTCTTCCCCATCCATTGTCGATTCTTGGAGCTATATGACCAGCCCATTGCCACTTCAGATTATGATCCGCTGGGCTTATAAGTTTATAAGTATAATGGGATATCCTCGTTCTTTTAGAGAGGATAAATGCCATCGTTACCACGTTGGGCTACCTTGGCATTTGGTTACTTTGAGCTGTTATCTGGAAGATGTTGCTGATAAATTCCTGTTTCAGTTTCCCTCTGTCGCGCCTCTTACAACCCTACGGGATCATGAGAGTGGATAAAATCCTTACATCGCCACTATACGGTTATTTTAAATCTGTAAAAGTGGATAATAATATTTTATGTTTTTTTTTAATCTAGCGTAAATTTTTAATATAAATAAATTAAGGTTTTGATAACGATGAAAACTGTATAAATTAAACAAAGGCTAAACTTAACGGACTTTTTCAAAACGCGGTTTAATGCTAGTCTCGAGCTTAAACTATGGTTTGAAAATTTTTTTTATTTCAAATATTTCATCTTAGTTCTAGCTTATCTATAAGTTACCGTTCGGGATTTAATTTATCTTTTAGTTTTTGGTTTTACAAACGTCAAATCGGTGTTTGCAGGTTAAAGATATTTGTTGACTTATTTTCATTTGTATTGTTATTTAATATTTAATACAAAATAAACGATAAAAAATATGATTTATGTAGAATTAAATTGCGAATGGAAAACTTACGGCATATGTTATTTAATGCTTTCGCTCTTGTACTCAGTTTTTCTTCTTCGGAATTCCATTTTTCACTCCTTTGTTTTCTTTGCCCTTCCATTTCAGAATCGCATTAAATTGTTTTATATTTTAAATTAATAGATAGCATTGGTAGTAAGAAGGATATATTTTGAAGTAGATATTAACTACATACTTTCATTGAAACTAACACGAATAGTACTTGAAATGCTTTTCACAATGAAGTATTCGAAAAATACGTAACCGACATGTGCGAATTATACGAGGGTGGATTGAAAAGTACTCGGCCTAACACAGATCAATTCAATTCTAAAAATCAAATCTACCCACATTATTTAGTTCAGTTCAGACTAGTTCATTGTGTGAAGTTCGAAACGTGTGCGATAATTAGTTGTGATTTTATAAATTTATTAACAAAGTAATCGGACATAATTTCCGCGAATGGAGCAAATCGAGCAGCGTGCCGTCATTAAGTACCTCCATAAGAAGGGGCTATCATCAAAAGCCATCGATGATGACATGGTCAGTACATTAGGCGATTGTGCTCTGTCATATTCATCCGTCAAAAAATGGATAGCAGAATTTAAGCGTGATAGAGAGAGTGTGAAAGATGAACCCCGCTCTGGAAGGCCTTCGACGTCAACTACTGACGAAAATATTAAAAAAGTACTTGATTTAATAATGGAAGACCGCAGATTAAAAATTAGAGAGATAGCCGAGATTATAGGCATCTCTTATGAACGAACACAAAACATCACTGTCAACGAGTTGGGTTTCCACAAGGTGTCTGCGAGGTGGGTTCCGCGACTGCTTTCAGTTGAACAAAAAAGGACGCGATTGACTATTTCACGCGACTGTTTGGAGTTATTTGAAGCCGATGCAGATGATTTTTTGAATCGTTTTGTTACTATAGACGAAACATGGGTTCATTGCTGTACACCAGAAACAAAACAACAATCAAAACAGTGGAGAAGACCTGGTTCACCACCCCCTAAAAAGGCTAAGTCGATTTTGTTGGCAAATAAGGTGATGGCTTCAGTATTCTGGGACTCGAAAGGTGTGATTATGATTAATTATCTTGAAAGGGGTCAGACTATAAACTCTGATTACTACTGCACCTTACTACGTCGTTTACGAGAGGAAATAAAAGAAAAACGTCGAGGAATGCTCAGAAGAAAAGTCCTGTTTCATCAAGATAACGCCCGTGTTCACACGTCAGTACAGTCAATGGCTGAAATTCACAACTGTGGCTTTGAACTGTTACCGCATCCGCCGTATTCATCTGATCTGGCACCATCAGACTTCTTTCTGTTCCCTAACCTAAAAAAGCACTTGGGAGGTCAAAGATTTTCGACAAACGACGAGGTCAAAGCAGCTGTAGACGCATATTTTGACTCTAAGGAAGAATCATTTTTTTTCAACGGTCTAAATGCTTGGAAGGGGAGGTGGCAAAAGTGTATTGAACTTGATGGTGATTATGTAGAAAAATAAAAATATAACTGATTTAGTATGTGTTTATTTTCTTGGTTAGGCCGAGTACTTTTCAATCCACCCTCGTATTTTGTTTTAAACGCAAGAACCAAAATAACTAATAACTAAGTATATAATCTTTACTTATGTTATTTGTAATATAGTCAAGTTTAAAACATGTCTAAAAATAAAGCAGACTTTATATTAGAGTTAATAATGCTTTTTTGTAATAAAATGGGACGGCCTTAACTGAAGAACGCAAAGCGTGGTACCACAGAATAAATAATAGTACTAGTGGTACCTAATTATAAGTCATACTCCAGTATATCAACTACTACTCCCAACACCACTACACTAGGAAAGACACACCAATGACGACAATACAAACAAGTATACAAACAAGTATTGTCGTCGTTGGTGTGTCTTTCCTAGTGTAGTGTTGGGATTAGTGGTGACGGTGATAGTGCACGCAATTGAGGGAGGTTGGGAGGTGCTCATCAAACTAGGTAAGACATATCATTTTATTTTATCGAGCGGGATGTACGCGAAGTAATTTTTTGCCAACTTTAATAAAGTAGGAAAATTAAATAAAACTCCCATAAAATATTAAATGTTTAATTAAACTGTTAAATCATCCAATAAAACACTTTTTGACAATTAATATACTTGAAAAGCGTAAAGAAATATTAACAGGCCATGCTAAAAAAGGCTATAGTTAGCTAAACTGATTTTTCATCAAAAAATCCTCCTTTGCATTCTATGACTTTTTCACCAGTCTCGGTATACGGGCAATCAATTTGTTGATAGTGTCTTGTGGTATATTGCTCTAACTTTCGCACAAAGCGTTCCACATTTCTTTTCGCGAGGACGAACCACAATTACGGACGTTCCTATCAAGCTCTTACCACAAAAGTTCAATGGGATTAAGAATTAAGATCCAGGCTCTGAGGAGGCCAAGCCATGTTTTTTTAACCCCTTTCTCTTTCTCTTCCAAATATCCTCTGCATAATTTTGAGCTATGCTTAGGATCATTGTCCTGTCGAAAAATTAATCCATCTCCAATTAGTCGCAACCCCGAAGCAACGGCATTTTGTTCTAAAATTTTTTTATACTCTTCCTTTTTCATAATTCCGTAAATTTTGATCAAATCGTCAGTTCCTTGGCTGGAAAAGCAACCCCAGACCATAATTGAGCCACCACCATGCATGATTGTTGGGACTAGACAGTCTGGCATCATCTTTTCTTGGTCACTGCGTCGAACGTAAATTTTTCGTTTTGAACCGAATAGCTCAAACTTGTCTTCATCGATACAAAGAACTTTTTTAAATCTTCTTCAGTCCAATCTCGATGGGTAAGGGCCCATTGCGTCCGTTTTTTTCTTTTTTATAGCCTTAGCAGAGGTTTTCAAACGGCGACACGACCATAGATTTTCGCATGTCTTAATCGCCGTTTTACTGTAGTCAATGATAAAGGTTCAACTCTGGTTTTGTTTACTTCAACGCGGATTTCCAGCGCTGTTAAACATCTATTTAGCTTGCTGGTAACAACAATGAAATGATCTTCACTTGACGTGGTAGCTCTTGGCCTTCCCGAGCGTGGACGATCTTGAAAAGTGCCGGTCTCCCTGTAATTGTCCTCCTCATCGAGTCATTGTGCCATGAACACAAGTCCTCGATAACTTCAATTGTAAAACAATCTCACGTTCGGATTTGCCTTCATTATGTAAAACAACCATGGCAGAACGCACTTCACTGCTAATTTCGCGTGCTTTTCCCATTTTAAAACTTCTTCACTGTAGAAACCACAAGTTTAGACTAATTGAGATTGTTTGTGAACAAAACCATGTAAACTCAGGTAATAATAAGTCGGAAACACGTGTTTTTAGAAGCTAAATAATCCTAATTATTGACCAATGGGAAACAACAGCAAAGCAATTAGTTATTAGCCCATCATAAAAATATTATTACGACTCTACCACCTGGCTTTAACGCAGCGTTTGTCGGTGTTTGAAAATTATACATGTTTATTGTCCAATAACTTGAAAGTTAATAAAAGAATGACTTCTTTAGATATTTCGATATTAACAATAGAATATGCAGGTGTACATTTCTTTTATTTAACTTATGGGATTTCGTTACAATTTATAGATAATTATGTTGTTTAAGTGTGGTCTTAAACTTTTGGCCGGCAGTGTATACTTAAAATTTTTTTTAAGCGTTTTCATATAATTATTCGATCTCTCTTACGAACAAAATTCTCAACTCACTCATAAGTATTTTAGTATGTAGTGTGGTGAAAATATTATTATTTTTACAGTTGAAAGCGGTATTAAACGAGACGTGTTTACACGGTTGATATTGTATGAAACAGCAATAACGCGATATGGTCAGTGGCCTATGTAATGAAAAGCTAGCACTTGCTATCTATTATTAAGTTAGTCTAGAAAGTCTAAAAGAATGATTATTTTTTATAGAATGGTAGTGACAAACGAGCACAAACAGAAACAGAAACTTTTTTATTCTCTATAGATTATAAATAATACTTATTGAAAGTCACTCTTTTGTATAATTACCACTGGTTCGAAAAAAAACCTCTGTCCTGGGAAGAACCAGCAAGAAACCCAGCGGGACTTTTTTTTAAATAACAGCTTACAATCATGTATGTTACACAAATTAACAACACAATAAATTAGAAATAGCTTGGTAGCGATCATCTCATTTCCAGGGGTTATTATCATCTATAAATTCTTTAATACTATAATAACTTTTTTATACAAACTTAGTTTAATAAAGTTTTTGGCCTTTGAGCAGGTCAAATTTTGTATATTTTCTGGAATTTTGTTGTAAAAGCGTATACATCGCCCCAAGAATGAATTACTGACTCGATGGAGTCGAGTAACTGGTACTACTAGCTTGTGTCTGTTCCTAGTATTTACAGAATTAATATCACTTATTTTTTTAAAACTACTTTTATATTTGTGTAAGTACATTACATTTTCATAAATGTATTGAGAGGCCAAAGTTAATATATTAATTTCCTTAAATTTTTGTCGCAGCGACTCTTTAGGCTTTAAATCATAAATTGCTCTTATGGCCCTCTTCTGTAAAACAAATATAATTTCAGTGTCAGCTGCGTGTCCCCATAGCAAAATACCATACGACATTATGCTATGGAAATAGCTAAAGTAAACTAGTCTAGCTGTTTCAACACTGGTTAGACTTCTAATATTTTTTACAGCATATGCTGCAGAACTAAGTTTGCTTGCTAGTTCTGATATATGGGGGCTCCATTGAAGCTTCGCGTCTAGTGTGATTCCAAGAAAAATGGTGATATCTACAAGACTCAGTTTCTCCCCATTTAAAATTACATTAGTATTTAATTGTTTGACATTTGGAGTCATAAATTTCATACATTTCGTTTTAGTGCCATTTAAATGCAAATTATTAACATTGAAACAATTTACTAATTTAGATATAGCATTATTTACTTCGTCATATTTTAGCAATTGTCGACTTAATTTCAAAATTAAAGAAGTGTCATCTGCAAATAATACTATATCATGGTTATCTCCTACTATGTAAGGTAAGTCATTAATGTATACAAGAAACAGAAAGGGGCCGAGAATTGTGCCTTGAGGCACGCCCATCTGTACCATCGACCCGGAAGAACTCATACCCTTAGCCCTTTTTACTGGAAATGAGGCATTCCATCTTAGTCCTCACGGGTGACAACGCATCTACATTTTGATTTGTAATAGAGGATAGATGTAGATGTCTATGGGCCACAGCAATCACTTACCATCAGGTGGACTGTGTGCTCGTTTGTCACCCTTATCCTATAAAAAAAAAAATACTGTTAATGACAACTTTTTGCGTTCTGTAGTATATAAGTATGACTTAAATATGAAATAATTAATTTAAGACCATCACTTCTTACACCGTAGTGTTGAAGTTTCCTGATTAATGTTTCATGGTGAACACAATCGCAGGCTTTCGATAAGTCACAAAATATACCCAAAGCATCCTGTGAATTCTCCCATGCATTAAATATATATTTAATCAGCTCAACACCGGCATCAGTTGTCGAGCGACCCCTTGTGAAACTAAATTGATTTTTATGAAGTAAATTATTTATATTAAAGAAATTTAACATTTGATCAAGAATAATTTTTTCAAAAATCTTACTAAGTGGTGGTAGTACAGAAATAGGTCTAAAATTGGCGGGGTCTATGTACTACCAGATTTAAATAAAGGTATTACTGTACTATACTTCATGAAATCAGGAAACACACCAGATTCGATACTAGTATTAAAAATAATAGCTAAATGAGGCGCGATTGTATCTATTATAGACGCAATAACTTTAACGAAAATCCCCCACAGATCCGCAGTTTTCTTAATATCAATAGTTTTAAAATATTTTACAATATCATTTGATGATACTTTATGAAATGTAAAATTCTTTGTACACGCATTTACATTTTGTTTAAGTAATGATTCGGCGACCGCAGGAGAATTCAGTGACTTAGTGGTTAATATCAAAAACCATTGCAACGTCCTGATCTGATTCGGTTAATTTGTTATTAACACTTAACTGGTAGTTTGAATTGCGAGAGTTAATCTTACCAGTTTCGCTATTAATTATACTCCATGTCATTTTAATTTTATTAGAAGCCGTCTTAATGTTGTTGCTCAAATGCAAAGACGTGGCTGTGGAGCACACTCTTTTAAATATTTTTGAATATTTTTTTACATATTCCCTAAATTCGACGCTATGAATATATGACCTTTCATGGTAAAGATCATATAACCTATGTCTGCTCTTATGGACTCCTACTGTCGCCCATTCATTAAATGACTTCCGACTGTTCAAGGAGAATGTTTTAGAAGTAAAAGTATTATTAAATTCATTGCAAATAAGCTTAAATAATGTTCCATACAAAAAATTTGGATCATTTTGGTATGAAACACACAGTCCACATAATGGTAAGATACGTTGACACCCATAAGGACCAAGATGGAATGTCTCATTTCCAGTAAAAAGGGTCTCCGTTTCTCCCCACTCACCATACGTAACAAATTTTACGCTGGTATTCTATGAGAGCGTGGTCCTACCCCGGTCGTGCCGACCCATTCGTGTCACAACCATATTATAGCTGCATAGTATCGTTTACGTTTTACGTGGCTTTACCACGTATAAACGATACACGTAAAACGGTAAACGTTGTTCCGTCGATTGCCATTTTTGCCATTCCCTCGAAATTAATGACGCTACCTTTTACCCACATTGCTGTTAAATCTAAATTTAAAATATAGTTAAATGGTAAATACTATTATTTTTGCTATTAATATATTACTATATTAGGTATATTTATATTTTATTTTATAAATACTGATTCTCTCTCTCTCTCTCTTGCTCTTAAGAGTGTGTGTGAGAGAGAGAGAGAGTGAAGGATAATCCTCCGTTAGTTATCTTACTTTACGTTCATTCTTCTGTCAGTATTATTATAAAGATTTATTAGTCCAGTATGTTAACTAATAATTTTAATTCTATTTCCTATGCAGGCTGTTGAGGCGATACTCTCGAACGTTCCAGAATGGCACCCCACACCGGCTACTGTGAAGAAGGGTATGTAACTTTTGTGTCAGGTATTAACGGATTTTTTAAAATGTACGAGGGTGGATTGAAAAGTACTCGGCCTAACCAAGAAAATAAACACATACTAAATCAGTTATATTTTTATTTTTCTACATAATCACCATCAAGTTCAATACACTTTTGCCACCTCCCCTTCCAAGCATTTAGACCGTTGAAAAAAAATGATTCTTCCTTAGAGTCAAAATATGCGTCTACAGCTGCTTTGACCTCGTCGTTTGTCGAAAATCTTTGACCTCCCAAGTGCTTTTTTAGGTTAGGGAACAGAAAGAAGTCTGATGGTGCCAGATCAGATGAATACGGCGGATGCGGTAACAGTTCAAAGCCACAGTTGTGAATTTCAGCCATTGACTGTACTGACGTGTGAACACGGGCGTTATCTTGATGAAACAGGACTTTTCTTCTGAGCATTCCTCGACGTTTTTCTTTTATTTCCTCTCGTAAACGACGTAGTAAGGTGCAGTAGTAATCAGAGTTTATAGTCTGACCCCTTTCAAGATAATTAATCATAATCACACCTTTCGAGTCCCAGAATACTGAAGCCATCACCTTATTTGCCAACAAAATCGACTTAGCCTTTTTAGGGGGTGGTGAACCAGGTCTTCTCCACTGTTTTGATTGTTGTTTTGTTTCTGGTGTACAGCAATGAACCCATGTTTCGTCTATAGTAACAAAACGATTCAAAAAATCATCTGCATCGGCTTCAAATAACTCCAAACAGTCGCGTGAAATAGTCAATCGCGTCCTTTTTTGTTCAACTGAAAGCAGTCGCGGAACCCACCTCGCAGACACCTTGTGGAAACCCAACTCGTTGACAGTGATGTTTTGTGTTCGTTCATAAGAGATGCCTATAATCTCGGCTATCTCTCTAATTTTTAATCTGCGGTCTTCCATTATTAAATCAAGTACTTTTTTAATATTTTCGTCAGTAGTTGACGTCGAAGGCCTTCCAGAGCGGGGTTCATCTTTCACACTCTCTCTATCACGCTTAAATTCTGCTATCCATTTTTTGACGGATGAATATGACAGAGCACAATCGCCTAATGTACTGACCATGTCATCATCGATGGCTTTTGATGATAGCCCCTTCTTATGGAGGTACTTAATGACGGCACGCTGCTCGATTTGCTCCATTCGCGGAAATTATGTCCGATTACTTTGTTAATAAATTTATAAAATCACAACAATTTATCGCACACGTTTCGAACTTCACACAATGAACTAGTCTGAACTGAACTAAATAATGTGGGTAGATTTGATTTTTAGAATTGAATGGATCTGTGTTAGGCCGAGTACTTTTCAATCCACCCTCGTATTGTAAGCCAGTGCTTGACGTCAATCCCACCTGGTGGTAGTGGGGATGTAGCCCTTAATTTCTGTGTTTCCTCGTTTAGTTATCACTGCAATTAATCATCTTATCAGCCTTATTAAAATTATTGTATGATGAAGGCGTTTTTAAGCCTCAGTAACTGGCATATAATTGCTCATACTATCTATACTCGCCATGTTAGGCAAGTGCGTTGGTAAATGAAGAATTGACACCCACTTAACTGGAAATCAATTTTCGTTTCTTGGGTGTCGTAAAAGGCGACTAAGGCAAATGCAAAAATATATGGCTTCCCATAAATGGCGGTGGCGTAGTCACCATATCGTTAAAGTTATGCGTAGAGTATCCAGACCAGCGTCGGGGAGCAGCGTCAAAGGTTTAAGACTGCTACTGCGATCTTTGATCCACCGACCTAGTGTGACGGTTGATGCAAATCTCCCTACAACGGAAGAAAGCCAAGTTCAGCGTAGTTTTTTTTACGATCTGATGACCTTACGAATGGTGGATCAGCTGGTCGCTAAAGTATTGTTCGTTAGATCACTACTGGCTATAACACTTGTGGAATAGGTTAATAATAATAAATAAATTGAAATTTGTGCATTCCCCTTATAGACTGGGTGATGGTGACAGAAAATAGTCTCCCATTTTCTACTGCATGCCTTTTTAAGAATTGATAACTAACCCTAAAATATGAAAGATAGATGGGTTACGAGCCCTTGCGCGCTTGCACGTCATAAAGAAAATGGCTTCTGTTTGTGTAAAGAATTTTAATATTTTTCGCGGAAAATATTAGGAAAATGTTGTGAAAATTCAATATAACTTTTCGTTGTATTGAATTTTTAAAATTTAAAATACGATGGTGTTATTTAATTCGCATGCCATTTTCGATATATACTTAAAATAATATGTTTTTATGAAATGCAAAACGGCATGCAAATTAAAAACACGGAAATGTTTCATATTTTATGAAACTTTCATTATTATATAAAATACGATCGTGTTATTTAATACGCATGCCATTTTCGGTATATACTTAAAATAATATGTTTTTATGAATTACAAAACGGCATGCAAATAAAAAACGCGGAAATGTTTATTTAATTTTTTGCAACTTTTGATATTATTTATAATATAATGATCACGTGCAACATGCATGCCATTTGTATTTCAGAATTATTTGGTCATAAAATTAATATTTATCTTTAATAGAAGTAGCTTGAAATCATGGAAAATTTGTATTGAATTTTCACAACATTTTCCTAATATTTTCCATTCTTGGTCATACGAGGGGTGCATGCCAATTTTCGTAGAGTAATTTTGAGATAAAAAAACTAATTTATTACAACGGCATGCAATTTGTAAACACGGAAATGTTCTATTTTTTTTTCATTTCTACGTAACCCTTTGAGCCCCGTCGGCCGTTGCGAATTGTATGCCATCAATTATTATAGCTTGAATTTGTTCCAACTACGTTATATTACATAGGCATGCAATATAATGTCACGGAAAAATACTAAAATTCTTTATACAAAGAGAAGCCATTTTCTTTATGACGTGCAATCTTTCATATTTTAGGTTTAGTTATCAATTCTTAAAAAGGCATGCAGGAGAAAATGGGAGACTATTTTCTGTCATCATCTCCCAGTCTATTACGGACCAACCAACGAAGTATGTCCATAGCTGAAGACAAGAAAATATTTTTAATTTTTGCAAAAAGAAAAATATAAATGTGTAAAGGCTTATATTTAACATAAAATATCCGAAACATGTATAAATATATTAGTGAATGTACGAGCTGTAGATTTTGATAAAATAATTTTGATATATATTTAGAATTCGTTGAGTGTAACACACAAAGAAATTATTAAAGTTACAAGTAATGAGCACGGTTTAATAAGCGTTTTTATCTCTTTAAAATTATCTAATAAATAAAAAAATAAGCTTGAATGAGACTGAAAGGTTAGAATTAGATTTTATGTTTTGTAAAAACTACCAACTTTGTTGGTTATGTGATTTTTTGAATATAATCATACTTACTTACTTACTTACTTATCGTCACGCACAATCCCTGACGGGGTAGCCAGAGAGAACAGATCGCCAAGTGTCACGATCCTTACATACCTCTTTCGCTTCTTTCAGATTCATCATCTTCTTCATACATGCACGTCTAGGTATCCGAGTACTCTTGACCCTCCCCTCTTCGAGCAATTTGCTCACATGGTCTTCGAAAGTTAGTCTCGGTCTACCTCGACACCTTTTAATATTAACTTTCGCGCTATATATTTTCTTCACCATTCGGTCTTCACTCATTCGCTCAACGTGCCCAAACCATCGAAGCACGCCCTTATCAATTTTTGTGATAAGGTCATCTTTCAAACCTGCCATATTGCGAATCTCTTCGTTTCGCTTTCGGTCAGCCATGGTGACGCCGCACATTTTACGAAGAGATCGCATCTCCACTGCATTCAACTTGCTTTTATGCTTCTTCTGGCATACCCAGGTTTCGCTGCCATATAACATAGTCGGTACCAACACTGCGTTATGTATTGCAAGGCGTGCACTCTTCACTACGCCTTGCCTTTTGACTAACGCAGTCAGGGCACCATTGACTTTGTTCCCGGCAGCGACACGCCTGTCTACATCTAAATCACATCTTCCATCCCGGCTAAAAGCACTCCCCAAGTATACAATTTCATTTACCTGTTCTAGACATTCCTGATTTACCCATATTTCACACTTCGTTCTCTCTTCGTCCCTTTCAAATACCAGAACCTTAGTTTTATTAGCATTCAAGCGGAGACCTTTAATTTCACATTCCTCTTTCATACACGTGACTAATGCCTGCAGTTCTGCCTCTGATGGTGCAATAAGCACTGCATCATCAGCATACAGCAGACAATTTACTTTAATGTCACCCAATTTCACACCCAAACAGCTATCTTTCAGTTTCTGTAAACAGCTGTCGAGATACAGTATGAACAGCCAGGAAGACTCTTCTTTTACTACTGCCTCTTTTAATCGTTCCACACACTTCTTCCGCTGCACTTACCATTCCATCCCTAAGGTTCTGCCATGTTCTTTCAACACATTCTTTTCTGCCATCGATGTTGTCAAGCTTTTCGGCTACCCTCGCATGATATTTGTCCCTAGTATCCGCTTCCTGAAGCTTCCAGCTTCGGATGCGACAGACAGTG
Source organism: Parnassius glacialis (assembly GCA_033319125.1). Lineage (NCBI taxonomy): Eukaryota > Metazoa > Arthropoda > Insecta > Lepidoptera > Papilionidae > Parnassius > Parnassius glacialis. Next base: position 14,846,034 of record JAVANC010000005.1, on the reverse strand, counting down.
AATATAATCATGATTTTAATTATACGTCAGTACTCTTAGTTAATGTGTTTCCGCAAAGTAACGCCTTCATGCATTATTTAAGTGCTTATAGCAATTAATTAGTTGATTCTTTGTAGTAATAATGTTTTGTTTTTCATCCAAATTTTCCGACGACATTCGTTTGTCCACGATGAATAGAATCTGTTGTTACAAATCATGTTATTTGTGTAAGTTATAATCTAACGGGCTTTATATCACCACGAATTTAAATATCTTAAATAAATACTCACGCTTACGGCTTTACTAATGCTGCACTCTGAGAGTTTACATACAATTAAAATCATGATAATATTCAAAAATCCAACGAAGTTTGTTAGTTTTACAAAATATAAGATCTAATTCTAATCTGTCTAATTTTAGTCTGATTCGGGCTTATTTGTTTAGTGATTAGGTACATAATTTCAAAGAGATAAAAATGTATTTCCTAAATGCTAAAGGCTATAGCAACAAATTATCATCTTAACGTGTAGTTTTTATAACACGCTTTTATTAGTTTCGCGTGTATCTATCTATCTATTTATTTAACGGAATCTTTTAAAATAATTTTCACTAACTTGTTGACGGCCGATTGATTGGATATTTCACTCGTATCAAGTACCGATGACAATACAATAATTTAATATTTTTATCTTAGTATCCTGATGGGGATCACCATGATAAAAAATATGTTTATATTTAGCGTGTTTAGTTTTTTTAAAATTCTTATTAATTATTTAAACAACCTGAAATGACAAACGTTCTCACAGTCCACCTGATGGTACCTGACACCTGCCGCCAACTTCAAATGTACTAAAAGGTTGCGGATACAACAAAAATAGCAATGAGAGTTTTGTTTCGATATTAAGTGGTAAAATGGGTTTACAAAGACTAAAACAACTGAGGTAATATAAATACTGAGTAGAGTCAAAGAAGTGTAGAGTTACACAAAAATAAATACCTAATGTTATAATACCTAGTACTGGTGATAACCGTGGGATCTTTCAATCTCTATTGGAGTCTACTTAGTCTTATTAAAGGTTATTGGTTATTGCTATACAAGGGTGTTAACCCCTCCCTATGTCTAAAGCCTGTAAGTGTGTCTCACCTGCTCACCCCCCTTTGCTTGTGTGACTACGGTACTCAAGGGCTAACTACCACCTTTGATGAGTTATGAGTAGAATATTATAATTATCAGAAGTTTTGGGTTACTTAATGTAAATTTTTGGCAAAATAAGTTATTAAGTATTTAACTTCTGGATTTAATACAATTCCTCGTATATAGGAGTATTAAATAGTAATAAAGCTTTAAATAGTAAAAAAAAATACATAAATTTTTACATATTTTCTTTCGCATTAAAAAGAGATTAAAGTACATATGTAACTGTGGTAGAGCCAGGCGGCAACTTTTGCTGTCGCATGGGTGGGCCGGCTCAAACCGGGGTGGTACCACGACCTCACAGAATACCAGCGTGAAGTAGAGGTTTACCTCTGCGTTTCGCTTGGTGAGTGCAGGTGGCCGGAAGCCCTTTTTACTGGAAATGAGGCATTCCATCCTAGTCCTCACGGGTGAAAACGCACCTGCATTTTGATCTGTAACAGAGGATAGATGTAGATGTCTATGGGCCGCAGCAACCACTTACCATCAGGTGGACTGTGTGCTCGTTTTTCACCCTTATTCTATAAAAAAGAAAAAACATATTTGTATCCCTAGAAAACGTCGTATTATCACAACCTTAAAATTATTTTTCTTAATATAACTATACGTTTTATTTATTCTACTTACATTTACCTTGCCAGTTGGGGATTAAATTTATATTTATTTAAAAAAATATAATAGGTTTATATTTACTTTCAATTTGTATTCTACTGCTATATAAGACCGTATGTGTAGGCAATGTTCAAAGATGTATTAAATGTATTAAAGGTTCCATCCACAGAGATCGTGATCCTTGGCGATTTTAACGCCCACCACGCCGAATGGCTCGGTTCACGTTTAACCGATCATGCGGGGAGATCTGTTTATGACTTTGCCTTGGCATATGGTCTGACACAACTGGTTACTTCGCCTACACGGATTCCTGATGTGGAGGATCATACACCTTCCCTGTTGGACCTTCTGCTGACCTCTCCTTTCTTCCTTTCCGTCGATGCCCCTCTTGGCTCTTCGGACCATTGTCTGATCCGGAGTGTGGTGCCACTCACGCTCCCCTCGCGGTTGCGTTCTGCAGGTCGCCGCCGTGCTTGGCATTACAGGTCGGCGGATTAGGACGGAATGTGGTCTTTCTTTGCATCCTACCCTTAGGGGCGGGTTTGCTTCTCGCCGGAAGATCCCAGCGATGTTGCCGATTCTGTTGCTGATGTGGTACTTTAGGGTATGGAACTTTTTATTCCATCCTCTGTGGTGCCCATCGGAGGCAGATCTCAACCTTGGTTTGGTCGCTCCTATAAGACTGCATTACGCAGTAAACAGGAGTGTTATCAAGCCTGGGCTGCGGCTTCGGCGACTCGGAATGTAAACACCAGCACACTTAAAAAGAAGTATAACTTCGCCTCCAGGTCCTTCAAAAGAGTTATTGTCAAGGCAAAGTCAAAGCACATAGGCAGAATTGGCGAGAAACTAGTTCGCCTTCCTTCGGGAACCCGTGCATTCTGGTCTCTCGCCAAGGCTGTCCAAGGGAATTTCTGTAAGCCATCATTACCATCTCTGCACAGGGAGGACGACTCACTGGCCCAAGCCGTAAAAGACAAAGCCGACCTTTTTGGCTCCCTTTTTGCGTCCAACTCGACTTTTGATGACAGGGGGAAAACACCGCCGACCATCCCGTGGCGTGAGTGCTCCATGCCAAATGTGCTGTTCTCACAGCGCTCGGTTCCGCATAGCATGCTCTCCCTGGACATCGAAAAGTCGAGTGGGCCTGACGGAATCCCCCAATAGTGCTGAGGACGTGTGCAGAGTTGGCACCGGTCCTAGCGCGTCTTTTCCGGTACTCCTACTCCCAAGGCGTAGTCCCGAATTCATGGAAGACAGCTTTTGTCCACCCGATCCCTAAAAAGGCGACCGCTTAGACCCTTCCAACTATAGGCCTATCGCCATCGCCTCCTTGTTCTCCAATATAATGGAATCCATTATTAACTGCCAGCTCATGCGGTACCTTGAGGATCACCAGCTGATTAGTGACCGCCAATACGGTTTTCGTAGGTGTCGATCAGCTGGTAATCAAATGTCAAACAATTAAATACTAATGTAATTTTAAATGGGGAGAAACTGAGTCTTGTAGATACCGCCATTTTTCTTGGAATCACACTATACGCGAAGCTTCAATAGAGCCCCCATATATCAGAACTAGCAAGCAGGCTTAGTTCTGCAGCATATGCTGTAAAAAAATTAGAAGTCTAACCAGTGTTGAAACAGCTAGACTAGTTTACTTTAGCTATTTCCATAGCATAATGTCGTATGGTATTTTGCTATGGGGACACGCAGCTGACACTGAAATTATATTTGTTTTACAGAAGAGGGCCATAAGAGCAATTTATGATTTAAAGCATAAAGAGTCGCTGCGACAAAAATTTAAGGAAATTAATATATTAACTTTGGCCTCTCAATACATTTATGAAAATGTAATGTACGTACACAAAAATAAAAGTAGTTTTACAAAAATAAGTGATATTAATTCTGTAAATACTAGGAACAGACACAAGCTAGTAGTACCAGTTACTCGACTCCATCGAGTCAGTAATTCATTCTTGGGGCGATGTATACGCTTTTACAACAAAATTCCAGAAAATATACAAAATTTCACCTTGTCAAAGTTCAAAAACTTTATTAAACTAATTTTGTATAAAAAGGGTTATTATAATATTAAGGAATTTATGGATGATAATAACCCCTGGAAATGAGGTGATCGCTACCAAGCTATTTCTAATTTGTTTTGTTGTTAATTTGTGTAACATCATGATTGTAAGCTGTTATTTATAAAAAAGTCAGGCTGGGTTTCTTGCTGGTTCTTCCCAGGACAGAGGTTTTTTCCGAACCAGTGGTAATCAAACAAAAGAGTGACTTTCAATAAGTATTTTTTATAATCTATATTATCTTTGTACGTGGTACGTACGGTACGTGGTTGCATAACCAAACGTTGGTCTAATCTAGTTGTATAAGAATGTTTCTGCACACTGTTTTGAAGTAGCATTTCACGTTCACAATGGCGCCAATACTTTCTATTATACCAATTTTGCACATCATAAAGCACGGAAACAGGACAGGAAAAGTCTATTACTGTGTGAACATAAACAGTTCTACAGTAACTGCGGTAATGTTTATGAAAAAAAAATTGATGGACTTAGCTATGCTTGAACGCTGATGATATGTAATATATATTCTTTTCTGTGTCTACGACTGTTGGATGTTAGTAACCTAATTTTACTTAGTCTCGGCCTTATTGTTTCGCGATCCAGCCATACCTTTTACAATCACTTTAAACTTTCCTAAATCAAGGCAAGCAAGAATTCCATTTGAATACCTTCAATTGAATGTTAATGTAAATGTTACAAACTGAAGGCAAGAAAGGAAGGACCATTGAAAGTAATCTAAAATTCGAAAGTGCGGAAGTTAATTAGAGAAGCAGATTATCATTAAACGCTAATTGAATTGAATGTTCGGAATGTACATTTATTTTTGTAAATGACGTATGAAAAAATTATCAAAGAAATTTTGTCTCGGTGACTGTATTTAAAAATAGTCCGTACATTAGATCATATGTTACGATTAGAGAAAAATTATTAGTTCAGTTTAGAGGCGCAGTTCGACCTAGATCTGAAATAGCACCGATACTTGTCTCTCCGGGCGCGAATGACCTTGTGCCTCCTTAATAGAAACAATAGCTTAATAGATCTGGTTAATATATTAGTCAGTGTAATTTGTTGTGCGAACTTTAAGCCGCCAATTGAACATAGTTTTTATCTATATTGAGTTTCACTACATTTCAAATTAGCATTTTTTTAACCTAAAAATTAATTATTAGTTTAAGATAGTAAAGACACTCTTAAACACAGATATTTAAAATTTCATAACCACAATTCTTTAGAGTTCATGGCTGGACTACTAAGATCCTGGAAGATTTACTATAAATGCGAAATGCTCTTGTTTTAAACCCCTCAAAGTCAAAATATATAGTCATGGGCACAAAGGCGCAAATAAGTAGAATTTGTGGTGAGCTAGACGTTAAGATTCATGGTACACATATATTGCGCGTGGATGAAGCCAAAAACCTTGGTATAACCTTCGACAGTAATCTCAGATTTGAAAATCATGTCCTTAATATGGTAAAAAACTGTTTTTATCGTCTAAAGGTATTATACCATATCCGTGACCAACTATCTGTACCGTCACGCATTACTCTTAGCGAGTCATTAATTTTATCTCGGCTTAACTACGGAGATGTTGTTTATGGTCCTCGAATTTTCAGCAAAACAAAGCGACTAATACAGCGCGTGCAAAATGCATGTTGTCGGTTCTGTTTTGATGTCCCCCCCAGAAGTCACATTACTCCTTTCTTGAACACAGCTTCCATGCTCAACATGGACTCACGTAGAGAGCTACATTTAGGAGGGCTTGTATTTAATGTCATTAAGTTTAAAAAACCAGAGTACCTGCATGTAAAGTTAAAATTTGCTAAGCAAAATTCCGGAAAACAATTGAGGTCCATAAGATCAGCACTCCTGTATCACAGCCATAAAACAGCGGCATTTACTGGTAGTTTCCGATATATGGCAACGAAGTGTTGGAATAACATCCCACCACCAATAAGAAATATTAACACCAATTACAATTTCAAAATTAAATTCAAAACATATCTTCTAGATAAACAAAAACAAGGTATTCCCAAACACTTTGTTTGCCAGCTATAAACCACGGTATTTTTTGTTCCTACTAACTCATCATGGCTGTCTAAGCCTTTTGGGTACTACCTTTAATTTGTACGCTAACTTACACACTTACACGCCCCTTCAGTAATTTTACTAAATTAAACCCAAGATGCAAATCGTAGGGCTGAAAGGACACATCATTCAAATATACATATTTACACTGATTAACTATTGTGCTCATTTTCTTCTCGTCATCTCGTGGGTAATAGCTGAAAATCAGTGTTTGCTCTCTGAGCAATATTAATCGCTGAGCTAGGACCCTTTTGTCAAACTGCAACACACATGTACATTTAGATTTTAAGTTTTTGTAAATTATTTTTTTCGTAATATGTTACTTTGTACTTAGTTTAGTTACTGAATTTACGTGTGTGATTGGAGAAGCAAATAAATGCTTTATCTATCTACGAGTATCTATAATTGCAACTTTTATGGGATTGGCGATCGCAATACTCGTATGATATTGCGGTTATGGAAAATCGACCCTTTCACTGCCGCTGGTCTTAGTATTTTCGGTCTTATAACGATTGTCAACTGTCTGGGTTTTCTTCAAGTCGTGTGTTCTTGTACAACGTGTGGATGCATCCAATGAAAATCTCAAGCCGTTCCGTTTAAAACTAAAAGCTTTTTAAGTGTTAAAAAAATTCATGAAAGTGATTAATTGAAAAAACAAAAAAAAAACAATCTGGACGTTTTGGAAACACTCAGCTTTTATTAGATACTACCTGTGCCCCGTGGTTTCACCCGCGTATATCACGTAGGGAGTAGGAGTTTACTGTTGGTTTCTCTCGGTTCTCATCGGGCCGCTAAGATTAGGGTTGTGCATCGTTTGCGCGCCGAGCTATGTGTTGAACTATTTTAATTTTTCTTTATCCTTAAACTATGCATCCAAATTACTTTAATTTTCAATAATTTTTTTGTCACTAACTAAATACCTTGTTGTAGCTTATATATATCAAATAATCATATCGTATTGCGGACTTTTTTTAGAATATTGATTTTTACTCCAGATCAATATTTTTGTAGAACATTGTACAGTAAAACTTGGTTAAGTGGGACCTGGATAAATGAGAAAGCTCCATAGCTGGAACTCATGCTTAGGTCCCGACACTTTAGCACTGAATTACCTCTGTTAGAGGGACAAAGCAAACCTCTATATGTGGGTCATAATTACCTCTATTATTGATACAGCGAGATATATTTTACCTCTTTTACTGAGACTATATTTTGTGTACCGTTTTTTTACTAATTCTTATTCTACCCGCAAATTCCGCACTTTGTTTGTTTATTATATTATATGAATATTATATAATTGTTATTTAATAATCCCACCTCTGTAACTGAAATAACATCTATTCTCATCTCTATTAATGGAACCCTCTGTAAATGAGACATTTATTTATACCTGCATATCTGAGACACTGGGTAAGTGGAATACCTCTTTAAATGGGACAAATTTGCAGGTCCCTTAAGGTCCCAGTTATCCAGGTTTCACTGTGTGTTTACGTATCACTAACCATTACGACAGCGCACACGGATAAAGCAGTTCAGAAGCGCTTTTTCTTGTGACTTGCTTAACAAAAATTAACATTTAACTTTTTTACTTCTAGGTGAAGCCTAGACAGCCTATTCCTCATGAATCTGGCTATCATTTACTACAAAAAGAATGTTTCAAATCGGACTGGTAGTTTCAGAGATTAGCGTGTTTAAACAAACAAAAACACTCTTCCGCTTTATTACATTAATATAGATAGATTATACATGCCCCAAGATATGGAATTTGATTTAGTCAATTCTTACGACTCTCATTAAAACATTATTATTGACGTTATAAAATGAGTTCATGAAATATTTATTTCGTCAGAAAAGACACTAAAATCTGTTTTATTTTTGACATTGACTAGAACTAACGTCTACAGTATATTAGATTCGGGGAAAAGTTTCTTCGTATTTTGTATACAAATTATTAAAGATATTTTTTTTCAAACTTTAATTACATTGAATTAATATCCCGAATTGAATTATTATACAATAAATAATACTCTTTAACCTAACAAAGAATTATGAAGAGACCGAAACAGGTGAAAATCTGAGGGTGAGAGTCAAGACTATAATATGGTGGATGCATTAACACTTCTCAACCAAGCTTTCTTAATTTTTGCTGAGTGGTCAAAGATGTGTGTGGTCTGGCGTTATCATGATGAAAGACCCACTCCTTTTCTGTTGATCAAATCCGGCCGTTTTTTTCTCAATTTCTTGCTTGAGTCTTATTAGTTCTTGGCAGTAGAGATCCGAATCGATAGTTTTGCCCGGCGGTAAAAGATCATAATAAACGATGCCCTTCCAATTCCACCATACACACATCATCACCTTATTGCTGTTAATCCGGGTTTCGCTACAGTCTGTGAAGCTTGACTACCGCACTTTTTGCACGTCCTTGTCATTTCATTACGTTTCAATAGAAAATCGCAAATAAGTACACAATTCATTAAGTTTCTTTCAGTGAGCTCGTGTGGTACCGAAATATCGAGCTTTTTTGTATAGCCGGACTTTTTCAAATGAGTCAAAACTGTTTTGTGGTCAATCCTCAATTCCTCTACCATGTCGTAGCTACTAATATGCTGATCTTGATCCACTTTTTCAAAAATGGCATCATATTATCCGTATGAGGGTGACCAGAGTAAGCTGCATCTTTGACAACAACTTTGTACTACTTTCACTGACACTTCATTAGGTCTATAAACATCACAAATTTTTGTCGCGGCTCGAGGCAGACAGAAAAACAATTGAAAAATTGATATTAAAACCAGCCAGATACAAACAGTACAACCAAAGAGTTTTTTCAATTTTATACAATCAAAATACAAATAAACCTTTTCCCCAACCTTTTAGTTTCAAAAAAAGGGATCATTTTTTGTTGAAAATTCGTTATTGAGGTCACGCAGTAAATAATTTAGTAATTAGTAATTAATATTTGTCGGCTCGGTAGTGTAATGGTTAAAAGTTTGGCTGCGGCGCTACGGCCTCGCCAGTTCGAATCCCGCACGGAAAAAAATTGTTTTTTTTATAGTATAGGGTGACAAACGAGCACACAGTCCACCTGATGGTAAGTGGCTGCTGTGGCCCCTAGACATCGACATTTATCCTCGTTTGCGAATCAAAATAGATGCATTGCCACCCGTGAGGACTAAGATGGAATGCCTCGTTTCCAGTAAAAAGGGTCTCCGGTTCTCTACATTCACCATACGAAACACAGCAGTGTTAAGCTGCTATTTGACGCTGGTATTCTGTGAGAGCGTGGTCCTTCCCCGGTCGAGCCGACCCATTCTTGCTACAGCTATACTGGATGCAGCATGGCACTACCACGTATGGTTTTTTTTTGGGTCCGGATGCATGTACATGTGAAAATTTATGTATTTTGAAACGCATCATGATACAGCAGAAAATCCTAAATCCTAGTGTGTAGTAAGAAGTGGAAAATAGGTGTCCTCGTCACGTTACACCTATCAAAACAATTTAACGTTATTATCATCATTGCAATGTAACTACCACATATCCACAACGGGGCAGCTTTGCCAGAGAGGAGTATTTTTCGGAGCAATCTACATCAATTCGTCGTTGACGCCGCAAAGGGGCGAACTACTACTACTTCATCGATTACTAGCTTTTTTTCATCAGAAAATTAAGTATACATATTAGACTTAATGGAAAACTGCAAATAAGATTAATTTTATGATGAAAGAAAGAAAAGAGCCGTGGTAGCTTAGATGATTAGCGCTCGCTTCACAGTACTCGAGCAACCCGGGTTCGATCCCCGCCGACACCAATGAAATTGTTAATTGCAATTTTAAGTGCTGATTTACCACGTGCTCGGCGGTGAAGGAAAACATCGCGAAGAAACCAGCATGTATGAGATATAAGCAAAAAATATTTCGAAGACATGTGAAGTTCGCCAACACGCATTGGGGTAGCTCGGCGGACATTTCCTTGTCCTAAAACTCTCTCAGAAATGAGAGGAGGCCTGTGCCCAGCAGTGGGACGTAAATAGGCTGCAACTGTACTTTACTTTATAACAAAAAAAAGCTAGTAATCGGGGAATAATAAATGCTTTCTTGCTCTCCTGTAATTTTTTGAAAAATTGAGATTCGCCTCTTTTCAGTGTCAACGACGAATTCGTCGACTCATTGCAAGTTCTACCAATCTCGCTATATGGGCCATCTTATTCTCTTGACTTTACTTCTCTTAACTTGATTTATCTATATGGCCAAACAATATATTTTTACGTATAACATTTATTTTGAAACTTATATTTTAAACACAGAAATATACATCGTATAGCTTATATTAAATACGATGATAATAATTCATCGACCTCATAATACCTATAATATGTGAATTATCTGACTGATATCTGGTACGGGCGGGTAGGAAAACAGGATTTCCTGTGTTGATATTATTGTACAGCTGTACAGCAGTTATTTTAAATTAAAATAATACAAAACATTCATATTATCTTAATAAATAAGTGTAATCTACTTTTTCATACAATATAATTAACTTCCGTACATATTGTACTTGTTATGCGAAGCGTATCTCTTTATTAGTGTTTAAATTATACGTATTATTTTTATATTTAGTTTAAAATTCTTAATTATCGTTTAAAATGTAAAAACCTTTAGATATCAAAACGAAATCCTTTTTAGCTCTACATTAAGTTTTATTTTAGCTAAAACTTGCTAAGTTAGTGGTAAACTTGGTATCATAGTGTTTGTAAATTAAAATATTTCTATTATAATTAAAATGAAATGCGGCATGGCAATGTGGAGAAACAATCAGCCCATTTTATCCCGTGGATGTCGTAAGAGACAACTTATGGACATACTCAGGCTCAGAATATATTGTGGCCCGTAGCAATGGCTATTCATAAATACATAGCTATACAAAATTCCGTCGAAATTTGGGCGGTGCTGCAGTCCCTTCAGCGGTGCCAAGTTGACTGTCGGTATATCGAAGTGCTGAAGTGTTTGTACAGTAGAGCTACGATGGCTATCCGATTACAGAACCAGAGTACGAAACCTATCCAATTGCAGAGAGGTGTAAGACAGGGTGACGTTATATCCCCGAAACTCTTCACCGCTGCATTGGAAGACGTTTTCAAGCTTCTGGACTGGAAAGGATACGGAATTAACATCAATGGCGAGTACATCACTCACCTTCGATTTGCCGACGATATAGTCCTCATGGCAGAATCGCTGGAGGAGCTAAGCACTATGCTCAATGACCTCAATAGTGTCTCCCAACGGATAGGTCTTAAGATGAACATGGACAAAACAAAGATTATGTTTAATGTCCATGTCACACCTATGCCGGTAGTTGTTGGGAGCACTAAGCTCGAAGTTGTTGACGAGTATGTTTACCTGGGACAAATAGTCCGACTAGGTAAGTCCAACTTCGACCGAGAGGTCAATCGACGGATTCAACTTGGCTGGGCAGCGTTTGGGAAGCTACGACACATCTTTTCGTCAGAAATACCTCAAAACCTTAAAACAAAATTGTACAACCAGTGCGTGTTGCCCGTGATGACTTACGGAACTGAGACGTGGTCCTTCACTGCTGGCCGTATGAGGAAGCTCAAGGTCGCTCAGCGAGCTATGAAGAGGGCTATGCTCGGAGTTTCTCTGCGTGATAAACTTAGGAATAAGGATATCCGCAGTAGAACCAGAGTAACCGACATAGCCCAACGGATTAGTAAGCTGAAGTGGCAGTGGGCCGGCCATATAGCTCGAAGAACCGACAACCGATGGGGAAGAAAGGTTCTCGAGTGGCAGCCTCGTACCGGTAGGCGAAGTGTAGGGCGTCCCCCCACAAGATGGAGTGACGACCTGGTAAGACATGCAGGAAGTCGATGGATGCAGGTGGCTCGGGACCGTGCTTTGTGGCATTCCTTGGGGGAGGCCTATGTTCAGCAGTGGACTTGTGAAGGGTTGTAATGATGATGAATGATATACAAAATGCAAATGGACAAAATGACTTCTTGATTACGTCTTCGTATAACTCCCGATACCATCCACACCATCTGGATGATTGGCGGTCCACCACTGTGCGATTTAGAAGATGATTTCTTCCTCGCACAACTTCCTTGTAGAATCGATTACCACCAGCGACTTTTCCGGACCGATACAACTTAGGGACCTTCAAGAAAAGAGCCTACTCCTTTTTAAAAAGTTCTATGGTTCTCCTGGTGTTGCAGATGTTCATGGGCGGCGGTAGTCTACCATCAGGTGAGCCGCATGCTCGTTTGCCCCCATAATAAAAAAATTAAAAATAACAACGCAAGTTAAAGAGCGGTTTGTCAAATTTTATAATTGCCGTTGAACAAATTTTAGATTATTCACAATGACTACAAATTATTTTGTCTGGTACAATTTTATTACTTTAGAATTTCTTGTCGTTTATAAGAAATTTTATAATGATAATAATAATAATGCAACTTAATCATTAATGTTAATTTTCCCTAATTACTATGCTCATTAGTATTTCATATAAAAGTCTAAACCTATTACAAAAGGTGGACGACGCAAAGTAAAGACATAAAGACATAAAGACATTTATTCCGACACTTCATATTACAATGACAAATTAATAAACAAAATTAATACGAATAAGAATAAAATAATAATAAAAAAAATTAAAAAAAAAACACAGGAAAATTAATAAACAAAAAAAACTAGAGGATATAACAACAATTCATGACTTAATAATCGAAACAGATGAAGTGGCGGAAGGGACCGCCTCAGCATAAGCCGCGGGATAGCGACGCTGATTTTCAGTCGGCCCCATACGGTCCCACGGAGACCGTGCCATAAGTGTCGACATTAAGCGAGTAGTAGATACATATGACAATAACAACTGATGAATGACAATAACAAAATGGAAAATGCGTTTTGTATAATTGTGCTGAATGCAAGTTACTGAACGCTACGTTAGATGTGACGGGAACATTAGTAAGTGTCATAATTTAATTTAACAGTGTATATTATAAAATCACTAGCTGGCCAGGCAGACGTTGTTCTGCCCTTAGCGGCGAACATTTGTACTATAAAAATCCTTAAATTTGCAATAAAAAAAATTGAGGTTCACTTATCGGGATAAAAACTATCCTATCTCTCAAGCTGGACCAAACTGCACAGAGTGTACAAATTTGGGGCGAGTGGTTTCGAAGTTCATCGCTGACAAACAACGTGACACGTAATTTTTATATATAAAGATAATGTAATGTATGATTTGTTATATATACACACACACATACATACACACATACATACGCAAACACATACATACACACACATATACATATACATACAAATACACATACATACATATAAACACACACATATAATATATATATACATATATATATATATACATATATATATATATATATATATATATATATATATATATATATACATATATATACACATACATACATAGATACATACGTTTAATAGGCTTTTTGTAATAAATAATAATATGTAATAGCATAATAAATATTATGTAAACGGAAAATCAGCTAACGTCTAACCTCTTAACAATACTCCTATTTATTAACTATACCCTTCTGTTCGTTTATTAGGAGATATTTTAAGTGTTTTCTAAACGTGCCTACTGTATTTAGGTCACGTAGTGGAGGAGGTAAATTATTCCAGCAATGGGAGGCTGCATACTTATAACAACCTCGAAAGGCTGAAGAAGAATGTCGCGGAATACTGAGCCTATTATAAGATGAAGCGCGGGTGAGATACTTGCTATGCTCGCGAGACCAGTCTAACTTACTAAAAAGATACTTTGGATTTTTTGTCTTTATGACGCCAAAAAGTACACAAGCTAAATGAAGTTTGCGTCTGGCAGCCATTTTAAGAATATTATTGTCGTCAAGAAATGGGCTTACGTGACCTCTTGGCGGTACATCGAAGCAAAACCTCACACAAGCATTTTGGACCCGTTGAATAAAGTCACGTCATTCATTACATTTTTCATCCCTTGTTTGCGTGCCTTGTTGAAAATAATTTGAGTGCTCTTTAAATAAACCTAATTATTTAAATCTCTGGTTCGGTTCATGTGACGGTGGTAATCATAAAAACGTCAACTTTTTTCATTCGATTTTTTAATCTATAATAAATTTAAAAGACTCTGCGAATCTCAACTTGTTCTTAAGTACTTGTTTATTTTAAGAATACTGATTGGTCAAATTGGCAGTTTGGCTAGACTAGTTGCAGCAGGTCTCTGTTTTATTTTGTCTTGAGGACAGACAGTACAATTTTGAATAAACCGATTAAAATTGTCGTTAACTGTAGAATGTTTAATCCATTTGTTGTGTCCAAAGAGTGATGAATGAATAATAAAACAATTAATAAATCCTTTGCTTTGAACACTGGTATCATTTTGGTTAGGCCGCTATTAAATTATCATAAATGTATAATGATTTTAGATTCATAGAAAAATGAGAAAACTATAATACCACTTTAGTTCATACTTACGAGTCAAATTAATGTACAAATTAAACTGCCATAGTTCTTTAATATTAAGATAATGGTAATGTAACAGCGGCCTTTCACTTCCTTTCTAATAATATTGTTTTTACTACTAACAATCAATTCTCATGTAATAATAATAATTTTTATAGAAGAGAAAACGGAGGCGGAAGAAAACGGACGCCTCCGTTGCGAGACGTTTGATATTGAGCGCGTGTTGGAGCACGGTGCACATCTTATGGGTTCTGAGGGCCACGAGTACGACCTTGATGAAGAGTCACTGTCGGCTGGAGGTAAGGGTTATAAATGTGAAAGAGCAGCATATTGTCTACTGATTAACCAAGACATTGTCGTCAGTGTTGATCAGAAAGTCCACCTGGGGACACTATTTAGCAACAGATGGCTTTTTAATGTCACATTCTGATAGGGCACGATGAAATCATATTGATGATCCCTATGCCGTAAGAAGCGAACGAGGGAAATTGAACTTGGAAACGACTAGCCGCATCTTTCTGATAACAACTCATAATATTAAAAACTGCTGTTACTAACCCGGCCTGCCAAGCAGCAATGGCATATATCCGCACTATGAGGCGATTTACGGAATATATATATATCAGCTATAGAATTTTGAAAGGCTGTAATGAAATATAAAAAAACATGCATGTAGAGTTGGATATATCTATAAGGATACACTACACACTACACTACAGTCCATCAAAAGCTTACTGCTGAATATAGGCCTCGTAAAGCATACGAGGGCGGCACTGAAAATTTTAGGAATCAAGGAAGTGACACAACATTACTATTTAAAAATGTATTTATTGCTTTTCAAAGTATTCTCCGCGAAATTTGACACATTTTTCCATGCGATGGACGAATCATTGAAGCAGCCATTCCATTCGGAAGTTGGGGTCTCCAAAATGGCCGTTTTGTAGGCGTCCACAGCTTTTTCAGGTGATGAAAATCTCTGTCCACGCAATTTATTCTTTAGTTTAGGGAAAGTATAGAAATCATTAGGGCTTAGGTCGGGGCTGTACGGCGGATGGTCTAATAATTCTATGGTTTCTTGCTCTAAAAACTCTTTTTGTTCTGTGTGCGGTGTGAGAACTTGCATTGTCGTGATGGAGAATGATGCGGCGGTTGCAGTTCTCTTTACGGAGTTCAGAAACGACCTGTGGCAAACAAATGCTAGCATACCATTCTGCATTAACCGTTCTTTGTCCCTCAAGAGGAATAGTCGTAACATGGCCGATTTTGGAGACAAACGTGGCCACCATTTTTTTTTGCAACACTCCGTGAACGAACAATTTTTGTTGGTTCTCATTTTCGAACACCCAAACTCGTGACTGGTTTTTTGTTTCGGGTTCGTACGCATATATCCAGGATTCGTCACCTGATACGATGTTGTATACAGCATTTGAGGATCCTGCGTGGAATCTTTCGAGAGTTCTGACGCACCAAGTAACGCGAACCGCTTTTTGCTCTTCACAGAGCGAATGCGGTATTCTTCGGGAAAACAACTTTTTTACACCTAATTGTTCATGCAGGATTATTTGTATTTGACTCATGCGAATGTCCAAAGTTGCCTGAATTTCGCGGTATGTCACATGTCGATCTTCGTCAATCAGCTTACGCACAGCATCAACGTTTTCTTGGGTGACTGCAGTTTTTGGACGACCTTGACGGGGATCATCACTGAGCTTGACACGTCCACGTTGAAATTCAGCAAACCAGCGATAAATTGTGGTTTTGGATGGGGCTTCATCACCAAATGCAGAAATCATCCGGTCAACACACTGTTTTTGTGTTAAACTACTTCGAAAGTCATAATAAATCATCGCTCTTGAATTTTCTCGAGTCAATTCCATTTTCTCAACGACTAAACAAGTTTGACAAAACCTTGTGACAAGACCGAGAAACTTTTTTTAAATAAATAAATGGTATTCGATTTTTAAAACCAAGGAGTTTTCAATTAAAAATATTTTAATATGACAGGAACAGTGGAAATATTCCATTTCCGATACTTTTAGTGCAGCCTATGTACTCCTACGCCAACTATAAACTCTTGTGGGGACCGTCAGTGTTAAATATCTTTGACGAGTACATTACTAACTGTAATGCCGCGCGGCTATGTTGATACTTTTTTGAATACTTAATCAATTAAGTAATTTTTGTTTATTGAAAATTGATTTTTTATTTGTTAAACACGAAACAATATAAAAGATGTAATTTTCTACCGACTTCAAAAAGGAGCAGGTACTCAATTCGACTGTATGTTTTTTTTATGTGTGTTACCTTTTCATAACTTTTTTCTGGGTGAACCGATTTCTATAATTCTTTTTTATTTGAAAGCTGGTGTTCTTCATGTGGTCCCATATAAATTTGAACCGATCTTTTTAATTGAAAAACCAAGGAGTTTTCAATTAAAAAGATTTTAATATGACAGGAACAGTGGAAATATTCCATTCCCGATACTTTTAGTGCAGTCTATGTACGTTTCATGAGATCTTCACTCCATCTTCCCAATACTGCGCTGGCCAGTAAGAGGCTACCACTCGAAAACTTGTCTTCCCCATCCAGTACCGTTACGAGTTAAATTAACGCAAGTAACTGACTTGCTCTACGGATTTGTCATTGTGGGTTATTATTATATTATACTTGATATGATCTAGTGATAACTTCCTCGTTATGTTACATTATACAGTGCTCAAGGATAATTGTTATTCATTGTTGGTCTGTTCTCGATTATATGACGGATCACTTACACCTTAAAATAAAACTGCTTTATTTTTCTCTAAAGCATCAAAATTCATTAAAATACAATTAGAAGATGTCTGTATAGACTGATGACTCTAGAGTCCACCGCTTTTGTGATAATTGACTCGACAGTCGACTTGATGGTAAATAGATGATTTCCATAGACTTACTCTATCTTCGGTTAAGAATCATAATAGAAATAGGTTGTTACCCTGAAACTAAGGTAGAATAAATATATCGAGCAACAAAAATGAGAGTTATCGGTTCTCGTTACTTACCATACGAAGCTAGCTAGCGAACTGAAGAGTAGCCTTATAATGCTGTTGTGATGTGCTAATATTCTGTACGAGCGTGGTTCTTCCCCGGTTATACCGATCTATTCGTGCTACAGCTATAATACACTGCAGCGGGTTCTACCACATTATATTAGTTCTAATTGGCATTCGAGCTACTATTAACAAGCCGAGATTTGACAATCAGATAGTCTGTACAATTTAACATTACAAGTGTCTATCACCTACATACCCACTGTTGGGTGAGAGGATTTCAGAGCAAAAAAATGTCCGCCACGCTGCCCCAATGCGTGTTGGCGAACTTCACATGTCTTAGAAATATTTTTTTTATTATTTCTCAGACATGCAGTTTTCCTCATGATGTTTTTCTTTACCGAAGAGCACGTGGTAAATCAGTACTTAAAATTGCAATTAACAATTTCATTGGTGCCCGCGGGGATCGAACCCGGGTTGCTTGCGTACTAAGTAATTTACAGGGTTACGACGGTTTAGCTGCTGGGCTACCACGGCTCACCACTTAAAGGTGTAATGCATTATTTCCCTAAGTAATATTTATCTTTTCAGATATAAAAGAGCGTTTGGCAAAACAACGACAGCAGCTCAACTCACGTTTAGGTTTCGATGTGGCCTCCAAGTTAGGCGTGGACTTGACATCAGTCTATTCCAACGAAGACCTATATCCCGTTAAGGCGCAGACTAAACCTGAGCCAATACGGGTAAATTTTGTTATTCTCTAATCCATTAAACAAATATGTTTGTTTTAATTTCATAATAATATTTCGTTTATTAGTTTTTATTACTAAAACGTAGAAGTTAATGAGTGTGATTAAGATGTGAACATTAGTCTTTCGAGGCCTACATAGGCTGTAGAAATATAAGTAATGGTAATAAATTTTAAGTTCAACGACAGTATTCAGCTATTTGTCGCCATTGAGAGCAATATTTTCTTAAATTACTTTATTAATAGAACCTTAAATTAGCAATAATAAGTCCTTATATTTTGTAGAACATGTGATGAATTTTCTTAACACCATCACTATGTGATAAAAATATTAAATTTGTGATATATTTATGCCACTGCTTGAATAAGAGTATGTGGGATGGATTAGCAAATGTAAATGTATTTTTCTAGAACGTTTGATGATACTTATATATCTTTATATATAAAAATTACGTGTCACTTTGTTTGTCCGCGATGAACTCCTAAACTATTGAACTGATTGCAATGAAATTTTGCACACTGTGTGCAGTTTGGTCCAACTTGAGAGATAGGATAATTTTTATCCCGATAAGTGAGAACCTCAATATTTCTTATTATGAATTTAATATTTTTTATAGGACACAGGGTCGTTAGTATTAGTATATATATATATATATATATATATATATATATATATATATATATATATATATATATATATATATATATATATATATATATATATATATAAACAGTTATTCAGATTTGAAAGATAAATGCATTTTCATATAGCACAAGCCTTATTATATCATGCTATGAATATAATTTTAAAGATAATTGAATGTAGATTTTGTCATTACTTGTTATTTTTCAAATGTAAGTATGAAAATACTTAAAAATAAAAAGGCAAAAAAGCCTTTGGATCATTATTTTAGTCAGTTTGTGGATTGGATCATTTCTACACAACATGGTCCAATTAAGACCTATAAATAATAAAATAAAAATGTGCAGATGCAAAATAATTCATGTGGTGTCGCTACATGAATTATTTTACACCTGGTATAATATATATATATTTATATATATATATCAAATCTGAATAACTGTTTATTTTGTAGGTTGAAACATTTCTGCACAACATCGGCCAAATGCAGTGTGGGTCGGTCCTCTTACTTACTAAGTACTTACACCGCTTACCTAAGGTCTCGTAAGAGTCTACTTATACTTGACTATACAATGGCTCTTTTTGCATCCATATAATGATTTGGAGTCTATACATCATTCCGTTACAGCCTTTTAAAGTCCATTGCTGAACAGAGGCCTCCCCCATAGATTGTCTCAGAAGGGGGATATTTGCCATAGCTGCAACGCTTGGCAAGCGGGTTGGTAACTGAAGTTTTTTTTTTATATTTAATAGTTATTAGGAAGACGCTGCTGCCCATCACCTGATTTGTTGCCCTCTGTCGTCTCACCCACGGTACAATCCAAGGGTAGTGGTTATTTTTACTCCGCCACTATACGGCTACATCGACGGACACCATTGTGTGCAGTAATTTAGATACTAACGTAGAAGAGTACGTGTGCAAACTTGCCAAGTTCCACAATTGCAATAATTCGCAGAGGCCAGTGCAGGAGCTCGTGACGAGCGCTTCGTCTAAGCCGCTTAGCTCGCGCGAGATTAATGTGGCGAAGCGCAAGGCGCGCGCGGCCTTCAGCAAGCAGAAGTCGCGCGACTGCGAGGAAGGCGCGTGCTCAGCCCCCGCGCCGCCCGACCCGCCCGCCTCGCCCCTTGAGCCCGACCGCAAGAAGATCAAGCTGGAGCCCCTCGACGACTTTGTTGGTATGTGCTCTATGGTTTAAAAAATACTATTTTTTTAAAAAAACCGCTACCTTGCCGCTAGGAATTTCTCCTGTAATGTGGTTAGTTTTCATACATAAATTTCACAAGGACAAACATCCATATCCGGAACAATAATTATTGTAGGTCTTAGAAATACTTGTATTATGCGGGATTTGAACCTGCATCCCTCAATGCTGTCAATCATTGCTAAGCCACAGAGGCGTAGCTATATCTATAATGTTATTGTTGGATATTGATATACTTAGGGAGTGACAAGGGCGATACGTCAATTAGACAAGCTAGTTAATTGCACACTGGTTCAATGAGACAGCGACCGTTCGGCGGGGAACGCGGCCCGCACACCTTCACACACATAGACATACACAACATCCCTCCACCTTATAGCTAACATAATATACGAAATTAATAAGTACAAAAGTTCAAAGCTATGGAAACATAGATCACGTAGGGAAACGTAAGCCGCAATCTAGGTATACTCCTGTTCCGATGTCGGCGTAGAGAATATCGGGCTTATAGCTTGTCTTCTTCGAGTAGCGGCGCCAGCAAGGAACGGAGTCTTCGGGCACTCGCTAATATATGTCCTTGCCAGGTCTGGTTCCGTTATATTCCGTCCTCCCCTCCTACATCAGCTGTGGTTCCAGAACGGACTCCGTCACTAGAAGTAGTAGCGGTCAGCTCGTCGGGCACCACATCCGGGTCCCATCGCCGGTCATCTCTAGCCGGTGAGTATAACTGTGCCCTTAACTGATCAATATGTCTCGTGACTTCGCAGTTATATTAAGGTACGTATATTTTATACATTACGTTTCCAATTTTTCTTTTCACTATGCCTTCGATCCAACAGAATTTTTTATTGTCTATATTTTTTGTTAACCACACCTTATCATTAATTTTTAATTCTGTTCTTTGTGTCCCTTTATAATTATGGGCTTGTAATAACTGATTATGTTCCACTGTTTTAACGAGGTCTGTGGACGCTGGAGACGACGCGAATGGGTTTAATAAATCTAGCCGTGAACGTAACGTACCTATTTTTTTATTTACGCTTTGTAAAATAATACCCTTGAGGCCCGAATATAGTCAATAGTGGCTTATGGTCTGTTCGTAGCGTGAAAGGCTTGGATCGACCATACCAATACTGATGAAAACGTCTTACGCCATAAATAATGGCCGTCTCCTCTTTCTGTATTTGTGCGTAATTCTTTTCAGCAGCTGTAAGCGTTTGCGAGGCATAAGATATGGGTCTTTCTAATCGGTTGTCGCCTATCTGAGACAATACAGCCCCTAACCCTGTTGGAGACGCGTCAACTGTCCATATTAACTCGGCATTCGGATTAAAGTGGGTTAAAATTTTGTCACTAGCGAGATCCACTCCCATTTAGATTTTTTGTTTAATAAGTTGTAGAGTGGACTTAATTTAGACGATGCGTTCGGCACGAAGTTACGACAATAATTCGCTAAACCAAGGAAAGACTGCAATTGTAAGACATTATTCGGCTTAAGCGCTTCGAGAATGGCTTTTACCTTCTCTGGCGATTTCCTAACCCCAGTTTTAACTATCACGTGACCCAGATAAGAAATCTCGTCTTTAAAACTCACACTTATTCATTTGAACAGTCAATCCTGCGTCGCCTAAGCGCTGTAAAACAGCCATAAGCCTTTGTTCATGTTGAACTTTGCTTTTGCCCGAGATTAGAATATCATCAAGCAAAATAATCCCATCCTCGTCGCCACGTGTTGGATATTGATATACTTAAGGAGTGACAAGGGCGATACGTCAATCAGGGCTAATAATCTTTCACTCACCAGATGTCGATAGTTATGACTGTGGTAAAGTTTTTCCTTACATACTTACTTACTTATCGTCACGCACAATCCCTGACGGGGTAGCCAGAGAGAACAGATCGCCAAGTGTCACGATCCTTACATATGCAGGTGGAGGACAGAGTGCAGAGTTTTCCTTACATAGTGTCAGTTAATTAAGAAATTAGTTTTAAATAATAGTTTATCATTATCTAGAGTATTATATTAATACACAACACAATGCTTCAGTGGTTTGATTTTTAATTTTTTGCACTTTATAACTCTTTTTTTAATTTTTCTTCTTTAAGTTAAATTTATAGTTTGGTTTATTCATTTCTAATATAATTAATATAAAATATAACTAACAATACGGAAAGAAACCTTAAATATTACATTTTCCTAAGAAATTATCGTCCCCGCTATGAAATCTGTCAAATATTTTACCTCACTGCAATGTGGCGCCGCCCTGGTGGCTGAAAAAGTTGTGGATGACCTCATTAGACAAGCTAGTTAATTTCACACTGGTTTAATGAGGCAGCGACTGTTCGGTGGGGAACGCAGCCCGCACACCTTCACACACATAGACATACACAACAGTTATATTAAAATTTAACGACACCTTATGCTTGTTTTGGTTGATTTTGAGCGTAATTATATTAATTTGTCAGTACCTTTTTATACATCCTGCAGCCAGACCTGACTTACGGATTTTGAAGTGAAGGCTATGTACCTACTATATGCTCTATGATGCGAGATACAATTTGACTGGTCTACATCTCTGGCTAGGTTACATTTTATGATAATAGTACGAAACACTCTCGACGAACATTCTAATGTAACATTTTATTAATTATTAATAGGTAACTTTGAGGGCTTCTAAATAATAATTCTTTATTAAGGATCAGTAATTTAAAATATATGCAGTGGCTACTTTATGAATTTTTATTTTATTAATTTCAATACAAAACTCAAATCATTTTTTATCTTGTTATTGCAAAATACTGTGATTTACCGAGGAAAGGATTTATCCCCCGTATTGTTTAGTATAAATGCAATTATCCTACAAAAAGTCTCCATTATATGGCACAAGATTCCTAGTGTGTATCATAAATTTTAGCTTTTGCTAGATTTTCAGAAAAATTAGGGTAAGATATGTTCTATCAATATAGATGTTAATATTTTGCATTATGTCCTTATGTCCTATTAGTCTGAGAGCTGGCGACTAATTTTGGGAAGGTCCTTTTGGCAAGTCCAGCGAATCCGGCAGAACGTATGCGATATTTCGAATAATTATTAAAATAATTCGAAAATATTTCGAAAAACGAATATTTTGTTACTGCGCAGTATATAACATTTGCAAAAAAAATATGTTTTTTTACTACTACTACAACTAACACATATGCATTTTGATTCATAATCAATGATAGATGTAGATGTCTATGGGCCACAGCAACCACTTGTCATCAAGTGGACTGTGTGCTCGTTTGTCACCCTTATTCTATAAAAAAAGAAACCCAACGGGACTTTTTTTTAATATTATTAATTTACAGTATAATGTTACCATTATGTGTGTGAATATGAAAACAGTAAAAAGCGGTATGGTAGCGACTAACGATCACCCTATCAATTATGTATTCTTTAATAGTGTAATCGAAATATTTTTTAATACAGTTGCTCAAAAAGTATTAGTTTAAGTTACCTTTAACGAACTCGTGCGTTCTCTTTCCCAACTGTCAAAATAATGTCTATTAATAATTTTAAATTAAAAATTTTGTACAGCCGACTTCAATATAAGTTATTTAAGAATAACTCAATAACCATTGGTCTAACCTTGATCAAATTCATATGGGACTACACGAGAACTATCAGCTTTCATATAAAAAAAGAATCATTGAAATCGGTTCACCCAGTACAAAGTTGTGAGGTAACACACATAAAAAGAACATACAGTCGAATTGAGTACCGTCTCCTTTTTGGAAGTCGGCAGAAAAGAAAAAACTAACCACAAACTTTTTACTAAAAAGAATCATGATTCATGCAAATATTTCTAAAAAGAAGCTACTAATTTGTTTCAATATCAGATTTAGTGATTTGATTCAATGAGTTAGGTTAGGTTTCATTTCATTTCATCTCATTAAATTTCATTTTCATTTCATATCAATAAAAAAATTCTACTGAAGACTTGGCTGTATGGGCATAGTTCCCTTTGCCTACCCAGAATGGGTGAAGAAAACAAAAAAAATCTCTGCTTATATTCTTTTACGGTTGGCGCCATTTTGCAAAAATATTCTTTGCGAGTTTAGTTGTTTGATTGCTTCATTTTTCGCAACTGCAACTTGTTCCGACTGTCAACCCTCACCTTCGGCTGCGCCTCAGTTCGGGTAGACATTTGTCGGAACTCTTTGCAATGACAGGTTTTCCGCACTCGTAATGAAATATACTATTTTAATACAGTTGCTCAAAAAGTGGCGTATTGCAGGGACGTGTATCGTTCGGGATGTGGGCTATTTTATATATACTCGTGCTTTTTATTTACCTTTTCCGAATTCGTGCGTTTTCGTTCCCAACTGTCGAAATAAGGTCTATTAAAATGAAAAAAAACAACCACGAAGTTTTTACTAAAAAATTTCATAGAAGCTTTTATGATTCATGCAAATATTTCTAAAAAGAAGCTACTAATTTGTTTCAATATCAGATTTAATGATTTGAATCAATGAGTTAGGTTAGGTTTCGTTTCATTTCATCTCATTAAATGTAATTTTCATTTTATATCAATAAAAAAATTCTACTGAAGACTTGGCTGTATGGGCATAGTTCCCTTTGCCTACCCAGAATGGATGAAGAAAACAAAAAAATCTTTGCTTATATTCTTTTACGGTTGGCGCCATTTTCCAAAAATGTTCTTTATTAAATTGCTTCATTTTTTCGCAACTGTGTTAAAAATAGTTGTTCAGTACACGTGCTGCGGACTGCGGAACCGTCATTGTAACTTGTTCCGACTGTCAACCCTCACCTTCTACTGCGCCTCGGCTCTGGTAGACATTTGTCGGAACTCTTTGCAATGACAGGCTTTCCGCACTCGTAATGAAATATACCATTGTTTACATGACAAAACTTTTAGCTTATTTTAGCTTTAAAACCTTGCTTTTTTCTGGAATTTTGTTGAAAAAGCGTTTAAAGCGTCGAGTAACTAGTAGCTTGCTGGCTAGTTAGCTTGTGCTTATTCCTAGTATTTACAGTACTGACACCACTAAATTTAATAAAATTTGACTTTGTGTACATACATAAAATCTTCGTAAATATGGTGCGAGATAAAGTTAATATATTAATTTCTTTAATTTTTTTTTCTAAGAGATTAATTCGCGTTTAGTGTTAGTTAGTTTATTGCTTAAATGGCTGTCGTCTGCAAACGAAAGATAGTTAAATGTCAGTCGGATGGTGAATAGTAAGAATCCATGAGACATTATGTATAGCGAGCGATATTATTTGACGTGTGACGTGTGTACTTGGTGACAGTGGACAACGAGGCTGCGGTACCGGACGGGCTGGGCGCGTGGGGCGCGTCGGCGCGCTGGCCGCTGGAGGGCTGGTGCGCAGCGCTGCAGGCGCAGCTGTTCCACGGCGCGTGGGAGGCGCGCCACGGCGCCGCAGGCGCGCTGCGCGAGCTGCTGCGCGCGCGCGTCGCCCAGGGCGCCGGCCAGCACGACGCGCTCGCCGCTGACCAGGTGCAACCACACGTCTCTCATTCAATATCTCCTACATTACATACCGATAATCCTCACATCTCTCGCGACATACACTACTACACTTCACGTGCCACGCCTCACATCTCGCGTGTAATGACTCACACTGTGTATTGTATTACATCTTGAGTGTCATGACTCACACCATGTGTGTCTTGATATTATCTTGAGTACAACCGCTCCGAATTCAGAACTGCCCACAATTTTCATCAAACTAAACTCAAGATGGAAGCCACATCACAGAGTAAAGAGGACCAGAGGGGAAGCTTCTTAACAACGTCGAAAATGTATACCTATTCTGATAGGGTTGTCACATGCTGCATGTGAAAATTTTAAGGAAAAAAAAATTCTATAGCATAAGACAACATGTGTACTAATTATAACTTATATTAATGTAACAACATATCTATTCATTGTTCCAAATCAAGAGCTGTTTCGTATCGATTAATTTTAAACAATAAGGAAAAAATTAAAATATAATATAGTGTATATAGTACGTAAACAGGTACTTTACTTGATCTCTCGGGTACATAAAAAAGGAAATATCCTTATTTTCTCTAGAATTATTCATGCATACTGTACAACTATTAGACATTTTTGCTTATACAGAACACTTATTATTTACCGATATAATTTTAAAATAACTTAATTCTTAACTATTTTAATTAAAATACTTAAATATAATTATTTAATAATTGCAAAAATACTTAATAAATTAATTGATGTATAAAATTTCGAAATATTGTTGGTCTATTTATTTAAATGCGCACGAAACCCTTTCATGGATACTCTGACTGAGCCGGCGCAAACCGGTTTGTACCCCGATGGAGCGTCGGCGAACCTGTCGGTGAGAGGTCACGCACACATCGCTGCGCTATGTATGGGTGTATTCGCAGCGAGCCGTTTGTATGTAGCTTCCCCTCTGGTCGGTTTCTTTATTCATGTGGCCACATCACCCTCATAAACATGTTTTACTGAAAAAAAATTAATACTGTATATTTATTGAGGTAACATTGTTAAATATTATTTACTATAATATATTTAAAAAAAATCTATTTGTAGTTATTATACTTATGATATTTTTGTTATCAATGTTATTTCGTTTTTTGTTTACTTATACAATATTTTTGTAAGGTAAAATAACATTAAATTGAATTTGTGGTTGATGTTATTAATTTATAAAAGATATTTTGTAATGCCTAGATGGAGGACGCACATCAGGAATGGCTTGAAGATATGGCACTGAGATTACTTTGTGTGTTGGCGCTGGACCGCTTCGGTGACTTTGTATCGGATCAGGTACTATTTACCAGGTTACAGTATTTCCGCATGTACAGTTTCCAGCTAATATAGTGCAGGCGAATTTAACGTGAATATGCAATGAATGAGGAAGATTGACCAAGGGAATAATCACATGAAAAAATGTTCACCGTACCCATCCCGCGCTTTTATATTTTATCAAAGAGAGTTATAAATCCACTGTAGCGCATGTCAGGATGTTGCAATATATATTAGTGTTAAATGCAGTAGTCTAAAACGTTTCTCACATTACATGGCGGCTCTGCCAAGCGGTACGTTGCTATAATGCAAGCGCATCGGCTCAACCTGCAAAAAATATTTTAATTAGAAAAAAAATCTATTGAATTGATACGTTTTCAACATAATATAGTAATTGTTTTTTTAACTAACTTGCCGATGAGTTGAATATTTGAAATTTTTAATATAGCTCATATTAGAATAATAATGCAAAAATATTATAATAACAGGTCGTTGTTAAAATCTACATGTACAAGTGGTAAAATTAAAAGTTTTGTACAACTTACTTCAATATAAATTATTAAGGATAACTGAGAAACTGCTGGCCAGACCTTGATCAAATTTATATGGGAAGTAACATTGAAAGCTAGTCAAGCAAAAAAATCAACGAAATTGGATTACCGAGAAAAAGTAATGATGTAATAACACATAAAAAAGCATACAATCGAATTGAGTACTTCTTCCTTTTTGAAGTGGGTTGAAAAAGTATGGTATATAAATAAAATATATTGTTTGCCGTAGCGGCTACAAGTACACTGTGGTCACGACACGTGGCGCTAAGTATACGTAAGTTGGTAGTAATTGGTTGTGTGCGTGCAGGTGGTGGCGCCGGTGCGCGAGACGTGCGCGCAGACGCTGGGCGTGGCGCTGGCGCGGCTGCGCGAGGCGCGCGTGCGCCTGGTGGCGGCCGCGCTGGCGCGCCTGGCGCACCACGCGCAGTGGGAGGCCCGCCACGGCGCGCTGCTCGCCTTCAAGTACCTGCTCGCCGCGCGCCAGGTGCGCTCACACGCACACGGTCGCTGTCGCACCGACCACATGCTCACTTTTTATACCACTAGTCGTCCGGATTCGCAAACGTGACTTCTGGATCTCGACAACAGTGCCACCTACCAGGTCACTTGTTGGTCACAAATTGGCCACTGGCGGATTGCTGCCACGCGCTCTGCGCTGCGCTACCCTTGTACTTGTCCACTGCAAGTAAACTACAAATATAAATTTAAAAAATCAGACTCTTATAAAAAAAAACGTGTACATTTCACATGTGGTAGAAAGGAAACTTTTAGAAAAAGAGACCAAATAACGGGAAACTGTTATACTTTATTCAATCTCATTTTCTTGCAGGATACATTTTATAAATGTTGTGTTTTTCTTTTTAGCGTTGCTTTTAGGTTTGAAAGAAAAAAGAAGTGTTGAATTTAAAAATGTTAGTAGTGAGTGTGCGTGTGCGTGTGCGCAGGAGGTGGCGTGCGCTTGTGGCGCGCTGGAGCAGCTGGTGGGCGCGCTGGACGACGCGGCGGAGGACGTGGCGGGCGTGGCGGCGGGCGCGCTGGCGCCGGCCGCCGCCGCGCTGGCCGCCGCGCGCCCGCGCGCGCTGCCCGCCGTGGCGCGCCGCCTGTGCCAGCTGCTGCGCGACCAGGACGACCTCGCCGCGCCCGCCAACGCCTACATGGCGCTGCTCGCCGCGCTCGCCGCGCTGCCCACCGCCGCGCAACACCTGCAGTCAGTACATACACATACGCACACGCATACGCACACGCACACGCACACACATGCACCCGCACGCACACACGCATACGCTCTTATAGTGGGGCCCCACTAACGACAAATTTCATTCATTATCGCGTTGAATATCGGTTGAAATTATTTCATCATCATCAGATTTCATCTCGTTTTCAATATTCCGTATTCTACCCTTACCAAAGATGCACAGTCTATACATACACTACTTCAATCATATATCTTACGTTGTGCCTGTAAAGGTTGACACTTAATCTTATAAGATAAGATAAGCCATTTATTCCAAACTTTGGGATTACATGGTTATGACAATAAATAGTTGCAGTTTAGGTATGTACAAATTAAAGGATGTCCCGCAGTTCGGTGTGCCTCTTTGCATAGGCCTCCTCCAACATTTTCCACTGGGTTCTGTCGTGCGCTACCCTTCTCCAGTGATGACCAGCTGTGAGTTTGAGATCGTCTTCCCATCTCGTCTGTTGATGCCCTCTATTGCGCTTGCCATCTCTGGGGTACCAATCAGTGACGCTCTTAGACCATTTGTCCTGGGGATCTCGGATCTTGTGGCCTGCCCACCTCCACTTTTGTTGGTCTATTTGGGTAATTATATCAACTACTTTTGTTTTTTCCCTTATTGTGCTACTTCTTACTTTGTCTAACTTCCTTATTCCTGTTAAACTTCTTTCCATGGCTCTCTGACAGCGTTTCAACTTTTCTCTGTGAAATTTGGTGAGTACCCAAGTTTCGCATCCATAGGTGATGACTAGAAGTATACACGTGTTAAATACTCTACTTTTTAATTGCATGCTTAACTCTTTGGATTTCACAATTTCTTTTAAGGACCAGTACCTCTTCCACCCATTCGCTGTTCTTCTCTCAATTTCTTTGGTAGTTTGTTCTTTGTGAGAGATTATCTGTCCTAGATATATATATTCTGTCACATATTCTAGTGGCTGGTTGTCAATATCAATGGTTATTTGTTCAGCGTTTGTGAGTAATTTTGTTTTTTCTTTGTTCATGTATAGACCTACTTTCAAACTTTCTTCCTGCAGTGATTTTAACATGTTCTTTAGATTTATCGGGTTTTCTTCAAACAGGACTATGTCATCCGCAAATCTCAGGTGGTTCAGTTTGACACCTTGCATGTTGAGGCCGAAGTTGTTCCATTCTAATTTGCGGAAAATACCCTCCAAGCGGCTGAAAACAATTTCGGTGATAGAGGGTCCCCTTGTCTCACTCCCTTCTCTATCCTGAACTATTTTCCTAAGGTTTCTAATTGGACCCTCGCTTCACTATTCGAGTAGATGTTCTTGATAATATTAATGTAAATTGTCGGTACTCCTTGTTGTTCCAGGCTCTCCCATAATGAATTGTGGCTTATACTGTCGAAGGCTTTTGAGTAGTCGATGAATGCCATGTAGAGTTTCTTGTTATACTCATTATATTTTTCCATTATTTGTTTTACGGTATGTATGTGATCCAGGGTGGAGTATTTTTGCCTAAATCCACCTTGCTCTCTTGGTTGGTTTTCATCTAGTTGTTTACTTATTCTTTCCAGGATAACTTTGGAGAACACCTTGTAGATATTTGACGTCAAGCTAATAGGTCTATAGTTTCCTATGACTTCCTTTTGTCCTTTCTTAAATATAAGAATAATGTGTGATGTTTTCCATTGTGTGGGAATCAAGCCAGTCGCAAGAATTTCATTAAATATTGGAGTAAGTATGGGTAGTAGATCTTCCAAAGTGCCTTTGCGAAGTTCGTTCATAACTTTATCAGGCCCTGGGGCTTTTTCCATCTTCTGACTACATATTGCTTTTTCTATTTCAATAGGGAGTATTTCTGGCTCAAGATCGACGTAGTCTTTGGTGTTTCCTGATTCGTGTTTTTGTTTTTTGTCCGGATCAGAGTAGAGGTCCTGGAAGAATTTGGTTGCTATTTCATTAATATCTTTACGTTTTGAAGAAATTTTCTCCTTTTTGTGAAGCTTTGGTATCCATTCTTTATTTGTTTCACGAAGTTCTTTAAGCGCTTTTTTTACGCCACCCGAACTCTTTATGTCCTTTTCTAATGTTTGCAGTCTCTTGGTTTTCCTGTCTTTCCTGATGTTACCCCTGATTTCTTTGCTTAATTCCGTTATAGCTCTGATATTGATCTTGATCTTATACTATAAACATAATCTCAGAAATGGGACCTGTCCAAATGGAATTCCATACATCTGCAAATATTACAATTGGTGTTGCAAATCACCCATTACAGACAAGTACTGAGCACGAAACTGATCTGCTCTGATCTTAATATTGTATATGGTATGGGATGGCTCGAACAGGGAAGGACCACGCTCTTACAGAATACGAGCGTAAAATAGGACCTGAACGTCACTGTGTTTCGTATGGTGAGTATAGAGAATCGGAGACCCTTTTTACTGGAAACGAGTAATTCTATCTTAGTCCTCACGGGTGACAACACATCTGCATTTTGATTCATAATCGACAATAGATGTAGATGTCTATGGGCCATAGCAACCACTTACCATCCGATAGACTGTGTGCTCGTTTATCAACCTTATCCTATGTAAAAAAAAAATGAAGCACAACACCGCAGTAAATTCTTAGTTACTAACAATAACTATATTAACAAATAAAGCAAACAGAATGAATATTTTAAGTAGTTGTCTCCCAATAAGATATTTATAGGGAACTAACTTTTCAAACTTAATATAAGGAATTCATAGACTTTCAAATAAAAATGTCCTCCAAACTGAATTTTAATTACGACATCCAGGCTCAACGAAGACTAGCCATCTGCGCAGGCAGGATTATAGTGCGCGAGCGTGTGGGACACAGATGTACTCTTTATTCCTGACTGAAAATCCAACCAACTGATTCTGGCCTAACCCGGGATTATAACTCGGGACCCAAGAGCAGTAGTTGCGCTTTGAACTACTAAACAGTAGGCGGTGACAAACTTTGACCTTAAAATAAACTTGAACTTAATATAATTAGCTTTTTTGTATCCATTTAATATTGTAATCTTATTTCTTAAACTAACGTCTGCTAAGATAAATGCGTTAAAAATACAAACATATAATCACGCCTCTTTCCCGTAGGGGTAGGCAGAGATCACTTCTTTCCACTTGCTACGATCCTTACATACTTACATACGATCCTTACATACATAAAAATAACGATTAATATTTTCCTCGCAGCCCCATCGACATAGCGGACGTACTTCCAAGACTCTGGCCGTACCTCGATCATTCAACCAGTTCTGTCCGGAAGGCGACGCTGCAGACACTGCGTACGCTCACTCGTCCACTGATCACAGCTATTGACAATGGTGAAGAACCGAAAAGTACCAACGGACAGAAAGAGTCTTGCAAAATGGACGGAGATATCAAAGGTGCCAATGGTGTTGCCAAAACAGAGGTTACACAATTCTTAATGTGGACGCCGGAGTTGCTGCAAGAGGCCATGAGGCACATTTATCAACGGGTTTTATTTGAACATGTTCATGAGATACAAGAGGTTGCTTTGCAGGTTCGTAATTTCTTTATTAATTATTGATGTAAGTCTTTACATTAATTGCTAATTGAATGGACTGACTATTTATTCCCTCTATAAATAAATGTTCAAATTGTTTATGGTGTGAGGGTCGCAATCTTGAGTTCTGTTTTAGAGACCCAAGTCAAATTAATCCTAGTCACTTATTGGAACCTTGTTTTGAATCTAGTAGATTTAAAATAAGATGTTGACGGTTGACAAATTAAATTTAATTTGTTACTTCGAAAAAATAATGTTTACATTTAATTTTAACACTTATGCTTAATTACCAATACACATAAAAGTGTTTTTCTTTTTATTTATAAGATATATATATCGATTGCTCCGTGGCGTGGAGAAAATCATAAAGGGGAGAGATAAGGCTTTATTTTAAATATTGTCAAATCAATAGTGTGGTACCGTTAGTTTTATTTTTTGTCCCCTGTAGATATCTTCTCTTTGTTCAAAAGTAATAAACATTATCTATGGCTATGATTCTCTTTATAGTTACTTTTAAAACATTTAATTTTATTAATTTCAGGTATGGGAAAATCTGCTTAAACATGCAGCGTTGGACGTGATCCTTGTGGCAGCTTGTCCGATGCTAGCCACATGGATGTGTCTCGCAATGCAGCCAGCTAGATTGCCCGTTGATCCCGCCTTATTACTTTATACGCCACATAAGGTAAGTTTCCAGATTTAGTATTTTAGAGTTCTTTCCATTAAGGAGAGACAGATGAAAGTTTTGACAAAAAAAGAGTTTCGTTGAGCACTAAGCAGTCCACCTTATGGTAAGTAGCTATTACATACCGTAGAGAATTGCAACCATTTTTTTGAATCTTAATTTTCACATAATGACTATGTTTTCACTGTCAAATATACACACAATAATGTATAGTT
Organism: Parnassius glacialis; assembly: GCA_033319125.1. NCBI lineage: Eukaryota > Metazoa > Arthropoda > Insecta > Lepidoptera > Papilionidae > Parnassius > Parnassius glacialis. The sequence continues at coordinate 14,812,910 of JAVANC010000005.1, read as the reverse complement.
CTGTTAAATTAATCAAGGAGTTTTTGTAATTTTAAAATCCGTAATGGCAACACTGATTAACTTGTGGGGATAAAGGAACGGCTGGTAAAGGCATAGCAAAACTAGCGAGTCTTGGAGGAGCATTGGTAGAAGTGACTTGTCTAAAAGAACGTATGCAGTATTTAAATATTAACCAGTATTAAAGTATTAACAAGGTGATCGGTGTTTCAATCTTTCATCCCGAATTAGAGAAAAGCCTAAAATAGCCACAGAAAACTTATAAACACATAACAACACCATTAGTCTAGCTATATAAAATTTAAAAAATACTACAAAAAATAGGTATGTACTACATCTCACTTCATAGTACATGTAAATAATAAAAAAATATAAATATATAAATGGAGACAAGATAATGACGGGTGAGGATATATATTTAGGATAGACAATTAAGGATGGGAATTATGATGGGAAATATTAAAGTTTCATGTAATAAGTTTTGAGTAGATTTTTTGCAGGAAAAAAGGGACTGAGCTTGTCGAATGTATAAAGCCAAGGAGTTACACAAGCATACAGTTGTAACTGAATATGATTTATTGAAGAAGGTGGATGAATGTGCTGGAATTTAATGCATGATGCACATTCTGCTACAGTATCACACTTCAAACATTAAAGGGAATCCAATATTGCCCAAAAATATTGTAGATTCCTGAGGACTTGTAGATAAATTTATCTTACAGCTTGTTATAATATATACCTACACTTCACAGCAAAAATATAAGATGATTGTACTTAACTTGGTGTTCTAATTAGAAGCTGCTATTAAAATGCAAGAAGTTTCAAAAAGAAGAGAAGCTTGAATATGAGTTTGTCTAAGTTATAAAATTGTTTTGTTATACAGGAGCGGCGAACCCGTACCAATTCCCTGCAGCAAGACGGCGATATCCCGGCGGAAGTGCGTCCCTGTCAGAAGTGGTTCGTCGGCGGCAGCGAGTCGCAGCCGGCCGCCGCGCGCGACCGCAACGTCACGCGCGCTCGCTGCCTCGCCGCAGACATTTTGGGTCAGTACCACTCGCGGCCTACGTGCTACTTGGCTTAGCTGGCCCACGTGCTATACGTGCCACGATACAACTCCGACTAGCTGGCACCCGGCGTGTTACTGCCGTAAAAGAAAAAAAATGTGGGGTAATATCGTTGTAAAATTGGAAGAGTTAAGCGTCTCCCTCAGAGAAGCGGCTTGCGGTGGCGGTCGTGGTGGCGTTCAGTTGTATTTGCTTGCAATGTAAGTGAGTCTGCAAACCTGTGCGGCCATGTCGCGGCCGCATGCCCCGCCCCCTCCGCCTGTTAGCGAACGTACGGCCTCTGTCAGTGGCCGGTGTTCGCAGCGCGATCATTTGCAAATTTTTATAATAGACCGCGTGTACCACGTGCAAAATGACGCTAAATACAAAGATTTTAATAGAAACAGTGCAAAACTATCCAGTACTTTATGATACTTCACACATTGATTACAAAAGCATTAGGATTAAAAACAAAATATGGAATAATATTGCTGAATATAATAAGAATAAAAATACATCGTCACTGTTAGCCATGTTGACTGATGTCCAATCGTAGCATAGACACCACAGCGAATGGAGCTTCAGGCCCCCACTGCGACCGCGGTTGTGTATTGTTGCAACGACTTAAGCCGCGGCTCGCGGTTAGCCGCCACCCCAAACCGCTTGTCTGGGAGACGCTTTATATTGTTTAATTACGAATGATAATACACTTATTTAAATTAAATTATCTATAACATTCAAATAAATTTGTTGGTACGATACTCACGCCACCTACTAATTAAGTTAATTAGTTAATTGTACTATACATATAAACTTGGCGCAAATGAAAGCAATAAGTTGACAAAGTTTTACCTCAATCTGATGAACGGTATAGCAGCGCATAAATTACGAACAAACAAATATTAATTTTTGTATATTAGATTATATTATCCTCCTAACTCATAGGGTGACTATTATTCCACATCCTAATTCGAGGACATATTGTAAATTAGGCTTTTTTAATTATACAGTCTTAACGAGCGACCTCTGAAGGTTTAAGTAGACCAATTATATTTTAATTGGGAACCCACGCACTTCTAATGCTATTTTTATCACCGGTCTTATTTACCGTATTTGTGTTTGGTATTTTCAACTTTATATTTCGCTACTCGTCTTTATATTTACCCGCCCGTACGTAGATTTATGACATATATTGATCAAAAATTAAGGTGTACCGTTTGTAGGTAAAGTTGACATTTTAAGAATATTTGTAGATTGTGATCTACAAATATTCATCAAGTTTTTCATGTAAACTTTAATATTTAACAATATATGTTTTTTTAAATTATTTACAGGACACTTGTCTTGCTATCTAGTCCAACCAGCACCTGGTATTGAGTATAAAGCAGAGGATGAAAGCCCAATAGATTGTTATGTTAAGGTAAATTTGGTTTATATGCATTTTTTTTAATTTTCTTTAAGAATAATGTTAAATTCATATAATAACATTTTATTAAAAATTTAAGACCTTAAAAATATTCGTAAAAATAATTTTGCAGTTAACACAAATGACAATGTATATTATGACAATAAGCTTATTATATTTCTTTTATGATCTTTTTCTTAAATAATTAATCTTTTAAAGTGATGTTTGTGCATAGATTAATTTAGAGTTAATAACAGTATTAATAGAGCTTATCGTCTATTATTCTTTTTAAGGTAATGGTAGTGTACCTGCGTTCAGGCAGCGCTTTACAAAGGCTCGTGGCTAGTCTAGTCGTGTCCGCCTGGGCCCGATACACACTCAAGTATAAAATGTATCCACCGAATATTCACGCCAATGGAAGCACTAATGGAAATAAGGTATATAACACTAATTCCGACGTCATTTTAAAATTGTTATTATTTTTTAATTATGTATTTGGATTTTATGATTAGATACCAGCCATTATTTTAGTTTAGGTAAACTAGGTTACCAAGGGACTGGCGTGGTCTGAAAACAATTTTTTTTTTAGATATTGTGGTCTGTGACAGCTGTAACTAATATTGGTGTGTAATTTCCGATATTTTTTTTTATAGAATTAGTGCCAAACGATATAAAATTCCATTTGGTTCATTAATTTTGTGGCTCATAGGCATCTATATCATCCCTAAGTTAGGAATGATTGCGTTGTCACCCTTGAGGACTATGATGGAATACCTCGTTTCCAGTAAAAAGGGAATACGGTTCTCTACACTCACCATACAAAACACAGCAGCAATAAGCTGCTATTTTACGGTAGTATTCTGTGAAAAGCGTGGCCCTTCCCCCATCAAATCGACGCATCCATACATCAGGTACCCTTGTACAACTATAATGTGGCTGCCGCATAATGCTATCATATATAAAACTACAAATGCCGACCGATAACCGATATATTGCTCAATTTCACTGTTGAAACTACTGCTACTTTATCTAACTGCCTCGTCACTCTAGTGGTCGTAAACGTGATTGCTAATCGGGACCTCATACCCGGGTTCGAATCCCGGGTCGGTCCAAAATAATTTATTGGGTTTTTCTGTCAGGAAATAAAGAAGTCGGCGAAGTTTCAACCCCGTGCCTCAGAGAACACTTAATATCCTTCCAAAAACGTTGAACCTGTTAGGAATGATAATACTTTAATTGAAGTTAAGTTAAAAGTCAACTTTCAAATAAATTTGTTGTTTCGATTCGCGGGTCACCTACTGTAAGTTAATTGTACTATGCCCATAATCTTAGCGCAAGTGCAAGCAATAATTTGTCAAAGTTTTACCGCAATCTATAGAACGGTATGACAGCGCATAAAATACGAACAAACAAAAATTAATTTGTGTTAATTGTTGTACGCGCCAATATACTTACATGAAATTAACAATAGTCCTAAAGTTTCATGTCAATTCATGTATTTTATATTTCTTTCATGCCAATTTCTTTAAAGCCTTTGGTTAATTTGGTATTGCAATCAATATTTTCATGTTTTTAAATAGGTATGGTAAACTAGCTTCTGCCTGGTGCTCCGCCAGCGGAAACTGAAATTCTTTGATATTAATTTGCAGCGATTACTTTATTGTCCCGTAGTAAGAATATTCCCACGTTTTGATGCAGGATATAGTCTATCTATGGATCTCATCCAAATCCGATAAGGCAATTATGGACGATTGAGTCACACGCATCAAAACATCTGCACAGACTTTCACATATTATTTATTATTATTTGTATAGGTTAACACGTAAGAAACACTGTAATATAACATTACAGTGTATACTGTTGTATGTGTATATTGTTGGTCTATTAAAAATATTATTCATTATTATATTTTTATAGGAAGCAGATGGCGAATGTGAGCAACAAATAGACATATCCAAGTTGGCACCGCCATTGCTTGTCAACACACTGCACACAGCGCTAAATCAAGCTCTTTACTACGACGAAGTGGCGCTTAATTGTAATCGGTGAATATTTCCCAGTTTTTATAGTCAAAATAACATTTTAATACTAAGTGTCTTTTACCACACTCGTCTGTTGTTTTTGCAATGAAATTTTGTATCATATAGGAATATAATCTGAAAAACCACCACGCGTGTTTTCAATAGAACAATTATTGAATGATTGACTCCTGTTTAGCCTAACTTGTGTCGTCATTGCCCAGGCTGATTTTGAACAAAATGCCAAAAGACTGACCTTTGTATTTCTTTTTATAAATGTGCACAACACAGTCGACCTGAATAATTAAATTTTATTCAAATTGTTATTCGCTAACATATGCACGGTTAGTTTTAGTTTTAACCATAATTTCTTTCCCCTCTGAAACAGTAGGAACTCTACCCGGCAACTTTAGATAGTATGTCTATTCTCTATTTGTATTATCAATTAATTTATTTTATAAAACATTGGAGTGCTTAGAAGAATTGTTGGTACTAATTCCAGACGCACAATTTCATTATCGCAAATTGCGACAATACTTGCGATACCCCGTCCACATCATCTATCTGGATGATTGGAGGTCCACCACTGTACGATTTACTAAAAGTTTGCTTCCTCGCACAACTTCCTTGTGAAATCTACTACCATCAACGATACCACCTACTCTTTTTTTAAAAGGCCAACAACGCATCTGCAATTCCCCTGGTGTTGTCACTTATCTATCAGGTGAGCCATATGCTCAGTTGCCCCCTCTTATATAAAAATAAACCTAGCAAGCTAACATCATAGCAAAGTGGCGAAGCAATCAGCTTTTTTTTTTGAGCAATCAGTTTCAAAATAGGAGGTTCAGATGCCTGGGTGATCAGTAATCAATTGCTGAAAACAGAATTTGAAAATTCGAAACCGTTCTCGAGATAATCGTGGGACAGACGGACAGACATCGTGAAATCAATAAGTGACTTCGCAAGCTTCGCCACTTAATAATTAAATAAAATAGTTTGAATTTACGTTGTGTGCCACACAGGAGATTAGAAAAAATTTACATAATTCTTATTGATACAAATGGTGTTTAACTTTTTTTTTATATAGGATAAGGGTGACAAACAAGCACATAGTCCACCTGATGGTAAGTGGTTGCTGCGGCCCATAGACATCTACATCTATCCTCGTTTGCGAATCAAAATGCAGATGCGTTGTCACCCGTGAGGACTAAGATGGAATGCCTCATTTCCAGTAAAAAGGGCCTCCGGCCACCTGCACTCACCAAGCGAAACGCAGAGGTAAACCTCTAATTCACGCTGGTTTTCTGTGAGGTCGTGGTACCACCCCGGTTCGAGCCGGCCCATCCGTGCAACAGCAAAAGCTGCCGCGTGGCTCTACCATTGTTAACTTTTTCAGAATATTACAAGAAGCTCGAGATCTACTGGCTATGATGAAACACTACAAGCTCCCGGTCGATGGTGAAGAGTTCAACAATATACTAAGACTGGAACAGGTGATATTTTTTATTGTTGTTGATTTTTAGTTTGATACAATATTATACACTAGTTACAACATAAAGCGACACGGGCAACCGGCTGACCGCAGGGGAGTAGCGATACACAGGCGTTGCCCTATGTCAACGTACAAGTTAAACGTAGTTATTATATTCTCTTTGGTACAAGTCCACGCGGCAAGTTGCGTATTCTGGTAAGAGCCCTGACTGAACACTGTTGTCTTAAAAAGCACATGTCCATCCTGGGACTAAGCAACTCAAGGATGTGCCGGTTTTGCTCCTTATAGGTGGAAACGCCTTTACACATCCTGACAAATTGCGGACCCTTAATGCGCAAAAGCAGCACTCATCTGGGAAACTATATACTTTGCCCAGAAGAAGTGAAATTACTCATAGCGAAGCAACTCCTTCTATTCATTGAGGGCGTAGGCTTAGTGAACTGTAGACACAGCAGCGATCACAATAGATCTTTTAGGTCGCAGTGATACTGATCTCTCTAGACCTGCACAGCTGCTCGTACATAATTAAAAAAAAGAAAGTCTACGCGGCCCTATGCGTAAAATAAAACTAGTCATGAACAAATTTAGAGGAGCGTAAAAAAATTGTGTATAACTATAAAACATACAATATAGAACAGACAATTAAATTTATTAATTTGGATTTTGCTTGCTTACTGCAAGCCCACGCTGAACATGAGCCTCCAAGGAATGCCACAAAGCACTGTCACGGATTTTGCTTGTTATATGTTAATTGAAAACTGCAAATATCGAAAAAACAAATGATCAAATAACAAAATGAACCAAATTAAGAAAAAAAGAAAAGTTTTACAGGAGACTATTACTTGGACTATAATCGGTACTTACACCCGTATTTATATGCAAGTAAAAGTAATTACTTGAGTAAAACTTTGTATTCTATAGTTAAGTAGTTGCTCCAAGTTAGAACTGTCAAAAGTTAGAATTCTCAGCCAGGTAATAGTCACCATTTCCTTTACTTAAGCACTACTTTAAGGTTATTTTGCATAAAAAATGGAAACTTTGGGTAGCATTGAAGCAACGATTATACAACATGTAACAAAAACCCTGTGGTTCCCGTTAAGTGCGTTATCAGGATCAGTATTCAAACTTCTTTACGTTAATAACTTTTCAAAAAACTTGAACATTAAAAAATATATTAATTTAAAAAAAAATTGCGAATTGTATGTGATTTTATTACCTCTGCATTATCCCGACAATAAGAGGATTGTGAAAGAACCCCCTTCACCGATGCTCGTGTCAGTTAGAGTTAATAAAACCACAGTCAATTTGAAAATAATTTTTTTGAATTAAAATTATATTTTTAAATGTTCAAGTTTTTTTGAAAAAAGAAATAATTTCTTTACGTTTGAATACTGTCTCTGATAACGCACTTAAAGGGAACCACAGGGTTTTTGTTACACGTTGTATGTATAATCTTAATAAGTAAAAAATCACGTGTCGGCACATAATCCATGTGTAAAACTGAACATTTAAATTTACAAGGATTATAACATGTCAAAAGTTTTGTTTCTCCAAGCATTCATTTTTTTGTACTGACACAATTAAATAACAATAATGATATTGTAAACTTTATAACATTAAATAATTTTTATAACATTATTGCTATTATAAATATCAAATAAAATAATATCAAAGATATTATTGCAAGATTTTGTAAAAATAATCTAGCTTACGTTTGCTTTTTCATGAAAATAAACGCAGTCACGAAGTGTCGCCACACAGAAACAACCACTAATCGTCGAGTGTTACTTGGGCATTTGCTCAAGTAAGTAAAGTGTGTTACTGAACTGTAGAATGAGATTTTGTTATTAAGAATTCTAACCTTTAGTAATGACTTAATGAAGGAATTACTTAGCAACGAGTAATTACTTCTTTATAAATACGGGTATTAGTGTTGCCCCTTCTAACTCTTCGAACTGTTTCCAGTCTCCTTGGCATACTGTTAATCAAGTTATCAATAAAGAGTGTATAAATATTAATATTCAGCAATATATATATATATATATATTTTTCACTAAAAAGTATTTAAAATGCTTTGATTAAAGGTTTTTACACAATTTTTATATATAAATTTCATGTTACAATTGAGTAAATTAAAGCAAAATAAATAAATAACGTGTTATATTTTATTATTATTATTATCCAGGTGGTTCACATGACGAATGTTACTCAACCAATGGTGGCGGCGATGAAATCGAAACGCGTTTCACAAACACTGGAGGAGCGGCGGAAGAGCCTGCAGACCTCCGTCAACCAGTGCACAATTGAACAGAGCACGTTAAATGTATCGTAAGTGCCTGCACTCCTAATTATTATCAGCCTCATTTTTTAGTTCGTTGCAAATGTGCTTAAAAATAAGATCGTGAATTTTTTTTACCTTACAAATGCAGTACTCGCCAAAAAAATAAAAAAAGCAAAAGTTTATTATCACATCCCACATTTGGCATTTATACTCCTTTAATCCTTACCAGTAATCAAATGTATGTTATATTTTAACAGTATTTTCTTTATGATTCTATAGAGTAGTGAGTTAACCTAATATACCATATGCATATGACAAGTTGCGAATAATATTGTATATACCATATGCCACTATGTAGTATATGCTATATGCAACTGCTAATAATATAGTAACTATTAACAATAATATAGTATAATATGATATGCAACTCTTTAATTATTTTTAATGATTAATTGGCACGGTAAAGCTACTATACTTTAGAATATTATTACATACATACATACATAAACACTCACGCCTGTCACCCAGAGGGGTAGGCAGAGACTATGGACTTCCATTTGGCACGATCCTGACAGACCTCTCTCGCTTCCTCCACATCCATATACCTACGCATACACGCTCGTCGGTTAAAGGTACTCTTGATTTGGCCCATTTTCAATATATCGCCAATTTGGTCGATAAACTTTCGCCTAGGGCGACCCTTCCCGATTCTGCCGTTCACCTCTGCAACATAAATTTGCTTTGTCACTCTTTCCTCATTCATTCTTTCTACATGACCAAACCACCGAAGCATTCCTTTCTTAATCCTGGTCACAACATCATCTTGCAAACCACACTCTTCTCTTATTAAACAATTTCTCACTCTGTCATTCAGATTCATCCCTAACATACTCCTTAATGACCGCATTTCTACAGCATTTATTCTACTCTCGTGCTTCTTCTGCCACACCCAACTTTCACTACCATACATTAAAGTAGGCACTAACACAGCATTGTGAATTGCCATACGTGCCTTTTTGGACACATTCTGACTTTTCACAATAGAGTGTAGAGCCCCATTCACTCTATTTCCTGCATTCACTCGTCGTTCTATATCCTTATCATATCTACCATCCTTGCTAAACACACATCCCAAATACACAAACTCATCTACTTGTTCTACCAACTCCCCTTCTATTCTTATTTCACATATCGTTTTACTTTCTTCTCTTTCAAAAACCATAACTTTCGTCTTACTTGCGTTCACTTTCATTCCCTTTTCTTTTAATGTCCTGTTCATTAATGTAACCATCATTTGCAACTCGGTCGCCGACGACGCAAATATGACTTGATCATCGGCGTACAAAAGGCATTTGACGGTTAACTCACCCATTCTTAACCCGCATTCTTCTACTTTCAAATTTTCCAAACAACTGTCCATAAATAGGTTGAACAGCCACGGGGAAGCCACACAGCCCTGTCTGACACCTTTATGGATGCCAAACCAGTCCGAGTAAGCCCCGTGAACCTGACACAGGCACTAGAGTCCCTATATAGAGACTTCAATGCCTGTATCAGACCAGCGTTCAACCCAAATGAGGCCAGTGTTTGCCATAACACGTTCCTGTCCACTCTGTCATAAGCCTTTTCCAAGTCCATGAACGCACAAAAAACTTTCTGGTTTTTGGCCAAAAATTTCTCCGCAATCATGCACATGGAAAAGACTTGATCCGTAATATTATTGTGATATAATATATTAAATTATATTATTATCGTGGTAAATATATTATTTAAAACATTTTTTTTAAAGTTAAACGTTTGTTACAGGGTTCAAGCGGCTTTAGCTGGTGCTTGTGCAAATCTACACTGCCTTCCAGAGCGTTTAAATCCGGTTGTGAGACCATTGATGGAGAGTGTGAAAAAAGAGTCATCTGAGGAGTTACAGGCGCATTCTGCTGATACTCTGGCCGTGTTGCTAGCACAACTGGTCGCAAGGGAGCCCTGTCCTAACAATAAAGTGCTGGTCAACCTTAAGGCGTTTCTCAGGTAAATGGTTCTTGATGTGTTTTTGCCGTGTAGTGGCGGTCAAGAATATCCACTACCCCATATCCTCCCGTGGGTGTCGTAAAAGGCGACAAAGGGAAACAGGCGGGAGATGGGCAGCAGCATCTTCCTGATAATAGCCAAAATTACAATAAAAAACTGCGGTTGCCAACCTGCTCGCCAAGCGTGGCAACTATGGCAAATACCCCCCAATGATCAACACACAGACGGCCCCCAGTCCCCGGCGGCCCCGCTATTCCTGGCTACGGTGGCGACCATGGTAACGGCGGGGCAGGGGGTGCTAAGAATCTCCGGTGGAGGTTCGGTTGCCACCTACAACGACTTGACCTGGCAACGTACAACGCACGCACCCTGAGGACTGACGAGAAGATCGTGGAGCTGGAAGAAGAGATAGACAAGTTGCGCTGGCATATTATAGGATTATCCGAAGTCCGAAGAGAGGGGGAGGACACGGTAATCCTCGAATCCGGCAACTTGCTCTATCACCGGGAGGGCGACCACCTGTCCCAAGGAGGTGTCGGATTTATCGTCCACAAGTCTCTCGTTAACAACGTTGTAAAGATCGGGAGTGTGGCGACGAGGGTTGCGTACCTTATACTCAGAATCACCAAACGGTATTCGCTGAAGGTCATACAGGTTTACGCACCAACCTCGGCACACCCCGATGAGGAGGTGGAGGAAATGTATGAGGATATCTCTAGAGCCATGCATTCCTCCAAAACCCAATATACGGTGTTAATGGGAGACTTCAATGCAAAACTAGGCACAAGAGAGAACGGTGAGCTGAAAGTAGGGAAATTTGGAATAGGGCAACGGAACCCAAGGGGCCAGCAGCTGGCCGACTTCATGGAGAAAGAGGGACTCTTTATGATGAACTCTTTCTTCAAGAAGCGGCCCCAGTCGACCTGGTCGAGCCCCGACGGTTCGACAAAAAATGAGATTGACTTCATTATGACGACCAGACGACAACTGTTCAATGATGTCTCAGTGATCGCGAGGGTGAAAACCGGCAGCGATCACCGAATGGTTAGAGGCACACTGAACCTAAATGTTAAGTTGGAGAGGTCTCGTCTGATGAAGTCAACGCTCCGTCCCCCTCGTGCTCTAATCCAAAGTCCCGAAACCTTTCAGCTCGAGTTACAAAACCGTTTTCAGTGCCTAGAAGACTGCAATGAAGTGGACGATATGAATGACAAGCTCGTGGAAACTGTCCATGCGGTCGGAGCTAAGTTCTGCAAGACCCGCCGCAGAAGAACACAAAAACTCTCCGATCACACCCTTAATCTCATGGCTGTTAGACGGGAGATGAGGCTACATTCTTCAACAGATTTGACAGCATACAGGCAACTGAACAGACAGATCTCCAAATGCATGCGGCGAGACTTATGCAACTTCAATACAGCTTGTATTGAAGAAGCGATCGAGCGGAACCAAGGCTCCAAAGTCTTTGCCAGAGATCTGTCTGCCAGAAAGATCCAACTGTCAAAGCTCAAGACCGAATGTGGCAGCATCCGAGTACAGAACCAGAGTACGAAACCTATCCAATTGCAGAGAGGTGTAAGACAGGGTGACGTTATATCCCCGAAACTCTTCACCGCTGCATTGGAAGACGTTTTCAAGCTTCTGGACTGGAAAGGATACGGAATTAACATCAATGGCGAGTACATCACTCACCTTCGATTTGCCGACGATATAGTCCTTATGGCAGAATCGCTGGAGGACCTAAGCACTATGCTCAATGAACTCAATAGTGTCTCCCAACGGATAGGTCTTAAGATGAACATGGACAAAACAAAGATTATGTTTAATGTCCATGTCACACCTATGCCGGCAGTTGTTGGGAGCACTAAGCTCGAAGTTGTTGACGAGTATGTTTACCTGGGACAAATAGTCCGACTAGGTAAGTCCAACTTCGACCGAGAAGTCAATCGACGAATTCAACTCGGCTGGGCAGCGTTCGGGAAGCTACGACACATCTTCTCGTCGGAAATACCTCAAAACCTTAAAACAAAATTGTACAACCAGTGCGTGTTGCCAGTGATGACTTACGGAACTGAGACGTGGTCCTTCACTGCTGGCCGTATGAGGAAGCTCAAGGTCGCTCAGCGAGCTATGGAGAGGGCTATGCTCGGAGTTTCTCTGCGTGATAAACTTAGGAATGAGGATATCCGCAGTAGAACCAGAGTAACCGACATAGCCCAACGGATTAGTAAGCTGAAGTGGCAGTGGGCCGGCCATATAGCTCGAAGAACCGACAACCGATGGGGAAGAAAGGTTCTCGAGTGGCAGCCTCGTACTGGTAGGCGAAGTGTAGGGCGTCCCCCCACAATATGGAGTGACGACCTGGTAAGATATGCAGGAAGTCGATGGATGCAGGTGGCTCGGGACCGTGCTTTGTGGCATTCCTTGGGGGAGGCCTATGTTCAGCAGTGGACTTGTGAAGGGCTGTAATGATGATGATGATGATGATGTGTTTTTTTTTAATTAGAACTTTGAAGTAACTTGAATAAATCAGTTAGATTGTGTAAGTGGTAGGAATCGTGGTTTGCTTTGTTTTGATATTTGACGTTTAGTTTCGTTGTATTGTGGAAATGTAGAAACATTATCAATTATGAGGCGAATTTATTTTTATGATAATATCTTGTTTTAACTTATAAATTATAATTGAATATCATAATGAAAAAAAAAACATTACGCAATTGCGTAGTAATTACAACCGGCAAAGCTTCCCGTCAGACTAACTGAATCGTACTACAGAATACTGAATAAAAATACACAAGTAATCTCTCTTTTATGTACTCGTTTTTAACTACTATTTATCTGATTATGCAATAAAATTGGAAGTAGAATAAAGTGCAAAGTTTTGTATGATACTTCGAAAATAGTTGATTTTATCAGAGTAATTTTAAAGCACAAATTTTCTAGCTTCTTTTCATTAAAATTTGCATTTGATTTGTTTTAGATGCGACCCGGAATATACACCGCGAGTGACCTTAGAGGACGCAGAAGAAGGAGACTCTGGCAGCGGGGATAGCAGTTCGGAGAGTAAAAAAGTGGTTCAGTCCCCGTATCCAATGTGTAAGTAATCATTAAAGATTTGTGTTTATAAAATTGAATGTGAGAAACCCTGTTTATGAATTTTTAAACTTCTACTCCATCCTATGAAAACCATGTTCCAGTATGGTAATGAACAGCTAAATATCTATTAGTTTAATTTTTTTAAAGAAGGCCGATTTTATATTTTATGTTTGTGTATGTTTTTTCTTATAAAGAATAAGGGATAACTGTGACATTCGATATAATATGTAGGTAAACGACCGTATACCGAACTTAGAAAGTACCTACTGCACATTCGCTCTGTCGGATTGTGACGTTACGTCACAGAGAACGAGCGTGTAAATTTTTTTAAAAATTGCGAAACTTTAAAACGTTATAACTTTCGTATTTCTGCACCAATTTGGATGAAACAAAAACTATTGTTATTTTCATAAATATAGCTTTAAAGCTATAGGTTTTACTATCAAATTAGAACATGTTGGTGTGACCCATTAGGCAGTAATACATAGGTAGGTATTAACTGACCGAACCACGAAGTTGCACATGATTTACAACGACATAAAATGAAACTAACTAATGCAGTGAGTGTTAATCAACTCGTACTGTTATTTAGTACCTAGTGAAACGTGAAGAAATTTTGTTTGTTACGTAGTTCGTCAGTGGTTGCAAACATATGGTCCTTTTTTTACTTTGACTTACTTTTGAATAAACTGATTGCGGTATTACGTTGGTATTTGGTACCTATAATGTTTTGAAAATGCAGTCGTCGCAAACATTCAATGCGTGTAATACTAAACTGATTTTGATGAAATTTTGCATTAAGGTATAACTTGACCTACAGGATTTTATCTTCTCATATCGGACTTTTATTCCCAAGGAGCGTGATATAACAGAAATTTAAAAAAAATAACAGAAAATAAAGTTTACTGATAAATAAATAACATGACAAGAAAAATATGGAGTAATAAATATGGAGAGAATAAGAAAAATATAACAATAAAGACTACTGGTGGCTTCGACGTGTCGGTTTGTGACGTCACATCTTACCGTAAAAGACCACTTTACTCATCAATATTTCAGTCATTTTTAAAGGTAGAAAAAAATAAGAATACCGTTTGAATTCGTAATTTTTTGATACCCTTAACAAAATTAGGTGGCCAGACCTATTGCTAATCAATGGTAAAGCTGTATACTTTTCGTAATCTTTTATTAGTAAATTACCTTTAGAACTTTATTACATGCATTTCTGATGATAAAAAATCATAATTTTCTGAAAAATACTGCACAACCATAAAAATATCCATTTTTGGCAGATTAGCTGACTGTCTTTTTTCAAAGCCCGCTTCCATTTTCTTTTTTATATAGCACTACACACCGTGACTTTAGATATAAATATAATCATATAAAAGCTAAATGTTCAATACCTTAGTATATAAATCAAATCAAATAGTTCATTTGTGATTCACAGTTTACAAAAAGGTCTTATTTAAACACAAATAAAGTTCAGTCTGTGATCAGCCTCATATGCATACAAATGTCAAATATTATTAATAGTTAATTGATTACATTATTAATAATAGTAGATTAGATTATTAGATTAAATTATTCATCTTAAATTTACATTGGATTACATTGGATTAGATTATTCATATTAGATTAGATTATTCATAAATTATTCGTTCAATATTATTATATAGTCGTTGGGTTTATTATAAATATATTTACATCTAATACAGTCAACCAGACATTAACTCTGACATTCGATATAATATGTAGGTAAACGACCATATACTTCAGAGTGCGCGGTTAGTACTGAACTTAGCAAGTACCTACTGCGTGTTCGCTCTGTCGGATTGTGATGTCACATCACAGAGAACGAGCGGGTAAAAATTAAAAAAATTGCGAAACTTCAAAGCGTTATAACTTTCGTATTTCTACACCAATTTGGATGAAACAAAAACTATTGTTATTGTCATAAACATAGCTTTAAAGCCATATAGGTTTTATTGTCAAATTAGAACATGTTGGTCTGACCCATACCAGTGAAAAAGGGCTCCGTTTAAAAAAAACGTGTGTGTGTTATTTATGTACGCATGTAAGAACTTATACTTCTTTAGCATAACAAACCAAAAAGAACAAAAATAAAACACGTTTTATAGATTCATATTTTATAGAATCATTTGAATAACTACCTTGAATATACAGTTATCAGTTCTCACCAAAACTTGACAGTTGTTAACAGTGGTAGAGCCACGCGGCAGCTTTTGCTGTCGCACGGATGGGCCGGCTCGAACCGGGGTGGTACCACGACCTCACAGAAAACCAGCGTGAAGTAGAGGTTTACCTCTGCGTTTCGCTTGGTGAGTGCAGGTGGCCGGAGGCCCTTTTTGCTGGAAATGAGGCATTCCATCTTAGTCCTCACGGGTGACAACGCATCTACATTTGGATTTGTAATAGAGGATAGATGTAGATGTCTATGGGCTGCAGCAACCACTTACCATCAGGTGGACTGTGTGCTCGTTTGTCACCCTTATCATATAAAAAAAAAGAAGTTGATAGACAATTACCAATTGAAGTTGTCGCTTTTAGGTTAGGTGTGCGTGCGCATCGTAAAAAAATCACTCATCATTTTTCTTAAATTCAAAATTCCATTCTTGTTTGCAGTGGACAAATACAAGGGCATCCTGACGCTGCGCGAGCAGCAGCGCAGCGCAGAGCGCGTGGCTCCGAAACGCGGCCGCCCGCCCGCCGCGGCGCACGTTGCGCACGCGCACAACGACCTCACGCTCGACGCGCTCTTCCCGCACGAGGACGAGGTACGCGCTCTCTCTCTCACACACACTTGTTCCGTTCCTGTCCCACAGACATACACATCTTCACACTTCTGATAGCCTGGTACAGTTCGTCAACATACGTCTGCTGAACACACGCTCGACGCGCTCTTCCCGCACGAGGACGAAGTACGCGCTCTCTCTCTCTCTCACACACTTGTTCCGTTCCTGTCCCACAGACATACACCTCTTCACACTTCTGATAGCCTGGTACAGTTCGTCAACATACGTCTGCTGAACACACGCTCGACGCGCTCTTCCCGCACGAGGACGAGGTACGCGCTCTCTATCTCTCACACACACTTGTTCCGTTCCTGTCCCACAGACATACACATCTTCACACTTCTGATAGCCTGGTACAGTTCGTCAACATGGTTTTGTGCTGTTATGATGCTGTTACTGTTTTTGTAATAAATAAATAAATAAAAATAAAACATACGTCTGCTGAACACACGCTCGACGCGCTCTTCCCGCACGAGGACGAAGTACGCGCTCTCTCTCTCACACACACTTGTTCCGTTCCCGTCCCGATGACATACACGTCTTCACACTTATGATAGCCTGGTACAGTTCGTCAACATACCTCTGCTGAACACACGCTCGACGCGCTCTTCCCGCACGAGGACGAGGTGCGCGCTCTCTCTCTCACACACACTTGTTCCGTTCCTGTCCCACAGACATACACGTCTTCACACTTCTGATAGCCTGGTACAGTTCGTCAACATACCTCTGCTGAACACACGCTCGACGCGCTCTTCCCGCACGAGGACGAGGTGCGCGCTCTCTCTCTCACACACACTTGTTCCGTTCCTGTCCCACAGACATACACGTCTTCACACTTCTGATAGCCTGGTACAGTTCGTCAACATACCTCTGCTGAACACACGCTCGACGCGCTCTTCCCGCACGAGGACGAGGTGCGCGCTCTCTCTCTCACACACACTTGTTCCGTTCCTGTCCCACAGACATACACGTCTTCACACTTCTGATAGCCTGGTACAGTTCGTCAACATACCTCTGCTGAACACACGCTCGACGCGCTCTTCCCGTACGAGGACGAGGTGCGCGCTCTCTCTCTCACATACACTTGTTCCGTTCCCGTCCCGATGACATACACGTCTTCACACTTATGATAGCCTGGTACAGTTCGTCAACATACCTCTGCTGAACACACGCTCGACGCGCTCTTCCCGCACTAGGACGAGGTGCGCGTTCTCTCTCTCACACACAGTTGTTCCGTTCCTGTCCCACAGACATACACGGTACCACGACCTCACAAAATACCGGCGTGAAGTATAAGCTCTGCTTCTGCGTTTCGTCTGGTGAGTGCAGGTGGCCGGAGGCCCAATCCCCCCCCCCCCCCATCAACATGGTAGCGGAATTACACATTAGACTACCCCAGGCGGGGTACCAGTACCCCTGGAGAATCCCTCGCTTAGCATCCACGACCATGTTATTCCAATCCTGAGCGTGGGTGCTCACGCTGCCCCGCGTATTCTGGGGGGGGGGGGGGGGGGCAAAATTCCGCTCAAAAACAACTGCTCGGGGCAAACTGAGCAACAATGCCAAGGCGACCCCTGCCACGCTATCCGTGAATTTCTGCAACATCAGGGGACTTTACTCTAACCTAAACGCCGTCCACTACCATCTCGAGACGGCGAAGCCGGCCTTGCTCTTCCTGGCCGAGACGCAGGTTTCCTCTCCGGCTGATATTTCGTATCTCTCCTACCCGGGGTACAAATTGGAGCACTCCTTTGTGCCTCGGGCTGGAGTTTGCGTGTATATCAGAGAGGACATCTGTTCTCGACGCCTCGGCAGTCTTGAAGGTTCGGACCTGTCCATCCTTTGGCTACGCGTAGACAGTGACGACCATCCGCGCGTCTACGGGTGCCTCTATAGGTCCCATAGCGGTAATGCCGAAACAGACCGACTCATCGACCACGTCCAAATGACTACAGATTCCTTGCTACAACAGGTCCCATCCGCAGAGATCGTGATCCTTGGCGATTTTAACGCCCACCATGCCGAATGGCTCGGTTCACGTTTAACCGATCATGCGGGGAGATCTGTTTATGACTTTGCCTTGGCATATGGTCTGACACAACTGGTTACTTCGCCTACGCGGATTCCAGATGTGGAGGATCATACACCTTCCCTGTTGGACCTTCTGCTGACCTCTCCTTTCTTCCTTTCCGTCGATGCCCCTCTTGGCTCTTCGGACCATTGTCTGATCCGGAGTGTGGTGCACTCATGCTCCACTCGCGGTTGCGTTCTGCAGGTCGCCGCCGTGCTTGGCATTACAGGTCGGCGGATTGGGACGGAATGTGGTCTTTCTTTGCATCCTACCCTTAGGGGCGGGTTTGCTTCTCGCCGGAAGATCCCAGCGATGTTGCCGATTCTGTTGCTGATGTGGTACTTTAGGGTATGGAACTTTTTATTCCATCCTCTGTGGTGCCCATCGGAGGCAGATCTCAACCTTGGTTTGGTCGCTCCTATAAGACTGCATTACGCAGTAAGCAGGAGTGTTATTAAGCCTGGGCTGCGGCTTCGGCGACTCGGAATGTAAACACCAGCACACTTAAAAATAAGTATAACTTCGCCTCCAGGTCCTTCAAAAGAGTTATTGTCAAGGCAAAGTCAAAGCACATAGGGAGAATTGGCGAGAAACTAGTTCGCCTTCCTTCGGGAACCCGTGCATTCTGGTCTCTCGCCAAGGCTGTCCAAGGGAATTTCTGTAAGCCATCATTACCATCTCTGCACAGGGAGGACGACACTGGCAAAAGTAGGAGTCCATTACCAAAGAAGAAAGAAAATGTTTTAATCACCATACCATCACAACTGAACTCTGGTAAATTATTTGCCCGGTTGGAGAAATTTATAAATAGCATTTTGTCGTTTATTTATTTTGTATTATTATGCTTTCAGGCACGAAAACTTTTGAGAATTCAGAGAAGAGGAGCTACTCTCGCCTTGACAAGTCTAACAAAACACTTCGGTAATGAATTACCTGAGAAATTACCAAAGCTATGGGAATTCATCACAGAGCCTTTCGAAAAAGTTATGACCGACAATGGTAAGTTATTGCTTTAGCATTTAATTGTACTACGTTGTTCTTTTTCTTGCCTTTTAAATTGAAAGTTATTAATCAGATAGAATTTTTAAATTAACTTAACCATTTGTTTGTTAAGACAAGCAGCACAACAGCTTTTTTAAGTTCACTGATGAATATAGAGAACTTCAAAAATTTACAGTATGCTAGACAGATGGTTTGGTGAGTGCAAAATTTATTTTATTTAATTTTTTATAAGCCAGTGCTTGAATACAGTCCCACCTGGTGATATGTCGTGAAGAAGCCCGAGATAGTAAATCACACTGCTTTTTAGCGTAACAATTACCAGTCACTATTGCATTGAATACGTCCAGATTGTATTCGAACGGAAAGTCAGGCGATGATGATTATTTCCATCTCTTTGTTGCACTCATTACAAAAGGCGAAACAAAGGTTCTAATGTGTGTACGGGCAAGGTTATCGTACATTCAACTTTATTTTGTGCTCACGTTTGCGACCTACTTTCGGAGCAAGAGAATAAAATTAAATTGTAAACCCACGGGAAGATATGGGGTAGTGGATAGTCTTAAACGCCTCTACGCGGCACGGTTGTTTGAATGTACACATACAATGGGAGCGGTTCCTTACTAGCTGGAGTTACGACCATCAAAGTTTTGGAGGAAGTCTGGATGCAGGTGGCTTTGGACCGTGCTTTGTGGTATACATTGGGGTAGGTCTATGTTCTATAGTGGACTTGTGAAGGGCTCATCATGACGATGATGATTGAAATACAAAGTGAATAAGAATTTACATGAAATGCTTTATTATGACTCGTTTACGAAATTGTATTGTAATTTTATTCCGCATGCAGAGCTGACAGCGCAGGAGCCGGAGGCAGCGGAGGAGCTGATCTCGCGGCTGCAGGTGGTGGAGGCGGTGAGCGGGCACGTGGGCGGCGCGCTGTGGTCGCGGCTGGTGGGCGGCGTGCGCGCGTGCGCAGCGCTCTCCCGCGCGCTCTACACCGCGCTGCGGCACATGGCGGCGCGCGCGCTGGCAGCCCTGGCGGCGCGCGACCCGCACGCCGTCATGCACGCGCTCGTGCACGAGGTGAGTGCGCGCTGCGCGTGCTGCAGCATACCGCACCGTTCCGCACCATACCGCACCGAGCCACACTTTCTGCGCTGCACGCTATGTACCACGTGTTATACACTTCGTGCTTTATACCACGTACAAAGCGCGCAGTAAACTGAAACCTGGTGTTATACACTTCGTGCTTTATACCACGTACAAAGCGCGCAGTAAACTGAAAACTGTTGTGAGAGGTGATGACCCCTTAGAACATGTATGGGATAAGCTTTAAAACAATTTAAAAAAGAAATCCTATCTTCGCTAACTTAAGAGATCTTAAAAACTTAGTACATTAAAAATGGAATGCAATCTCTCAGGCTTTTATTGATAACTTGATTAGGTCAAGGAGACTAGAAGCAGTCTGAAGAACTAGAGGGTAACACTAATAATAACACTAAATACTGATTATTATAGCCCACGTCATATTATATAACCTTTTCTAAGCATTTATGAAGAAAAAAAATGAAAAAAGAATATTAAGTACAAAAATGTTTTTTTGTATAAAAATTTTTCTTTTTTTCTTAATTTGATTTATTTTTATAATTTGATCGTCTTTTCGACGTTTGTTATTTTCTACCGACTTCAAAAAGGAGGACTTACTCAATTCGATTGTATGTTCTTTTTTAGGAGGACTTACTCAATTCGATTGTATGTTCTTTTTTTTTACCTCAAAAGGAAAAAACGGAACCCTTATAGAATCACTTTGTTGTCCGTCTATCTGTCTGTCAAGACCCTTTTTCTCAGGAACGCGTGGAGGTATCAAGCTGAAATTCATATCAAATACTCAAGTGCAGTTCCTTAGAGCTGTGTAAAAATCAAACCTCTAAGCCAATGCAATCAAAAGATACAGCCGTGTTCGGGGTTGTACCGACACTAAGGGTATGATAAACATATAACGCTTGATAAATCTGATAAAATATATTTTGGATAAGTTACAAATCTTAAAGGCTAGAATTACTGATAATAATGAGTACGCGTAGCGCTTTTGATGGCTATATGCGAACTGATTTTATAATACAATTGCCGCGGAAATATGTAAAAGAGTTTAAGTTGTGAAATGATGATCGTTCAAGCCGTTTATACCGCAAATTTTCGACATTCGCAAGGGAATGAAAATGAAAAACTTACAGGGTACTGCCCGTGAACTCAGAATTTTGAAATTTGATACGAAGCAACGTTTTATAGCACAGATAAAGCAAAAATTGCGAAAAGCATGAATTTTTAGTTACATCATATAATAAAAATACTTTTAATAATTTTAAACTTATATACTTACGGATTTGTTCAGAACCTGCGGTGCGCGAGTCCTGCTCGCACTTGGCCGGGTTTTTTTTTTACGTGGATCGATTTTGATGATTGTATGTTTTATTAAAAAGCTGGTGCTCCTCATGTGGTCCCATATAAATTTGATCAAGGTCTGACCAATAATTATTGAGTTATCCTTAATAATATATATTGAAGTCGGCTGTACGAAATTTTTAATTTTAAATATTAAATTAACTAATAGTAAACAAAACTTGTATCGGTAGGCGAAGTGTAGGACGTTCCCCTCACTAGACGGAGTGACGACCTGGTAAGACATGCAGGAAGTCAATGTATGTAGGTGGCTCTGGATCGTGCTTTGTGGCAGTCCTTGAGGGGGGAGGCCTATGTTTTGCGGTGGACTTGTGAATGGATGTAATGATGATGATGATGATGAAGCAAAATCCAAATTAATAAACTTAATTGTCGCAAACATCTATGATATTTTGTTTTATACACATTTTTATGCGTATCTTTAAATTTGTGCATGAATATAATATTATATTACATGTATAAACATTGGATCTCATATTTTTAAAAAGTCGTGTAGACATGTACCTGATATCTTTCGGTTGACAACCATTATCCTATTAAATAATCGTAATCAATCTAAGGCTTTAGTCTATGTTGAGCAAGGAATGAAAATGTTATCAACTAAAGAAGTTGGTGCTGCTGTTGCTTTGCATATTTTGTTAACCAGAGAATATTTTGAATTATTTTTGGAGTAGTACTGACTCGTTGCTATAGTATGAATCTCGGGTCGTGCTAAAAAAAACATTTCTAAAGTTTTTCTGTCAAGAAATTCTCAGTAGTTACCCGGGGCTTAGAAAGTTGGCGGGAATAGTGCATCCATGCCTTGCGCACACATTCAAGTCCTAAAATCCGGTCCTGCGTAGATGGCGGCCAGTATCCGTTGAGACTGGCCGCCGTGACCGAAATTCGGTCTGGGGGACACTATTGTACTTTGGAGTTATTATGTATTTTGAAATAGTTTATTGAGTGATTTGTAAGAGGTGTGTGCGTGTGCGTGTGCAGCTGGTGGGCGCGCTGGAGGACGTGCGGCGCGAGCGCGTGCGCTGCGGCGCGGCCGAGGCGCTGGCGCGGCTCGTGGACGCGCTGCAGCTGCACGTCGTGCCCTACGTCGTGCTGCTCGTGCTGCCGCTGCTCGGTACGGCCGCTTGCTGCTGCACATGTCACTAACACAAACACTAACTTTTTGTTTACTATACATACAAATAATACTTTTGTAAAATCACTCTTTTATTTAATTACCACTAGTTCGAAAATAAACAAAACCATATCACTATGGCGGAGGGGAGGGCGGGCTGCATGCTCACTGTCATCATCGTTACAATCACAAGTCCCATAGGCCTCCCCGAAGTAACACTAAGCACTGTTCTAAACCAATCAGTTGTCAGTTCTTCAAGATATGTGGCCGGCTCATTATTACTTCAGCTTACTGATATTTTGGCTATATCGGTTACTGTAGTTCTACTGCAGATATGTTTATTTCGAAGTCTATATATGATATAAGAGAAACAAAAGAATATAAGAAATTATGAAATTTTTAACAACTACAATTACTTAATTAATTTCTTGCTAAGATACGATTAAAATGTTTATTAGCACGTATTTACGTTGCCATTTTTTAAAACACGAATAAGTACTTTTTTTTTGATAGGAGTGAAGGTAATAAACAAACACAATACACCTTTAAACAGTGGTAGAGCCACGCGGCAGAATTGCTGTCGCACGGATGGGCCGGCTCGAACCGGGGTGGTACCACGACCTCACAGAATACCAGCGTGAAGTAGAGGTACCTCTGCGTTTCGCTTGGTGAGTGCAGGCGCCGGAGGCCCTTTTTACTGGAAATGAGGCATTCCATCTTAGTCCTCTCGGGTGACAACGCATCTGCATTTTGATTCGCAAACGAGGATAGATGTAGATGTCTACGAGCCGCAGCAACCAATTACCATCAGGTGGACTGTGTGCTCGTTTGTCACTCTTATCCTATATAAAAAAAAAACCTGATGCTAAATGGATAGTAGGTTCAGACACTAAACAATTGCTATCACTTAAGAAAAGAGCGTGATTTCCTACACCCCCCCCCCCCCCCACCGCAGCTTAGTATGTATAATACTCTATACATAATAAGACTTTTCGTCATGTACATATTGGTCTTTAGTAGCTACAACTATATAATATTCCCTGGTTGAATACTAAAGTTTGGTCGTAAATAATCTGATATATTTCACAGGACGAATGAGCGACCACTGCGAAGCAGTACGCACGATGTCCACGAGATGTTTCGCAACACTGATACAGTTGATGCCATTGGACGGTGCCATACCTGAGCCAGAGGAGCTCTCACCAGAGATGCGTGCTCGAAGACAACGCGACAAAAAATTTTTGGAACAACTTTTTAATCCTAAATCAATCAAGGATTACAAGATTCCGGTACCTGTATCTGCTGAATTGAGATGTTATCAACAGGTAATTGTAAAGTTCATTAACACTTTATTTATTTATCATTATGATAGCAAGCCTTTTTAGTCCACTACAGGGGACATAAGACATTTCAAGAATGCGCCAATTAACGCGTATTTTACCACGTTTTTATTAAATCACTTTCTTATTTGTCTGTCGTTCCGGGTGGAATTTAGTAATTGATTTTAAATTAACTTCCCGATGAGCTAGAAACTTTAAATTTTGAATATAGGTCAAATCCGAATGTCAATGCAATAATATTAAAAAAAAAAGTTTACTTATTACGAGGGCGGCACTGAAAATTTCGGGAATCAAGGAAGTGACACAACATTACTATTTAAAAATGTATTTATTGCTTTTCGAAGTATTCTGCGCGAAATTTGACACATTTTTCCATACGATGGAACCAATCATTGAAACAACCATTCCATTCGGAAGTTGGAGTCTCCAAAATGGCCGTTTTGTAGCCGTCCACAGCTTCTTCAGGTGATGAAAATCTCTATCCACGCAATTTATTCTTTATTTTAGGGGAAGTATAGAAATCATTAGGGCTTAGGTCGGGGCTGTACGGCGGATGGTCTAATAATTCTATGTTTTCTTGCTCTAAAAACTCTTTTGTTCTGTGTGCGGTGTGAGAACTCGCATTGTCGTGATGGAGGATGATGCGGCGGTTGCAGTTCTCTTTACGGAGTTCAGAAACGACCTGTGGCAAACAAATGCTAGCATACCATTCTGCATTAACCGTTCTTTGTCCCTCAAGAGGAATAGTCGTTACACGGCCGGTTTTGGAGACAAACGTGGTCACCATTTTTTTGCAACACTCCGTGAACGAACAATTTTTGTTGGCTTTAACTCATTTTCGAACACCCAAACTCGTGACTGGTTTTTTGTTTCGGGTTCGTACGCGTATATCCAGGATTCGTCACCTGATACGATGTTGTATACAGCATTTGAGGATCCTGCGTGGAATCTTTCGAGAGTTCTGACGCACCAAGTAACGCGAGCCGTTTTTTGCTCTTCACAGAGCGAATGCGGTATCCATCGGGAAAACAACTTTTTTACACCTAATTGTTCATGCAAGATTATTTGTATTTGACTCATGCCAATGTCCAAAGTTGCCTGAATTTCGCGGTATGTCACATGTCGATCTTCCTCATCAGCTTACGCACAGCATCAACGTTTTCTTGGGTGGCTGCAGTTTTTTGGACGACCTTGACGGGGACATCACTGAGCTTGACACGTCCACGTTGAAATTCAACAAACCAGCGATAAATTGTGGTTTTGGATGGGGCTTCATCACCAAATGCAGAAATCATCCGGTCAACACACTGTTTTTGTGTTACACCACTTCGAAAGTCATAATAAATCATCGTTCTTGAATTTTCTCGAGTTAATTCCATTTTCTCAACGACTAAACAAGTTTGACAAAACCTTGTGACAAGACCGAGAATCTTTTTTTAAATAAAGAAATGGTATTCGATTTTTAAAACCAAGGAGTTTTCAATTAAAAAGATTTTAATATGACAGGAACAGTGGGAATATTCCATTCCCGATATTTTTAGTGCAGCTTTTTTTTTTTTGCGGATGGAAAATCATCTAATGACGCCTTTCGCTCTGGGTAGAGCGGAAGGGAGTGTCAGACTTTTACTGACTAAAACCCATCCGTGTTCCTTCAGTGCGCTTACGTTCCGGAGCCGCGGTATCTCTTTCGAACAGCCCGCAGCCCCGGCAGGCGTCGGCCCTTGCGGGCCCCTTCACGCTGCTGACAGCTCTTTGAGGCGCGCGTGGAACAAAACGCGCCGTCGACACGGCCTGTCGTCGTTAGACGGACGGACGGCGAGCTACCCATTGCTCGCCGTCCACAGGCCCGCGCCTACGGTGGCCGGGGGCCACGACGTAGCCCCCGACGCCCGAGGCGTCTCCCGCGGCGGCCGGGAAGGAAAGCTGCTGCTCTATCCTTCTCCCGCTCCGCCACCTCCTTCGCTAGCATCACTGCTTCGCAGAAGGTGGTGACGGCATCCCATTCCGTCTCGCTACGGACCATGGCTTCGACCAGGGCCGGACGCGAGAGGTCGCCGCCTCCTATCGCCGCTACGAAGACACGGCGGTGCTCCGCCCAAGCAGGGCACACCTCCACCGTGCTCCACCGTGTCCTCCGGTCGATCCTCGCTATAATGGATGAATGGACTGTATATTTATTTCTGACTGATTACTTATTGACTGATCTGAGGTTAGCTATACTAGGGGACTGCTTGAAGAAAAGATAGTACTTTTTACTATACTGTATTACGCTATTTACAATATTCGGCACTATAACTATCTAATATGTACAGAGAGAGGTCTTCAGTTGTGGAGTCTTGATCTGTTGTCTTGAGTCTTCTTTGGAGTCTTCTCGAGTGCCGCTTCCGAAGTGAAATGAACAGCTCACAGACCGAGACGCCCTTCTTATATCTCGCAAGAAGGTGCCTCAGTCTGTGAGTAGTGCCGTGCGACGATAAATGAAGCCACACGCGCGCTGATTGGTCGCCGACATCACTGGATCGGCGCCGGTGTGCGGGGTGCGCGGGGGGTAGCGGGGTACGAAGGGGCGACGGGGCGGCGGGTCTCTAGCTGTCCTCAACACTCGCAGTGGGAGCACCCGGGCGTTTCCTCCAGCCCGATTCGGTGCAGGAACCTCCCGAACACACCGTGTCCGGTGCGGACCTGCGTCAGGCGGAAGGTGAGGACGCCGTGGCGTCTCTCAAGCCAGTCCTCAAAGAGGGGTCTTATCGCCGCTATAGTGGCGTGCCCGGCACGGGGTTGCGACAGTCGCTCTCTCCATGTCGCCATGAGATCGTGCCGAAAGTCTGTCCGCAGCGCGACAACTTGCCGCGGCAGCGGGGTTTCCCCCCGGCATAGTGCCTCCGCGCGCCATTCGTGCAGGCGCGCGAGGACTATCGCCTCCAGATCCGCGTTTGGCACCCCCAGGTTCGGCAGGAGCCGCCTGAAGGCAGCCCCGGTCCGTTCCAGTTTGGGAGCCAAACGTCGGAAGTGCTCAACGAAGTTCCATCGGCCCTCGAGGACGAGTCCCCCCCCCCCTGGCCACTGCGTCCCCCGTCGTGAGGGCTCTCACGCGCATGATGGCGTCCACCGTAACTTTTAGTGCAGCCTATGTAGGAAGATTTGCCTATAAGTAGATCACAGTCTATGGCAATGCTGCCTTTCGTTAGTCCATGAAATTTGAAGTTTGTGTTTATATGCTATTACTCATTTGCCAGAGATATTCATACGATACGCCAATAGGCAGTGCGCACACTGTCTGCAGGTGAAGTTTGTATTTGATTGAGAAAATAACAATAGCCTTTAGACCATTCATGACCATTTCAATATTGTTACTACAATAACAATAACAGCAGTATTGTTAATATACTAACAAAAAAAAATCTGTTAGGAAATATAAATAAGAAAAATTTTCATAATGAATGTGAAGATGAATGTGTAACATTAATGAGTCATTCCATAAAAAAAAAATATTAAACTAATATTCTATGCTTTTTATTGAGATTTTGGAGCAGAGAAATGACACAATGATATAACCGCCAAACTTTATTAGTCTGATATGTGTATATAGCCCTCTATGGTGAATATATATAGCTCTTCCCGTCAAGAAACGCCATATAACAAGGTCGTTCCTACATCTATAGTGGGTGACCGTCTTACACTTCTCTTACCAGTACGATGCTGCGATTCGAGAGTCTTTCTTTCCCATCGGTTGTCGGTTCTTCGTTGTGGTCTACATGCGTCTGTATATTTATGTGCAGGCCGGAGTGAACTGGCTGCGCTTCTTGTACGAGTACGGGCTCCACGGCGTGCTATGCGACGACATGGGTCTGGGGAAGACGCTGCAGTCCATCGTGGTGGTGGCGGGCTCGCACTGGGAGCGCGCGCAGCAGCAGCGCGAGCCGCTGCCCTCGCTCGTCGTGTGCCCGCCCACGCTCACCGGTACGCTGCACCTCGCCTTGTCGCGTCACAGTACCATGCACCATGTTGTCACTACGCAGTACCATGCACCATGTTGTCACGTTGCAAATTGTCACATCGCGGTAACATGCAGCACTTTGTCACATTTACACGTTTCACATGTACATGTAATCACATCGCAGTAGCATGCAACACGTGGTCACGTTATAAATTGTCACACTCGCACGTTATTACATTTTGCACGTTGTCACATCGGTAGCATGCATTACGTTGTCACGTTGGACGTTGTCACATTGCACGTTCTCATATTTACACGTTGTCATATCGCAGTAGCATGCAGCACGTTGTCATGTTGCATTTTGACACATTTGCACATCGAACATTATCACACTGTACACGGCATGTTGTTACATCACAAGATTTCATTACGTCCATGACCGTAAGTGGCGTTGTAAGAATGTTCACTACCCCATATCATCCCGTGAGTGTCGTAAGAGGCGACAAAGAGAAACAACAAGCAACAGCAGCGTATTTCTAAAGCGCGGCACCCACCTACGTAACGTAACACGTTATCTGACGCGTGATTTGACGCGTAACTTGTCACTCGCCTCAATATTCAAAGGGATTGTATGTAGTAGCGCCCATTTGCGTGGCGTGAAGCCGCATGACCTGACGTGCCATTCAACTTGCTACTAGTGACGCATTGAAGTGGCACGTAACATGAAACTTGTAGTGACTTGTATATGCAAAATGAAAGGCGACCTAGCTTTTAATATTAAATTCATTGATTTAGTTCATGAAAGATCATGTTTATATGATTATACTAGACCCGATTACAGTAATAGGAACTCGCCAGATGCTTCTTGCAACTTGTAGTACAAATCTATGCGAAATGTAATTCTAATTCCTCATAAAATTGAAAGTACCACCACTTTTCAAATTTTTTGCCTTAGGGATGTACTCAAAATCTTCTACTGACACTTTGAATGTTTGAAATCTGTAGCAAAGCAAGGGCATGTTTATCCTCTTCAGGCGTCATTTTGGCTCAAAATAAATTCTGCGACATGCTATTGTTGCACAGGTTGGTGCAAGCAGTGTCACTCGTGGTCACGTCAGAGCATCGTCAGAATCATGCTAAACAAGCCATGTCGAAATCATGTAGCTAATAACAACTAAAAATAAAAATAAAAACTGCGGCTGCCAACCCGCGTAAGCGTGGCAATTATAGCAAATATCCCCCAAAAGACGCAATCTATGGGAAAGCCCTATGTTTAACAGTGCACTTTTGGTAGGATGTAACGATTTTATTAGCACAATCTCTATTTTGAAACAGCATAATATCAAGCGAAGTCACATTGTCCCTAAATGACTAAAATGCTTATATGCATGTAGTTAAGTCGCAAGTTTCGAAACACGTATAACTGTATTTTTCTTTGATGAGTAAGGGTGTACAATCTGGGTGCCGTTAAGGCAATAGTTATTTACTATCTAGGGCTTCATGGCCACTTACCACCAGGCGGGCTTCTCATTGAAGTATAATGTACTTACGTACTAGAACAGCTATTTCAAACAAAAACTGTGCGCTACTCTATGTCGTTGCGCCTGCGCCGTAAATAACCGCATACGCGGTTTTTTATCATAATCAATTATGCGTAGGTAGAATGATCAGTAGGTATTTAATGATTGTTTATTTAGAGTACATATATTGTTAATTAATTTATTAAAACGAGTTCAATTTTTAATAATTTGTCATTTATTTTGCATGATAATAAATTAATATAATTTTAAATTATTTTTAAATTAATATGATAATATATAATATTATCACAATAGCATTTTAATTACATTTTTATATAAATATTTTATATGATAACTATATAAATTCGAAGGAATCGAATCTAATGAAATATATTTATTTAAATCTAGAACTGGGTCCCCAAAAGTCCTAATCTAAGTTCGCGTGAGGCATGGACACACAGCTGATACTTTTTATATTATGCCATATGAATTACAATGAGAAAACATAGTAAAGTTTTAACTTTACTTCTTACTTTTTTACACTTATTTCTTGTTTTTTTGCTAAAAATTAATTTCAATTAATAAACTGTATAAATGTTATTGCAAAAATTTGTATTAGAAATTTAATTCAGTACCTTTAACCAATATAAGTTTTGTTAATTTTTGCCTTCTTCGTACTATATTTATCCTCTTCTTTAAAATGCAAGGAACAAATGTATGTATTATTTGTTAGTAACCACATCTCTTCTCTACGATTATTTTCGACGAATTTAATCCACTTTTCTCGGTTTTCGTGGTTTGAACGTGGAAACCTAAAAATAAAATAAAAGAATAATCAGCAAATATAAATGTAAGAAAATTAGCCTAATTATAAATACTTCTATTTATTTCTACAATAAAAATTGTGCATAATATAATCGTCCTACACTTGCTCACAGAAATGTCGTATCTGAACAAATTAATTTCATAATCTATATTCCATGACACAAGTTGGCGCCAAAGAAATAACTATTTAATTATTAATCTATAATGTTTTTTATTATTTAAGTATCTTACTTACCGATGAAAAGTGATTCCTTGGTTTTTACTAACATTTTGTGAATTTTTTGTGCAATATCTAAGAACATACCCCGGCATATTTAATCAAGATATTTTTTTTTAAATCAACACAACACGTGACAACTCTACAAGCGCCTAGCGAGCAACTGATTAAAGTGCGGTGACATTGCCGCAGTTGAATGGAACAGCGTAACTAAGTGCAGTGTAGCCTCTAGTAGGTAGTACATAATAAGTCAATGCTTGTACTCAAGCACTGACATTAAATAAAAGAGTAATTGTTGCTCATCTGTAATTTCAGGAGTTAAAATACCTAACTGCTTTTAAAGTCGTATCCAATAACTGCCAATATATTTTTCCATAACTAAGTAGGTCAGAAGGACATAGCTAAAGCGTCGTATCTTTTTAAATATAATCGATCCAGTCACACCATTAAAGAAATTATGTCCTTGACTAAATTGTGTTAGGATTTATTTTAATATAATTATAATTATTAATTTCAGGTCATTGGGTGTTCGAAGTAAATAAGTTCATCCCAACAAAATTCCTCAAGCCCCTGCAATACGTGGGCCCACCAGTGGAGCGGGAACGACTGCGTGCTCAAGTTAAATACTATAACCTCATAGTAGCTTCGTATGACATTGTGCGGAAAGACATTGATTTTTTCAGTAACATAAAGTGAGTAACTGTAATATACCTTTAATCGTTTTATTTGTAATAAAAATGAGTTTTTTTTTAGTATGATATGTATGATATTTTCGAAATGTTAAATTTAGTTTTGTTTTTTTTATTTTTGTATGTTAGTGTAGCTATTTAGTAGTGGTTTATCCATATACTTGATAATATTTTATATGATATAATAAAGGTAAATCATTTTAGATGGAACTATTGCATATTGGATGAGGGACATGTGATCAAGAATGGAAAAACAAAGGCGTTCAAAGCCATAAAACAGCTCGTTGCTAACCATAGACTTATCCTCTCGGGAACACCTATTCAGGTAAAAATTTGATTTTATCTTATCATATTTTTTTATAAGATAACTTTTATAGTTGACAAAATATAAACATGTTTTAATGTTAAAGTTTAAATAATATTTTATATAATGTACTATGTACAATTTACATATTGTGTAAAAAAATAATTGGTTCTTTAAAAAATGTAATCAACGCTCAATTATCATGTGATTTAATGATATTATGATTAAAATTTATTAGGGACCATTGTGGAGGTAAACTGTAACGGAAAATAAAAATCGAAAACTGGTAACAATTCTCGGAAAAGCTTGTTACAACATACATTAAAATTTAAAACATAATAAATTTTTTTTTTATTTGGAGTTTTTTAAAATTTAAAATAATTATTCTAAGTATTTTTACAACAATTAAAATATTTAAATGAAAAAAATTGTATATGTAAAAAGATGTGCACAATATTGTTGTATAATACCGCACCTACAAGACAGATGTTTATTTTTTAGTATTATTTAATATTCACAAGCGAGTTACGGTGTTATTACGTGTAAGTGAAAAGAATGAAATACTATTCGCGTGCAGTCTCGTTGTAATCTAATAAAAGTATTTTTTATTTACCTACCTTTATTATTTATTTTATTTATTCTATATTTCATGTCGTTAATATAATATGTAAATATTTAATAATTCTATAATTGTAATAAGTATATAATATATTATGTGTTAATATTATATATACAACATGTAACAAAAACCCTGTGGTTACCGCATAGAGTAGAGTAATATATACCGGAATAGAGAGCCATCTTCGAAGATTTTTGTCACCCAATACAAATAGTGGCACAGTGTCGCCGTCTGGTATCATATCCGTTGAACTAATCTCAATATTTTGGCTATAGATAGTTATATGTAGTTATGCATATATAGCTATTTATACTATAGGCAGTTATATTTATATTTTAAGGTTTTAGGGTTCTATGAAAGATGTATTACGGATTTCAGTAATTTAAACATTTATTTTAAACATTTAAACATTTATTTACAACAACCTAAAATTACATAAATGGCAAAAGCGTTCGTGAAAACGTATATTATTTGTAACACCAATGAAATATTGATTTAACTTTGTTTTATGTACATCCAATAGCACAAGTCCTCGGCATTTTAACAAACAAGATGTAAAATCATCTATTCCGCACAATACAACACCAAACCAAATTAAATATTTGTTCTTAAATATTTCGCACAATACTACATAAATGTACATACAATGTAGTTCCAGCATGAAAAACTAAACGATAAGACGGGATGAGGGCTAATCTCAACTCAACCAAACTTATTGTAAATAGCAACAACAACCGAAAATTACATAAATGGCAAAAGCGTTCGTGAAAACAACGACATGCTCACACGCCGGTAGCCATTATGTGATAAAGTAAAAAAGTTGCCACTTGCCAAAACGAGAAGCTTATTGCATCTCAGACTGAAAAAATAAATATTTTTATTCAATATATTTTTAAAGAGGTTTTTCAATGCCCGTATAATTATTAATATTTTATATTTATGTTACAACTATAGAGAATTCCATTAAACTCTATACCCAATAACTAGAATTGGTGTAATCGCCATCTAGCGCACCTTTTAGAATTTGATGTTCGAAAGTTTATGCGGATATCGTATAAGATGGCACTAGTGTCTTTGCAGATTATTGGATCCCTATCTAAAGTATGTAAGTGTACCCCCCCTGGGTTACCGTTAAGTGCGTTATCAGAGTCAGTATTCAAACGTAAAGAAATAACTATTTTCCAAAAACATGAACATTAAAAAAAATTTAATTAAAAAAAATAATTTTCGAATTGTATGTTTTATTACCTCTGCATTATTCGGAGAATAAGAGGATTGTGAAAAACGTCTCTTCACCGATGCTCGTATCAGTTAGAGGTAATAAAACCACATACAATTTGTAAACAAATTTTTTAATGTTCATGTTTTTTGAAAAAAAGTTATTTATTTACGTTTGAACACTGACTCTGATAACGCACTTAAAGGGAACCACAGGGTTTTTGTTAGACGTTGTATATGAGTCTGTAAAATGTTTTTTAAAGCTTTCTGCCTGTTTGTTCAGCTAAGCAGCAATGTATTCACTGTTGTGTTCAGGGTATGACGTATTCCGGTTTAACAAAAAATTTATTGAGAAATTCTATCAATCGAATTTGGTTGTAGTTATTAATAGGGCAATAGTAGTCACTTACGATAATGAGGTGTGTTGGTTCGTTTGTTAATTATTGTTAAATAAAGTTAAAGTTACATTTAAATCATATCTTATACGTCCCACAGCTGGGGATAGGTATCTTCTCATTTGTAAGAAGGGTTTTAGGGCAAGGGCAAAGTTCGGATGCGTTTGAAAATGTGTTATTCGATAAGATGTTGTATTGCAGAACAACGTTCTGGAGCTGTGGTCGCTGTTCGACTTCCTGATGCCGGGGCTGCTGGGCACGGAGCGGCAGTTCACGGCGCGTTACTCCCGGCCCATCCTGGCGGCGCGCGACGCCAAGG
This sequence comes from Parnassius glacialis, assembly GCA_033319125.1. NCBI lineage: Eukaryota > Metazoa > Arthropoda > Insecta > Lepidoptera > Papilionidae > Parnassius > Parnassius glacialis. The sequence goes on along the minus strand of JAVANC010000005.1, from coordinate 14,778,712 downwards.
CCGCGCCGCACCAGCTGCAGGCCGGCGCGCTCGCCTGCGAGGCGCTGCACCGCCAGGTACCCCACCAGCTCACGGCGCGCGACGCCAAGGCCGCGCCGCACCAGCTGCAGGCCGGCGCGCTCGCCTGCGAGGCGCTGCACCGCCAGGTACCCCACCAGCTCACGGCGCGCGACGCCAAGGCCGCGCCGCACCAGCTGCAGGCCGGCGCGCTCGCCTGCGAGGCGCTGCACCGCCAGGTACCCCACCAGCTCTCGGCGCGCGACGCCAAGGCCGCGCCGCACCAGCTGCAGGCCGGCGCGCTCGCCTGCGAGGCGCTGCACCGCCAGGTACCCCACCAGCTCTCGGCGCGCGACGCCAAGGCCGCGCCGCACCAGCTGCAGGCCGGCGCGCTCGCCTGCGAGGCGCTGCACCGCCAGGTACCCCACCAGCTCTCGGCGCGCGACGCCAAGGCCGCGCCGCACCAGCTGCAGGCCGGCGCGCTCGCCTGCGAGGCGCTGCACCGCCAGGTACCCCACCAGCTCTCGGCGCGCGACGCCAAGGCCGCGCCGCACCAGCTGCAGGCCGGCGCGCTCGCCTGCGAGGCGCTGCACCGCCAGGTACCCCACCAGCTCACGGCGCGCGACGCCAAGGCCGCGCCGCACCAGCTGCAGGCCGGCGCGCTCGCCTGCGAGGCGCTGCACCGCCAGGTACCCCACCAGCTCACGGCGCGCGACGCCAAGGCCGCGCCGCACCAGCTGCAGGCCGGCGCGCTCGCCTGCGAGGCGCTGCACCGCCAGGTACCCCACCAGCTCTCGGCGCGCGACGCCAAGGCCGCGCCGCACCAGCTGCAGGCCGGCGCGCTCGCCTGCGAGGCGCTGCACCGCCAGGTACCCCACCAGCTCTCGGCGCGCGACGCCAAGGCCGCGCCGCACCAGCTGCAGGCCGGCGCGCTCGCCTGCGAGGCGCTGCACCGCCAGGTAGCCCACCAGCTCACGGCGCGCTACTGGCGGCGCGCGACGCCAAGGCCGCCAAAGCCTAGATCGACTATTATACATATGATGATTTACTTAAATTAACGCGAATGCTACACAGTGAATTAAAATAATTTTACGGATTCTATCGACTTAAGACGATTGTGAAGCTGTAAATTCTCATACAAAAATTAAAAAAAAAAATTTGCGTTTTCCTTGAAATCTTCGAAATTCCACAGGAATAAGAACAACTAATATTTAAACGGATTAATATTATTACTAGACAAGTGGTAAAATAAAAGAATTGTACAACCGACTATAGTCAAACTCAATTACAAGATAATATATATAATGATTTAAATTATTTGCAATAAAATTTAGATACATACGCTATCGAACAAAAAAAAAGGATAGATATTCAAAATCGGTCCGTAATTGGCGGAGAAATCGGTGAAAATACATAAAAAAACATACAGCCGAACATAGAACATAGAAAAAGGATTTTTTGAAGTTTTAATACATCAACATCAGCTTTTATATTTTGTGGAATAAATTTCGCTCTATCACCTTACCAATCTAAGTATAACACCTATGTACAATAGTATGTAAGATGGTAATGTACGCGATCAAAGTAAATAAGTGCGCGTACTTACCTGTTGACTTTAATACCCCATTTACACTCTCGCGCGAGCGACGGGGCGAGTCGCGAGGCGAGCCACGAGGCGCGAGTGTAAACGCTAGCTCGTGGCTCGCCTCGCAGCTCGCCTCGCCACTCGCGGCTCTCGCGTCCGAGGCGGTTTTTTGGACACGATGCAAAGGGCCTCGCGAGGGACGCGAGCGTGGTGTTTACACTCGCGTCTCGTTTCAGTTTGTTTACGGCGCCCTTCCATAATAACATTCGAATTGCTTTTGTTTTAAAATTACAATTTTAATAAAATAATATTATTTAATCTTGCACAATAAGTACTAGCAATTTATATAAAATTATGAAAATGAAAAGGTTCTATTTCGATGAATAGATATTGTTCGCGCTAAAGCGCTAATGTCAAGAATCGACGCTAGATGGCACTCGGCTCGGCGCGATACGGGATGAAGTTCGGCCGAGCGTGTTGAGCGGTGGGTGTCGAGAATGCGCGTGAGAAAAAAATAAGAGTCCAAATTCAGCGCCGCGATTGGCGGTACGCTGTCCATTTTTGTAGGGAACGCGGACTAGTTTTACGCGGGTCTAGTAAACATACGGTCTAGGAACGTAACGCGCCTTCCTTGCAGAGAGCGTCTCCCGGGACTTATTTTTGGTTAACGCTGAATCCGTATATAAGTGGATTCGACTGTATTAGCTACTAGTGCGGTATTTGATATTCTAGAAATAACTGTTGCTACGCGAAACGGTAGTGACCTTTGATCCGGTGTCGCGTGTTAAGCGTTATAACAAACGAGAGTTAGTGGCTTCTGTAAGGTAGTTAATCGTACGACAGAGTTAATGGACTGTCATCGTAGAAAACGAAGAAAGTGACTGTGGACGGAGCCGCGCAGTGGGAGCGGTGCTGAGGTCCGAACTGCTGCAGAGGGTAACGGTCTAATAAGTTTACTACCACTACCAGACACACCCAGGTACACATCACTGACCCTTACTTTCCTAGCACTATACAACCACATGCGACCTGACCGAATCCTGAGGGACCAGTCGCCTTGGATAGAGGTAAGTAAGCTCGGTTTAATAGAATAGAACGCTCCCCCCTGATTGTTTATTGTAATTAGAAACTTTCCACCTTTGGCTTGTAGGAGGCCCGACCAACATTTGCTTGTAGGTTCTTCCTCTATGGGCCCGGGAAACTACTGTTGGATAAGCAGCTGCTGGCCGTAACAGATATCATCCGTCATATTCTTCCTCAACGACGTATTTTTATTAATTTCATTATTTTTAAAATGGTCAAGCATCGGTAAATACTTATTAAGGCAAGGGTTGATGCCGCTATTATTTCGACGTCTTTCATCGTTGCTGGCTCAACGCAAACAACGCATCGTGAGAGTGTAAACAGGCACTCGTTACCTCGCAATAACACGCCAGCTGCGAGGCGCGGTACGAGGCGAGGCGCGAGGCGAGAGTCTAAATGGGGTATAAAAGTTAGCGTTGCCTATCCTTTCGATTTACGAAACAAATTTTTCTCTAAGTAAATCTTTCTCTTCAAGTATTTAGTTTCATGTTTTTAGTTTTGTCTATAATCTTTCTCTTTAGGTAAGTCATAGTAAAAGCTGGCATGTACCTTGGGCAGGTATAGATAGTAGATACTTACATAAAAAATAACAGCTCCCTTCTATAAGGTATATATAGTAAGTACCTTCGTCTATATAGACGATGCAATATAATAAAATTGCAAAGTAACACAAACAAATTCATCATGTAAATTGTCGTAAATGTACGCAAACCGCATATAGGCTATGATTGAATGAACACTCCTGCTGCTGCTATCGTCGTGTGCGTGAGAATTAGCGTAATATCCTGTAATTGTGTTGTTCACGCCCGGAGCCCGGAGGGAGGCAGAGCGAGCGGTATGAAGCAGATAGCATTTTTGAAAATACCTACTCGCGCCGCGTATCAGCACTTCACAATGCTCTTAACATTATTTATTTAATTAACGACGAAAAAAGTTAATACTTATTAACAACTATTGCAAAAGCCGGTAGCCTTCGTTAACTTATAACATGACATTTAACTATGACGTCCTGTCAAACACCGCAGTCTCATCCGTGACCATGTGTTAAGCTCGTGAAACGTCGGAAATTAAAAGATCTAAAATTAACCGCGACAAAATCTATAAAATTACTCTAATTCAATCTTATATAGATATTTTACCCCACGAAAGCGGTTGACTTTACTCAGCTGCTTAGCGAAGAGACATTAACAATTTTCTTATATCATTTTAAACAACTTAGTTTACATTCTGTTTTTATACGGTACCTACTAGATAATATGTTTGTTTAAAATTATCTGATACTCCAAATGCTCATCTGCCGGCCGCAAAGGCAGACATAATTTAATCACCTGACCTGCAAGCTTTCGATTGACCTATAGACACCATTAAAATAGTTATGTTTAGTAGATAGTAATATTATACTTGTATTTTTCAGGTGCTACCATTCCTGCTTCGTCGCGTAAAGGAGGACGTGCTCCGCGAATTGCCGCCAAAGATCACTCAAGATTACTATTGCGAGCTAAGTCCGTTGCAGCGACGTCTTTACGAGCATTTCTCGCGAGACCACGTGCCACAAGACCTCACGCACTCACACACCCACGTATTCCAGGTCACTGGCTAATTACATTTTTTATTAAATATTATTCGTTTTGTAAGGAGGGTGCACAGTTTTCTACTAACTTCAAAAAGGAGATGGTACTCAATTCGACTATATGTTCTTTTTTTATGTGTATATTATAACTTTTTTTTAGGTGAACCGATTTCAATGATTCTTTTTTTATTTGAAATTTGGTGCTTCACATGTGGTCCCATGTAAATTGATCAAGGTCTGATCAATAGTTTTTGAGTTATTCTTAATAATTTATATTGAAGTCGGTTGTACAAAATTTTTAATTGTTCTATATACCGAATACACCTACATGTTAACTTTAACAGCCTGCAAATTAATAGTAGTATATCTTGTTCAATTAGGGAACATGAATAAAATAGGCGACTCACACGATAGGCAAATTGTATATTTAAAAGGAATAAAAAATACAAAATATTTGGTGGCGATCGGGTCGCGAGCTAGCGGCGAGTGCCGGTCTTAGGCGCGGTGGTGAGAAACCCCCACGCACTTCACATACTCCCCGCAAACACCGTCGGTGCTGTCGTAACGGCGCCGACATACTCCCGGCGCTGGAAAGCTTAACAGCTTTCAAGATCTTTCAACTCATCGGGCTTCGGTAGTAGGACGATTCTGTTTAGGGCGCGCCGCACAATTCCTCTTGCAGTGTCTATATCTGCGACGCGTGTCAATCCGTCAGATCCCGTGAAGAGTTTTCTTACACGTCCGAGACGCCAATAGAGCGGTGGAGCGTTTTCCTCTTTCAAGAGGACTAGGTCGTCAATTTGTAGGCTCTCTTTGGACTTCGTGCGCCACTTCGTCCTCAACTGCAGCTCCGCAATGTACTCGTGGCTCCAGCGTCGCCAAAAGTGTTGCTTAAACTGCTCGATGCGCTGGAATCTGTCGAGACGATTGGCATTAGCAGATTGTAGACACGGAGATGGCAGCGAGCTTAGTGGTCTACCAATTAAAAAGTGGCCCGGAGTTAAGGGATAATAGTCAGTGGGAGAGGAACTTAATGGACATAGGGGGCGGCTATTTAGGATACATTCTATTTGTGTGAACAAAGATGACAATTCCTCATAGGTTAGGTGCGTAGTCCCTAATATCCTAGCCAGGTGGAATTTGGCTGACTTTACACCGGCCTCCATCAAACCATTGAAGTGAGGAGCGTATGCAGGCGGAAAACAAAATTCAACGCCTTCGTTAGCGGCAAAATTAGCGATAGTTTTGGCATTAATTTCAAAAAACTCTTTAAGTTCCTTTGAAGCAGCTACAAAGTTTCCACCATTGTCGCAGAATATCTGCTTTGGTAGCCCTCTCCGTGAAACAAAGCGTCTCAAAGTTAATATAAAAGCATCCTTGGACAGCTCACTAACAGCCTCCAAATGGATGCACTTATACCTAAAACATATGAAAATACACAAATAACATTTTGTAATTTTACAACCACGACCTTTGCGATCCGTGACCATAAATGGCCCAGCGAAATCAGTCCCTACTGTAATAAAAGGAAAGTCAGGCATTAGTCTTTGAGAAGGTAGGTTGCCCATTATGTTTTTCATAGACTGACCCTTAAAACGCCTACTAGGGCGACCTCGGTCGTCATTGCATCACCACCTCAACCCTTGACTGAACCCATTGGTACTCCTCCGCCGAAGCCAACCTCAAAACAAGGAAAGACGTTTGCTGATGTTGCCCGAAAACAACCGGCACCCTCTTGTGGTCGAAAGCGGAAGAATGTGGAAATAAAATCAGTTCCAGTGGTGACCCAAGACAAGATTGATAAGGACGGGTTTACTCTTGTTGAGAAGAGACGTCGGTCGCGACCCGTCTGTAACCAGCGTGGGACCGCCAAGATAAACGCGAGTACAACTCTGCGTGCTGTGGAGCCAACTATACAACTCTACATCTCCCGTTTGGACAAAAGTACGTCGGGAGAAGACGTCTTGCGTTTCGTGGAAGAACGAAACCGATGCCGCATTGAGGATCCGATCTCTTTACATTTGCAGCGTCTGGAGTCTAATAGGTCAACGAACTTCAATTCCTACGTACTCCAGGTTCCTGCAAAACATAAAGAGACATTCCTCGCTCCCGATTTCTGGCCCTCTGGGGTAGTGTTTCGCCGATACAGGGACGCGCCAAAGAAAAAAGTTCCCTAAATAGTGTTAAGTTATGTCTATATTTTATATATATTTTTAGGTTAAGGTATATATTGCTATGGGCCAATGTTCTTAATTTTTAAGTCCTTGATGCCTGAAATAAAGTTATTGTATTAAAACGCCTACATACGGTGCAATTATGAACAGTACGTCTAGCCAGACTTCTTCCACTAATGGGCCAAAAACGCGTTCTAATAGAAGCCAGTAAGGCTTGGGGCCCTAGATGTAGAAGCCGTACGTGTTCTTGTTGGAATAAAAGTTGAGTAAAATGGTGTTTAGAGCTTAACAACATGGGATGCTTCATATCGAAACTATATTCAGAAGCCTGAATTCGACCACCTACTCTTATCACTCCTTTATGTAAAAATGGATTAAGTGCCGAAATGTGCGACTTAGGACTTAGGGAATTTCCTTTTAATAATAAATCGTATTCTTTAGGGAATGCCTCTAATTGGGAAATATACACTAATGAATTAAGAGTTTTATTGAGCTCAGCGGTAGTTAAGGAACCTGTAATTTTAGTTTTAGAATTTTTACAGTTATTAATAAATCTATGTACATAGGCTAAAATGTGTTGTAATTGTTTTAATTTAGAATATTTGTTAAAGTTAATAATTGATTGATAATTATCACAAATAGCAACTGGATGTGCTTTAACTTCCGGCAAATTCTTCATCTCAATAATAGTCTGCACTGCATAGAAGGCCACTCGGACTCTGGCAACGATAAAAACTTAGGTCCATACCACCACATATCACATGCAGCGATCTGTTGTGGGTTCACGCCACGGGATAGCAGGTCAGCTGGGTTGTGTTCTGTAGGAACGTGGTGCCATGAATTTGCGTCAGTCAACTCTCTAATGGCGGCGACTCTGTTGGCAACGAATGCCTTCAAGTTAGAAGAACCGCAGCGCAACCAACTAAGAACTACGCTCGAGTCAGTCCAATAGACATGACGCGATATTTTACGTCGCAAGGCTTTGGTCACAGATGAGCTCATTTCAGCTGCCAGAAGAGCACCTGAAAGCTCCAAACGAGGAATTGTAATAGGGTTGGATGCTGGGGCAACGCGAGATTTCGCACATAAAAGTTGGACATGTATTTGTCCTTCTTTATTTGTAGAGCGAAGGTACAAACATGCACCATAGGCGCGTTGCGATGCATCGCAAAAACAGTGGATTTCAGCAGAGACTGGATATTCTATTGATACCCATCTAGGTATATTTAGTGAAATAAGGCATTTAAGTCCATCAACAAAAGGTCTCCAGACATCGACAATATCCTTTGGAGCGGGCTCATCCCAGTCCAATTTGAGAGACCATAAGGTCTGAATTAAAATTTTGGGAACGATAGTGGACAAGGATAGGAGGCCCAAGGGATCGAAGATCTTGAAAGTTGAAGAAAGTATAGTGCGCTTAGTGACGACCTCAGACTGATCCACTGCAATGGGAAAATTAATGCTGTCGGTCGAAGGACTCCAATCTAGGCCCAGCGTATTTGTAGACTGACTCAATGTCAGGTTGCCGGATGACTGGACAACGTCTGAAGGCAGTAAAGAAGGTAAGTTGGATCGGTACTTACGTAAATCAAAACCAGCCATAGAAAGAGCCACATGTGTTGATTTCTGTATAGACCGTAATTGATCTTCATCATCGCTAGAAGTTAGTAAGTCATCAACATATATGTCCTCCTGTATGACTGCCTTAATAACGTCATCGTCACACTCCTCGCCCACTTGCCAGAGACACCTGGTGGCAAGGAAACTAGCGCTAGCAAATCCGTAGGTGACCGTGTTAAGCCTGAGTGTCTGTAATGGTTTGTCCTCCGCATCACGCCATAAAATCAGCTGTAGGTTTCGGTCAGACTCGTCTATTAAAACCTGCCGGTACATTTTTTCAATATCCGCTGACAACACATAACGATATTGCCGGAACCGGATGAGGATATTGAAAAGAGAGTCTTGAACTGTAGGGCCTATCATTTGAATGTCGTTTATAGACAAACCAGATGAAGTGCGAGCTGATGCGTCAAAAACGACGCGTAGACGTGTTGACTCACTGTCTTCACGAATGACAGGATGATGCGGAACAAAATAGGCAAGCTCAGGTCGGTCTACCTCAGATATTGCTAGATGTCCTAGTTTGCGATACTCCTCAATGAAATCAACATAGGCGGACTTAAGTTCCGGTTGCTTGCGAAAGCGACGTTCCAGGTTTATAAATCGCCGCCTGGCCATGAAATAGGAAGTGCCTAGGCAGTCTGGTTTGTCGATCAATGGCAGCTTGACACAAAAACGACCTTCTTCAGTGCGTTTTGTGTGCTGTAAAAAATGTTGTTCGCAAGCTTTCTCTTGGTCTGTAAGAAGGGGCTTTTGTGGCAAGCTTTCAAGCTCCCAAAACCTCTTCAAATCATTGTGAAGCTCAACTAAAGTATTGTTGCTTTTAATACTTACAAAATTACATTTCACTGGGGAATTTAAATTGAGATTGTCATTTTGAATATGTTGCATGGGACCTGCGATAAGCCATCCTAATTTAGACTCATGTAGAATAGGATTTGCTTTGCCTAAAGAGTGCTGTTTGGTTCCAATAATGGACCAAAATAGGTCAGCACCGATGAGCAGTCCTATGTCAGACGGCTCATAAAAGCTGGGGTCTGCTAATGCAAAGGACTTCAGGTTAAGGTGTGTAATAGACACAAGAGACTTAGGTATCTTACCTGATAATTGGGGTATGACTAAACATGACGTCATAACGCTGAAAGAACCTACCTTTGAATGAATTCGAACATTGCAACAAATGCTGAACATTAAGCTTGACAATAGTGTTACATATGCCGACCACATTCCTAACATCAGACGTGGAAGAAGTTAAATTTAACTTTGATTTAAGTGCTTCTGTAATAAAGCTAGACTGACTACCGTTGTCTAAGAGAGCTTTAGTGGTAATGTAATTGATTGTTTTGGGATTAAAAATATCAACCAAAGCCGTACATAGTAGTGTCTCAGAAGCAGAAACAACTGACATTGAAACTGGCTCAGAGACTGCAACATTAGTGACTGCCACATTGGTATCAGAATCCGTAGGTTTGTGTAAAAAGGTATTGTGACGTTTTTTGCATATTTTGCACGTACCTGGAAGCTTGCATGCGCGCGTATTATGCCCTTTGCGCAAACAGTTGGGACACAACTTTAGCTCGGACACTAATGAAAGTCTATCATCAATAGATTTCGATTGAAATTGTGAGCACTCATAATTACGATGACCTTGACCACAGAAAATACACTTGTGAGAGGCAGTTGATGATGAGTCGCCCTGCTCAGCGCTGACGAATGACTTAGTATGAGAAACGGGATTTTGTTTGACGCCTTGATTGTGATTCGGGTTTGACTTTATATTTTTGTCTTGTTTACTGCGATAAACAGACTCTAAAACTTCAGCGCGGCCCTTAATAAAAGTCATGAAATCATCTAGGCTAGGCATATCCGAAGCATTAACATTAGCTTGAATGTACTCCTCCCATTTAACACGCGTGTTGCTGTCTAATTTCGCTGAGACTATGAATATGATCAGGGTATCCCAATGATCAGTTGGCTGTTTTAAAGTATTTAAAGCACGTAGGTTTTTTGTGACGTGGTCTACTAGAAATCTTAATGACTTGTCAGACTCACGCAACGGCTCAATATTAAACAAAGATTTCAAATGATTATTTATTAATTGACGAATATTATTAAAACGCTCACAAAGAAGACTCCATGCCTCAGGATAATTATTGTCGCGAACTTCTAAATTACATATTACACGAGCAGCTTCACCTTCTAGATAGGAATTTAAATAATGAAATTTGTGTATATTTTTTATTTTTGTATTATTATGTATCAGAGAACTGAACGTATCACGAAATTCCAACCATTTGTTGAACGTACCATCAAACTTATTAATTTTAATGACTGGTAAACGAAAGCCGATAACTTCGTGATCATCTTTATCAGCTGTGTAAATACTGCTATGCTGAAGCGACGACTTTTTTGTCGTACTGCTTACGGAAATAATTTCCTGAGCCAATGCGATCGAATTGTGGAAAGCTTGTTCGATAACTTCTCTGGTATCCAATTCTAAGCTTAAATTATTTTCTTCCAATGCTTCAATCTGATTTTGCACGTCATCGAATTCGCCAAATAAAGTCTCAAGTTTAACTAATCGCTGCGATAGCACGCTAACTTCCGTAGGAGTAAGCTTTTTACCTTTTAATTCTTCTAAATGGTTATTACATTTCGTAACACGGCCTCTAATTGAAGCGCGTTTTAAATTAAGAGTTTTGTACTTTGCCTCCATACTAGCAAAGTTAACGCGCAGACAATCAAAACAACTAGTTATGCGCTGTACTAATCAAATAAATAAGAATTGCATACAATACGCTCCTCGCTTCGTAGCCGCTGTGACGGAAACCGGTTCAAAATCAGCAGATGCGCGGTGAAAGGTGGGATTGATGACGCGCGACGCCCGCGGTCCAGTACCACGACGTGAGCCCGCAGTGCTGGCAGTGACACGGGATGCGATGATAGTCTCGAGCGACCGCTGCACCGTAGCTGAAATTGATTGTTGGAATGCTTTGCAGATATCTACGTACATAACATAATAACGGGAAGCAAGGTTGATCGTAAATTTAATTTATTTGTGCAAATAATGGTTTAATTAGCGTAATATAGGGCTTAGCGAATGATTATGCTATAGTGATGACTAATTTATTTGCGTGCATAAACAGCTAACAGTGAATAGCGAGAAGTGAATTTACTTGCATTGAGAAGTTAAGCTCAAATTTTGCGTAGCTATGTACATATGTATGCTTACGTTTAAAGAAATAGGTTCAGCTATTTAAATTCTAACTATTTAACAGTGGCTACTAACTAATTAAATGCTAGTGAAGACTTTCAAGTCGTAAAATAGGCGCAATGAATGCAAATTATAGGCGGCTTGAAAAATAGCACTGATTGCCTAGCAAATGATACGGCTAAATAATAGTAAGAAATAATAGACAATTAGCTGATAGGTAAGCAAATAGGTGTAAATAGGTGATTTTAACTCGTTAGGTATGTAAATTGTCGGTAGGTTTATCTAGGTAATTCTTTTAGGATTGTTTTAATAGGTATTTTATTTGGTAGGATTATTGAGTAGGAATAGTTTATTTAGATTAGCAGTTTTATATACGAAAGGGTATAAGATAGACAAGGAATATAAAGGATGTTGCTTAAGAATAGGTAGGTAGGGTAAGGCAACAAAAAATAGGACTAGATTCCTTGTTTCCCTGTTCACACAAATAGAATTTTTAGGAATAGTGGGACACGAAGAGGTAAAATAATAGGAACGGGCTCACTTTTAGCTGGCAAAACCGCTGCTGTGGCGCGTAGACTCCGCTGGACCTCAGCTTGGCCGGTTCTCGATAGCTGCCCTCTTGTCTTCTCTCCGCTCCAAATGAATCCTTCTTGACTGCTTCGTTGTTCTTAGCAATCGGGATGTGGCTTCCTTTGTACTCGTAGCCCGTAGTACTTGCGTTCGCGACGTTGTAAACGCGGGGTAAGTGCTACGAACTTTGGACCGTGTTACGCGGCGGAATCGGAATTTTGTTTTAATTTATCACGGTCGCCACTATGTTCAATTAGGGAACATGAATAAAATAGGCGACTCACACGATAGGCAAATTGTATATTTAAAAGGAATAAAAAATACAAAATATTTGGTGGCGATCGGGTCGCGAGCTAGCGGCGAGTGCCGGTCTTAGGCGCGGTGGTGAGAAACCCCCACGCACTTCACATACTCCCCGCAAACACCGTCGGTGCTGTCGTAACGGCGCCGACATATCTAAATAAAATCCCACAGAGCGGTAATAGACTAGGATTTTACATGGTAGAGCCATGCTGCATCTATATTGTGGTTGCAACACGAATGGGTCGGCTCGACCAGCGTAGGACCACGCTCTCACACAATACCAACTTAAAATAGTAGATTAACGCTGCTGTGTTTCTTATGGTGAGTGTAGAGAACCGGAGACCCCTTTTTACTGGAAACTAAGCATTCTATCTTAATCCTCAGGGGTAACAACGCATCTACATTTTGATACTTAATTGAGGATAAATGTAGATGTCTATGGACCACATCACCCACAGCACCCACTTACTATCAGGTGGACTGTGTATTCGTTTGTCACCCTTATTCTATAAAAATCAATGTAAGGATATCGGTACACTCGCCTCCTTACCCAGCGTGGTGAATATCGGCTAATCTTAAGTGCTCCATTGGGCGCAATCCGTTCATCTGTAACGTTACAACAAAAAATTCCTTTACTTGTCTTTAGTAATAATACTTTTGTGTTACATAAAGAACGTCGGTCACGGCCAATACATGCTGTGACCTGGTTATGAAATATCGCGAACATGACTAGTGTATGGATTAATCCGTTCCCCCTGGGCACAATCTAAATCCTAAATTGAAAATATATTATTTAAAAGCCGAGGATCATAGAACGTTGCACGCATTGCATGTTAATGTATTTCGTCACTTTTGAGGTTATGATGTAGCCATGACTACAACCTCAGATAAAACAATTGATATGAAAACTATGCAGTAATATATACTTAACTAAGTAAGTCAAGTCAATGGCTATAACCACAAAAATGAATCAATAACCTTTATAATATTTTCACTGTTAAGTATCTAAGACATAGGTGGTTTGACTTTTGCCCGCCTTTTGACAGCTCTCGTGTCATAATACCATAGACTGCTAGATACACTCATAATACGTTCCGTTCTTAGTATTAGGGCATTCTATATTTACTGTCATTCTATCATATGCAACTTATTTTGGAATACTTTCCATACCCTTATCTAAAATGATATTATTGATAATACACTACAAAAATAAATAAAAAATCTAGTATTTAAAAAAGTAAACGCATAATGGTAGTGTTACATTAGTGTTATGATGAAACGTGTACCACAGATAATAACGGGACTGGTTTGGATGCGTTCAAAACCTAAAAAAAAGTAGTAAGGAAATGAGGTTTTTCATTACAAAGCTTAATTATTTTACCGGCTCCAATAAAATATGTTGGACCCCGTAATTTAATATACACCCAAGTCACTATTTTTTGACGTATCAATCATTGGTGGTCGTTTCATATTTTGTTCAGGTCGTATTTGACCGACGTTCTTTGATGATTAAAATAATATTTTAATGACCTACCTTCACATCACCATATTTTTTTTTGATAAAACTGTAGTGAAAAGCGAACTCACAGTCTAACTGAAAGTAAGTGGCTGCTACAGTGCATAGGCACCTGCAGCCAAGTTATAACTAAGAAGGCTACAGATGCGTTGTCATCTCTGAGGACTAAGGTGGAATGCGTCACGTCTTATATTTGTACCATACAGACTGGAACACTGTGTGGTGACAGAGGTGGGTGAGAGGTAGTTTAAAGAGTCGTACGTACTGTAATTAATACGCGATAGTGGCATGCTGCAGCTGAACTATGGCTGCAGCACCATTGGGTCGACTTGACCGGGAAAGGACTACGCTCACAGAAGATATCAAATATTATGTCTAATGTTAAGTGGATATTGTAGCCCGTAAACACCTTCATTTATCTGTTCTCGACTAAAAGAGGGGATGCACTACTTATGGATGCCTATACTATGTTCGTTAGGTGTGTTTGTGAGTTGGATTCGTCACCATCGTTCAGATTTTTTGGGTTGATTTTCCGCCATCAGTCTGTCAATGAAGTCAGCACTCTCAGAACAATATATACGAGGGTGACACTGAAAGTTCTTAGAAAATCAAAAACTGAACAAACTAGAAAGTTATTAGTTTTATTATATCTTTTCAAAATAGTGTCCATTTACATCAATACATCTGCATCCGATGGAAACACTGAGAAAAGCACTTTGCCCACTCGTCCTTAGGGGTCTCTTCGACGGTATTTTGAAACGCAGCCACTGCTTCCTCGACATATATAAAACGTTTTCCTCGAAGTTTTTATTTTATTTTAGTTTTTAAAAATCGCAAGAGGTCGGGGCTATAGGGCGGGTGACCCAGTAATTCTACATCTGACGTCGCCAAGCATTCGATTGTTTTCTTGGCGATATGCAACGAGGCGTTGTCGTGGTGAAGGAGGATCCTACTGCGAGGTCGTTTGTCCTGAAATTTTTCCAAGACAAGTGGCAAACGATTGTTAGTGAACCACTATGCAGTAACTTTTTTTCGATCCTCTAAAACAATTGTTGCGTAATGACTGTCCTTACGAAGAACGAGGCCACCAATCGTTCTTCCTACGCTTCGACGACTTTAGTTTGCAACTCAATGGAAAGAAACACCCAGACAGCAGACTGTCTCTTAGTTTCAGGATCATTACAATAAATCCAGCTTTCGTCATCCGTAAGTATGTCGAACAACAGCATTTGAGTCGCCTCCGTTAAATCTTTGAACAATTTCACGACATCAATGAACACGACGGAGTTTTTGGGCCTCTGTTAAATTATGAGTTATCCACCCGGCACAAAGTTTCCTGACCGCTAAATATTCATAGAGGAGTTTGTGCACTTGACTCATACCGATTCCTAAGCTTGTCCGAATCTGCTAATATGTCACTCTTTTGTCAGTCTCTATCATAAGCCGCACAACACTAATGTTATCTTCAGTCGTCGCCGTAGGAGGCCGGCCCTCACGCAGATCATCGGTGAGATTAGTGCGACCTCGTTTAAACTCATTACCCAGTTGTAAACAGTGGCACGACATGGCGCTTCATCGTGAAAGGACAATCGAAGTCTATCTAACTTTCTTGTTGACTTAAATGACATCGAAAGTCATAAAAAATCATTGTACGAAAATTTTCTCGCGTTAAATTCATGCTCACGTGACACAGACAGTTTTCAATTTGCCACCAAATCGTAAACAAATGACAAATTAATAAAATAAACAATAATATTGGCAAAGAGTTTCATTTTCAAAATTTCAACTTATTTTTTATTATATCGTTTATAAGTGGCCAGTTCTAAATACTTTCAGTGTCGCTTTCGTACATTGTATAATAATATATTGTATTGTGTTTGGTATAGCGTATTCATTACTTATGTTATTCGGGACAGTTCGTTTTTATTCGTTGAATTCTCGAATCCACGATTTTATCTGGAAGTCAGTTAGATGTCAGGATTGGAAACTGGAATCTTCTGATATGACACTAAGGATTGTAGATAGATAACTAGTGAACCGCCTCGGTTTCGCACGGGTTTCTGGACCTTGACAACTGCGCAACCTAGCGGCTCCAATTATGAATCTAAACCATATATGGACTCATATAAACACAAAAAAAAACCATCAAAATCCGTCAAACCGTTTTTTAGTTTTAGCGAGACTAACGTACAGCAATAGATTTTTATACCTATGTAGAGATATAAAGATATATATAATAATGTGTTGGTATGTTGGTGCTGTGTGTGCAGGCGCTGCACTACTTGCAGAACGTGTGCAACCACCCGAAGCTGGTGCTGACGGCCGAGCACCCCGAGGCGGCGCGCGTGGCGCAAGAGCTGGCCGCGCACCACTCCTCGCTCGACGACATACACCACTCCGCCAAGCTGCCCGCGCTCAAGTCAGTATACACTACACACTACACTGTACGCTATACACTATACACCATACACCTTACAT
Source organism: Parnassius glacialis (assembly GCA_033319125.1). NCBI lineage: Eukaryota > Metazoa > Arthropoda > Insecta > Lepidoptera > Papilionidae > Parnassius > Parnassius glacialis. Next base: position 14,762,602 of record JAVANC010000005.1, on the reverse strand, counting down.
CTCACGGTAGCGGACAGCCCTTATGTTGGATCCGCACCGGACACGTATGCGTGTGTACTGTCGTGTTGCTGAGAGTGACTTATCAACATTGACCTATGCTGCAATTTAGTTAATTCTTAGATTATAATGAGATGTCTTCTATTCGACTTGTGGGAGAAAAACTTAAAATTCCGTAATATCCAGGTCTGCTGTTACGGTTTATTTGCAATGAGCGTATTCTAAAACATAATGAATCTGTTGTTCGAATTATCTCGAAACCTTTCCGAAAACTATGTTTTTTTTTTAAATATTTTGCACTATTTATTCTTTACCTAACCGCCTCGTCGCCCTAGTGGTTGTAAACGCTATTGCTAATCATGAGGTTCCGGGTTCGAATCCCGAGTGGGGCCAAAATAATTTGTTGCGTTTTTCTGTCAGGAAATTCACAGTAGGAGTAGTAGAGTAAAGGAGTTGGCGGTGTATTTTTAGAGTCAACAATACTTAACAAAAATAATATTTTAGCTATTTTTTTTTTATCGAATTCAAACGGAAAATATAATTTATTATTGCAGGCAACTCCTTCTAGACTGCGGCATCGGCATAAGCACAACGGACGCTGAGAACGGCGCTGTAGTGTCACAACATCGTGCACTCATCTTCTGTCAATTAAAGAAGATGTTGGACATTGTGGAGAACGATCTGCTACGCCGGCACTTGCCGGGCGTCACGCACCTGCGACTCGACGGCAGCGTGCCGCCGCACCAACGACATGCCATAGTTACGCGCTTCAATACGGACGTCTCCATTGATCTGCTGTTGCTTACGACTGCGGTTAGATTTTTTTTATTTCATTCATTTAATTTGACCACTCGAGTATTTTCATTTTAAATCAGTAAATTATATTCGCAATTCTCTGGCTCCCCGTTGTTTACATTTGGTCCTTCGAGCATGTTTTTAAAAGTCTGAACCAGTAAATTAAATTCGCGGTCTCTCATCTCTTACATTTCGTATTATTGACTCTACATTAATTTGTTTCTTATTGTAGGTTGGACTCCACATTCAAATATTTAGGGAACTATTACACTATTAAATATTTAAGGCGTTATTAACGGATAGCCCTCCCGTTATTAGAATGACTTACAAGGCTGCTGAGAAAATAACATGTTATAAATGAAATACATATTTACATAATTATTAAGTGGCGAAGCTTGGGAATTTACTTATTGATTTCACGATGTCTGTCCGTATGTCCGTCTGTCTGTCTGTCCGTCCGTCCGTCCGTCTGTCCGTCTGTCCCACGATTATCTCAAGGACGGTTTCGAATTTTCAAATTCTGTTTTCAGCAATCGATTACTGATCACCCAGGCATCTGAACCTCCTATTTTGATTTTTTTTTCCGTTAGAAACCGCTACAAAGCTGATTGCTTCGCCACGTTGCTATGCTGTTAGCTTGCTAGGTTTATTTACCATCAGCATACAATTCACTGTTGAACTTGGTTCTTTCACAAATTAGGAAAATTTATTGTATTATATATGGTTACTTTAAGTGGATGGCAGTTCTAAATCTTCCAGCTAATATGCAACTCTCTTATTAAGTGGCGAAGCTTGCGAAGACACTTATTGATTTCACGATATCTGTCCGTCTGTCCGTCTGTCCGTATGTGTCCGTCTGTCTGTCTGTCTGTCTATCCCACGATTATCTCAAGAACGGTTTCGAATTTTCAAATTCTGTTTTCAGCAATCGATTATTGATCACCCAGGCATCTGAACCTCCTATTATGAAACTGATTGCTCAAAAAAAAGCTGATTGCTTCGCCACTTTGCTATGCTGTTAGCTTGCTTGGTTTATTAAAATCCCTTCTAGTATTTTAAGTCCTGCTTTATCCAGTCGGTATATTCTGCCATCTGTTGGATTTCCTCTTATAGCTGACTTTACATTTCTTTTTGTGATATTTGTGGAGAGGTAGGAATGTAGAGCTAATAATGTGACACCAATAAAGTACCACAAACAAAATACACAATTATTTGACTAAATTATATTTACTTTTGACAAAAAAGATGACAAACAAGCAGCACATGGTCCACTAAGAATGTCTTATTACCAGTAAAAAGGGATTCCGATTCTCTTAACTCACCCCACGAAATACAGCAACATTAATCATTACACTAGTATTCTGCGAGTTCGTGGTCATTCTCCTGGTCGAACTGTCCCATTCGAGCTGCTAGAATAATATAGGTGCAGCGAGACATACTAGGTTATCTTACTATTCAAAGGGAGGATGTTTTTTGTGTTATAAACGAATGCAGTATCATATTCACTTGTACGTTTTGCAGGTGGGCGGGCTGGGTTTGAACCTGACGGGCGCGGACACGGTGATTTTCGTGGAGCATGACTGGAACCCCATGAAGGACCTGCAGGCCATGGACCGCGCGCACCGCATCGGCCAGCGCAAGGTCGTCAACGTGTACCGCCTCATCACCAGAGACACGCTCGAGGAGAAAATTATGGGGTACATATTGCTGTCTTTTTCCTTCTTTATAAAACCGAGTGTACATTATTAAATTAATATATAATAACAACTCTACTACAGACGCACCTTTCAGCTAAGACAACATTGTTTCCGATTGAAGCTTCTTAAAGTTAAGAGTTCAATAATCACTTAGCCCCGAGTCCTGTAATGCTGTAACAGTCAAAAGGATAACAGCACTAACATGACAGAAACTAGATAGTTCAACAATTAATGCGAACAAACTTCCTAATGGAAAAGACAATAATTAGGAAAATTGGTGTGAAATACAGAAACAGGAATATAAAAAAAAAATTTATGTTTTTAACAATAATTATAACTTTTAACAGAAAGTAAAAATCTACTTCACTTGCTAAAAAGAAGTTTTTTATTTGCTACTCTTATCTTGAATTTATTTCACTAAATTTACATGGGACCACCCTTGAAGTAAAATCTATTTAATAAAAAAAGAATAATCAAAATTGGTTCACCATCTGCGAAAATATCGTGTAACATACTTACAATAAAACATACACTCGTATTGAGAACCTCCTTAGTAGTAGTAGTATACTGAGATACCTCCTTTTTGAAGTCAGTTAAAAATTTCTGGACTGTTTTTCGTTCAAAATTTAATGAGGTTCTAATTACATAATTATGCAAGGAATAAATCCACTTCGATGCGATACAAACAAACAAGACATCCTCCTAAACTCATAGCATTGGACTCTAAGAGACCTATAAATATAGAGAAAATATTATAGTAATTGGGATAAACTAATTTGAATTCAATAAATTAAAAACATTTCTATTCGTTTTGCGTATTAAGAACAGATGTGCTGGATATTTTCAAATTAATATGGCTGATTTTAAGATATAAACTGATCTTAATTGCAGACTTAAATTAACAAGTAAATTCATTGCCATTGCTATACGTAATATCGCTTTTATTCGTTTTGACTCTACTCTTAAATTCGATTCAATATGAATAAAAATTATTTCATTACAGATTTAAAATGAAAATTCCATTTACATGTTCCACATAACATGTATTATATTTATTAAATATGTAATGCCGTATTGTTTTTTTTTTTTTTTTCAAGTTATTATAAATTTAACACAATCACGATGCTTTACAGATTGCAAAAGTTCAAGCTTATGACAGCTAACACAGTAATCAGCAGTGAAAATGCAGCCATGGAAACCATGGGCACTGATCAGCTCTTAGACCTGTTCCAACTCTCGGGACAGAATCCTAACCAACCGCAGCAGCAGTCTAGCTCATCGGGCGTGAAGTCCGTTCTGGAAACACTTCCAGAACTGTGGGACGACAAACAATATGAAGAGGAATACGACATGACCAACTTTATAAAAAGCTTGAACAATATCAAAACATAAGTTGCAAACTAAGTAGGATAGATAATAAAATGAAATAATTCTTAGTTGTTTGTTTTTTTTTTCTAATTTAACTGTACTGAATTAAGACTTGTTCTACGATATCTTTTATTTTTATTTTGATATGTGACTATTAAAATATTTTGACTAATGGTGATATTTAAAAAGCCATATGAACGAGTCGTATTAGTTACTTACATAATTTTTCTTACAGATGATGTGAAAAATTGAATTTTGAGCTTATTGTTTTAGTATGTAAATAATTTTTATGTGAATATTTTTTAATTAAAATTTGTTTTGTTTGCATGATAAACTGTTTTCTATTTTTAACATCAGGAATATTAAATAGGTATTTTGACACATAAATTACCCGTATTATATAAAATGTTACTTTAAGCGTAATTGCAAATGTATATTTAGAACTATGTAAAGGAAACGATTGTTTTATTTTAAACTTCTCTGTCTAGTGTTTTCCAAACCGTGAATCAAAACTTAGGTATTTGAAAAGAAAATCTTTCGAAAATTAACACTAAATTTAATATAATAAATCCATACATATAATCACGCCTCTTTCCCGTAGGGGTAGGCAGAGACCACTTCTTTCCAATATAATTAACTAAATAAAAATGATTTTTATTAAAAATGTTAGTAATATGATGAGTAGAAATATAAGATTGAAAACGCTTATCAAGTCTATTCGAAGGTTGAATAACTTAGAGGCTGAATAAATATTGATACTTGCATAAAATATTTTTTTATGAGAATGTATAATTATTATAGGTGATTTTTATGTAGTGATTTTGTCAGTTGACTTAGCTGCTTGTAATTGAACACATCAATCACTTACAGTTAAACAATGGAAAAAATATTTTTATTATCTATGAAATCACTAATATCTTTTCTTTGCATAGTTAAATGGTTAAACACATGCGAAAATTTATTTATATTCTTATTATAGACAACATTTATATGTATGTTTATAAGGAAACTACATTCGATGCTAAAACTAGTGTAGTGTTTTATAAACCGCGTTTGACAGTCAATGTGGTAGATTGTAGTAGACCTTAGCATAGAGTAACTGAGCCAAAATAAGAGAGTTCTAATATAGTATGACCTAACTAAACCAATTATAAAAACGATGCTTCGCAATATCATTAATTATTTTAGTTTATTCTGACACAAAAAATATTTATTTACATATAATGTGTTAATCTATACGTTTTCCGATTTACGTTCCTTTTGTAAGAAATACCTCAGTTCTAGAATTTTCTTACGGTCGCATAGTAATTTATTGCGTAGCAAATTAAGTTAGACAAGTCATGTTGCTTAGTCATTTTTGTAGTTTTAGAACGTGACGAGAATTTCTACGTTTTATTTAGTATGATTTTTTTTTGCTAATTTGTACCTGCTCAAATTAAAGCTACAGAGATATTCTTCAAAACTAAAAATATTAAGACGTTTATTATCTTGTAATACACTTGCACCACTAATGATGCACTCAGAAGAAAATTATGTCCAAAGAATGAAAAGAGCTTGTATTGAGAAACAATGTAATGACCCAAAGTAAGTGTTTTTATATAATCAGTTAAAAATTTAGAGCAATGACATAATTTGTTTACTGTATGTTGTTCAACTGATGCTTGCAGGCGTAATAATAATTGATATTTGATATCATTAAAATCTTCGAAAAACTGTTAACTTATCTACTTATAAGTAATACAGTAATAGGTTTAATAATTGTTTTCTTTAAATTTAGTTACATGTAAACTGTTATTGTGTTGACTGTGGCGATGTTTAGAGATGTCTTAAAAAATGTTTTTATTGCAGAATTGCAATTTTGATTTTGAATCGACTCTGCCCATTTATGTCATATTTCTTTTATTTTACTGTTAAAAGCAAAATAGTGTGTTTTTGTATACGTGTTTATTGTAATAAATTTGGAGTAGGAAAAATATTGCGTATTTTTTATTATTGTGACTGGTCAAATCCTTTTTTTTTTCTTTTAATTATCTACCTGCCTGCTCCTTTTAATTTTCACAAAATATTAAATTACACTTACTATAAGCCAAAAACTATGATTTCAGCCAGTAAATACTGAATAATAATTGATTTGTCTATTGTATTATGGTAATATACATATCGCAAGATGATATTTCTGTGGCGTTTAGTCCATACAAACGTATACTCTCTATATTTTGCTTAAAATGGTTGAAGTGCCGACTTATTACTATAATTTGGCCGAATGTACCTACGAAGTACCATGTGCTCTTGTGATATGGTATAAGGTTTATTTTTGCTTGAAACAGTTCGAAACCCTTCATGCATAAAAATAGTTCGCTAATAAATAAGTCTTTTGTCAATCCGCCGCCGTATAGCGCCGGCGTTTGTTTCCTTTTGAAAACCACTTGTTTTGCTATTCTTACTAATTAGACGTTTTCAGATCGACTTTACTTTTACATTTGTATAATATTAAATAATATTTAAAATTTGTCAATATCAATGAATGATATACCTATTTTTTTTCAAATTAAGGTTCTTCCTTGTTTGATATTTACAAATGTTATTATTAGGTGAAAATTTAATTTAATAAAAACCAAGGTTTCCAGGGTGATTTAGCTGTACCTACTTATATAAATGATTTTTTATAACAACAAAAAATAGTACAAAAGGTTTGTAATCTCTTCATAAAAAAGTCACTTTCTCTCAATTTCAAAGAAAACGCGTAAAAAAACACGTAGTTACCCACTAAAAACAAGTATCCTTCCATTTGTGACTTATGTTTGATGTCAAATAAACTTATTAGGTCTAAACAAGTAAAAAAAGCATAAAAAAGAACATTACTTTTACACATGGCGGATGGCACAATAGGCGTGTCTGTGGAGCTTGACACGCCCGGCGTGTCATGAAATATTTGTTCGCCGCCACAGCTAAAAGTTGTCGAAAATTGGTGTCGCAACGAATCGGTTAAACAATAAGAGAAACGCATTTTTTTTAACAGGAGACTTGTTTTCCAGAAATTTATTTACAACTACAACAAACGTTTGTGAGCGATCGCAATGAGTGCTATTATTTGTTACTTATTAGACTATATTTTCAAAACATGATTGAAAACCCACAAAGTAAAAAGAGTACCATGTACAAGTTAAAAAAAGGTTGTCAACCCCTAAATATATCAAATTTTCAAAATATCCAGAAACGAAGCCGCAGGCATGAACTACTGGGAAAATAATTAATATTTTGTTCTGGATAAATTTTCCAAAAACGCAATTTGAGCGAGTTATAACGATTTTTAAAAAGACACATTTAACGATTTTTAACAGTGGTAGAGCCAGGCGGCAGCTTTTGCTGTCGCATGGATGGGCCGGCTCAAACCGGGGCTACCACGACCTTCACAGAATACCAGCGTGAAGTAGAGGTTTACCTCTGCGTTTCGCTTGGTGAGTGCAGGTGGCCGGAGGCCCTTTTTGCTGGAAATGAGGCATTCTATCCTAGTCCTCACGGGTGATAACGCATCTGCATTTTGATCTGTAACAGAGGATAGATGTAGATGTCTATGGGCCGCAGCAACCACTTACCATAAGGTGGACTGTGTGCTCGTTTTTCACCCTTATCCTATAAAAAAGACACGACTCGTGTGTCATACGCCACACACAAAAGTAATCGGTGGCACGCCTGGCGTGCCATCGATTTATTTTGGCGTGAACCGGTTAAGAACCAACAGAATCACTTCATTTACCTAGCCTCCCACAGCGCAGCTGTAGTGAAAGCGGCTCAGTGGAGCGAGGTTTTTGTATATACAAAACAAGAGAAGAATGTTTGCGAAGGATGTGTTCGAGGGCTGCGTGCGAGGTATGTGTTATCTAATACGCTACGCATCCTCGCACCAACCAGCTACCTCGCAAATGTCTAGTAGAAACACAGCCTAAAACCCTCTCAGTAGTGAGAGGACGCCCGTGTCCAGCAGTGGGATTTAAATGTAGGCTGTAAATTTAACTTTTGAAAATCCGACTTTAAAAAACTAAAAAGAATAAATAAAATAATTTCCATATAACAGCTTCATAAGTCGTTGCTAAGACAACGTAAAAAGCCGGGGCTTTACTACTTTTTTAAAAGTTAATATTTTTGACCCTGTTGATTGGATAATTTTTTTTTATTCCTTATCTATATAACGATATCGAAGGCTTAATTAATTAAAAAACTTCATCCTCTTATTTTATCACCCTTAGGGATAGAACGATTTCTCCTAATTCGTAAGACCACCGATATCGCGTAACATGTATACAAAAAAAAACATAGGAACTTTCTAACATAATATAACTTATAAAATAACTACTAGTCGCTTAGAGTAATCTATGATTTCAGCGGTGCCACTTACACACAAATTTCACGCGGTTTAAGCGTCTCCCACACAGAAGCGGCTTGCAGTGGCGGCCACGGTGGGTGGCGGTCAGTTGTATTCGCTCGCAATGTAAGAGAGTCTGCAAACCCGTGCGGCCATGTCGCGATCTGCATACTCCGCCCCTTTCGGCAACAATATGTGTTAGCGAGTACGCGGTCAGTCGGTGGCCGCAGCGTGGTCAGTTGCAAATTTTTACAACAGGCCGCTTGTACCGCGTGAAAAATGTTGCTAAATTCAGAGATTGTAATAGAAACTGAGCAAAATTATCCAGTACATTATGATAATTCCCATCGTGATTACAAAAGCATTAGGATTACAAACAAAATATATGGTAATATTGCTGGATATAATAAGACTTCATCACGGTTAGTCATATTTACTGACGTCTAATCGTAGCTCAGCCACCACAGCGAATGGCGCTTCAGGCCGCTGTTGCGACCGCGGTAGTGTGTTGTTGCAGCGGCTGGAGCCACGGCTCGAAGTTAGCCGCCACCGCAAGCCGCTTGTGTGTGGGAGACGCTTTATTCTTTAAATTTCTTTACCTAAGGTAAATAACCTAAATCAAAAAAAAATTCAGAAATCATGAAGGAATCCGCCGTGATGTCTTAATGCGTGTCGGCGGATTTCAAATGCCCTCATAAATTATAATATTTTTAATTTGTCGGTCATGCGGGTTACCTAACAATGTTTAATTACTGAGCATTTGGTAAAATAGCGCTTAATAATACGATTAACAATTTCATTAATAACGGCGGAAACCACTCGGATTTCTCTCGTGGACTGTCAAATGCAAAGCAACTGAACAGCCCCCAAGTCTAATCTGACAGATTTGTGCTTGCAATGAAGGTGATGACTGGATAGTTTTATATTTGAATATTATTAATTTAAGGCATCCTGAATTTGTCGTAGTATTAGCAAGAATAACTCAAAATTTTGTTTTAGGATTAGGTTGGCCACACATTTCTGACTTTCCAATAGCCCATTACTGGATGGTTACCGGAGGCCTTGTTACCATTTCTATCAGTAAGAAATAGGCGGTGTTGTTTACACAGCAGTACTTCGTATACAAAATAATATAATGTATGTCCCATACTCCCATACATGATCGTACACCAAGGAGAGCAAAGATAAAGTAATTTAAATCGTACACGGACGGTTATCGTACCATGCCGCTTCGTTCGTCCTCGCTACATTCAGGAAAAGAAAACACCAACATTAACACAATCTTATCAGCCTTAAGTGCTAGACGCCATTTTCACTAGGTACAGTTTTAAATAAAAAGCTACAATTTAGTAAATAAAAATGTCGCGACCTGTGCGCGCGGTTGCAACATAACCCCCAAATTAACTACTGACATATAGATTGATAGTCTACCTGGCTCAGATAGTTGCTAATAATTTCGGTCACGGCGACCAATCCCAACGGAGATTAGCCATCTGCGCGGGACAGGGTTTATAGTACCTGCGTGTGCAAGCACAGGTGCAATCTCTATTCCCCCACTTTCAAAGTCCAATGGAACGACAATCCCATACCAACGGCTTAAACGGTGAAAAAATGGCAGCTTTTTGAATTCGGGCTGCTACTGATAAGATCTTGATACCAAAAACCCGATAACTGATTTTGACATGACCCGGTATTCGAACCTGGGACTAGATGATCAGCAGTCAGTCATTCAGTCAGCAGTGCTTACGACTTACTAGACCAACGAGTACCAACCCGACACTGTTGCTATTACTCTTTCTGTCTGAGAATTTCCATGGATGTAAGAGTGTGCCATCTGACGGCTGAGTGCAGATGAATACACGAGAAAGAGAAGGCATACTCGTAGCCAGTGAAATGTCTCGTTTTACATCATTCAAAAAGAGCAGTAATATACTCTTTCACGTTGGTATTCTGTGCTGACGTAGTCCCTCCTAGTTCGAGCCAATCTATGGCGCATACTACACACTCGATAATTATCACGATATTTAACGTGATTTATATCTTGCAATATTTTGGATCGAATCTACATACTACACACTCGATACTAATCGCATCAATACAACGTTCCAGTATATATTACTCTACTCTATGGTACAACGGTAGATTTCATTCACTAAAGACGTGTATGTTCAATAATTCGATGCCAGTAACGTAATGAGTGACTATAAAAATAAACCTTGCGTTGCTATTATATTAGCGATAGCATTAAAAAGGCGTGTAAAGAGAAAAAAATGAATAAAGCATTGGCTCCATTCATTTTTTGCTCTTTACATGTCTCTCTCACGTGAATTCTTTCAAGGTTTTTTGGTCATTCGTTTGAGGCACGGCAGGCGCCGCCACTGCATCAAGAAACGCGTCCTCCACCATCGCTGACAATGAATACTGACACGATAAATATCGACCAGAGACTAGACACTCGATATTTATCGACGATACTTGATACAGATCGTTGGATTTCTGGATTTTTGGAAATACAGCGATCCGTATCATGATCCAAGATATGCTATACTACACACTCGATAAATATCGTAATCTTAGATTACGATCCAAATATCGTGATAATTATCGAGTGTGTAGTAGGCGCCTATGCGTGTTGCAGCCACCATACGCTGCGGCTCTACCACGTATAAAGCAGCAAAATTTCCGACTTGGCTGAGAAGGAAGGCATAGGAGAAATTAAGAAATGTATTATATGACTTCTCGATTCCAGCGGCCCTGCTCTCGGTACCCTCCGAGAACGAAATCACGTTCTCAGAGTATACAGAGAGCAGCGCATCATAACCGGTCAAGAAAGGTCTCACCATCAACCACCACCACAACCATCTCACCATTTCAAATCTCTTCGTCCCTGGGACTGGAACTCCACCTCTGTTGCGTTGGCAAGAGGACAGGACTTCCTTTTCACTACAGTCTAGCAATACGTATACGGAGTGGGCATGCTAAGCCCACTCCGAGCTGTTATTTCGGTCAGATTCTCACCTCGGGTTAGTCATGTGTGTTCCTCTCCGTGCTCCTATCCTCAATCCTACTCTTGTTCCTAATCTACTCGATCTCGATTCCACAGAACACAATATAAAGAGATCCGAAAAGCGTAAAACAAAGCGAAAATATAGTTGGGGTAACGTATAATCCACTTCAAATCACGCAGGTATCACATGACGATAAATTAAAATGTAAATTGTCGTTATTTCGAATCTGATTCACATGTGTTTGCGTTTGCTTGTGCAGAATATTAAGCCGGCGCCAGATACAACTTTAAACATTTGAACACTTGTTTGAAGCTATGTGTGGCACGGGACTTTGAATCAAAGTTCAAATAAGTAGCGGACATCAAAGCGTCCAAAGCAAAGTTGACAGTGTTCAAATGTTGGCATAGCCTGCCACACTTACGCAAATTTCAGTCGCGCGAGCGTTGTTGAGCGGGACAATCGTGCGCAGTACAATTTCAAAATATGTCCAATCATAAAGACAGAAAAAAACAATCGAATGAATGTGATTTGTATAGTCAGCTTTTATCTGAAAAGTTATAGCCCTTGGATGAAGATGACATACTTATGAATGAAATAAATAATCTTGTATTCAAATATTTTATTGTTTTTGTTTTTTATTATATTATTTTTGCACATGTAATAAATAATGACATGTACTTAAATAATACGGGCACACTGCATCTACAAAATCGTGGTCCATCTTATTTGTCGTTTTACAACGTACTGTGGAGAGATGTGTTTGCAAAGCATGTCTGGCAGGTTGCGCCAATAAGTGCTCAAACAAGTGTGTAAAGTCCTTTAAAGAAGTGTTCAAATATTGTTGCTATATTTGGCGCCGGCCAAAGAGAATATAATCACTACATTTAGCGCCGGCTTTGTAAATAGTACCATATTACATTATATGAAATGTGAAAACCGAGTCTGGCTAAAATACCTAGGTTTATTTATGTTACTCTATGGTAAAAAGAACAAAGGCAAGGAACTTTTTTTTATGAATAATTCCAAACTGAAGTTTTTGGCGGGAACTTTACCGCCGGGGGGTTGCTGCTCGATAGCGGATTCATTCTGATTTATACATAATGGTTTGAGGTGAATTTTGTTGCATAAGAAGTGAGATTTTATGTATTAAATATCAGCGCATGTAAACTATTAGTGAAAACGGTGTAACAATAGCTTCGATGGTGATACATTTTCATCATCAGGTTTTTTATCTGCTCGGAGGTCTTGAGATATTGTTACTTTCATCAGTTGTCCACTGAGTTAAGCTGTAAGTGATACATCAGTACGTCAGTATAATATTGTGAAAAGTTTTGTAAACAAAAAACTTATCTTTCAAGGCTCTATGCTCTAAGGTCTTTGCCTGACTTAATGTCGAATCTCAACTGATCTCCACAACTATGGAGTGTAGAGTAGAAGGAGAACCATCTTACAAGGGGCGAAAGTTGAAAAAGTGTCCTTCTATTTACTGAAAATAGAGGTTCCAAAACCTACCACAATAGCGCTGGTGTCTAAAAAACTACGATATGAAGATAGCTGTTGTGAACGGAGTGAAGTTAGCTGAATTCAAATATTTAAAAAATTTAATGACTAGAGTAGTTAGCAAAATGCCAGTATACTAAATCTCAACTATTTACGTAGTACAAAACCAAGCGGATTGGTTGGTCCTTGTTTATTTCTCCATCTTATTCTAATTACTTTCGGCGCTTTTTTTTTTAATTTATCCTATGCTACTGCAGCGCCACCCTTATTGGACACGTTTTTAGAGACACTTTTCATATATAGAGATGGTCCTCCTTCTACTTTACACTCCATATCAACAACAATAACAATCAACCTTCGAGTATGGAAAATAGCAATCAACAACGAACTAATCCGAACCATGAATTCTTAACGTGTGTCATTATCGTAGTGTTTTTATACTTTTTGGTGATCATCTTCCTTGAAATAACACTGCAAAAATATACAACATGAAAAATTATAATGTATTTAGAGTAATATTAAACTTTATGCTGCACTAGACTTTCTGAATTTATATAATAAATTGTAATAAGTCCCCATTTAAAGGTTAGGCATTCTGTTTTATGCCAGCTAAGTTTTCATCTCGACATCTTTCTTCTGCTTATAAAGGAACATAAAACAAATGTACGAAAAACCCGCCAGATGGCGCTTAAGTGCATCAACACCATGGCGAAAGCGACGTCAACTGTGTGTGGATAATTTTTGTTTTTCGCATGTAACCGCTGTTTCTTGTTTGTTTATAAGTTAAAACTCTATTTGTTAAGTTTATCAAAGTGTTTATCCATTATCAAGTGTAGCAGTTTACTATTAAAAGTTAAAAGTTTTGTGTGTAAAGTTATAACGAACTCTGGGATCAGTTGAGTATTCAGGTGTCAACGAGGTAAGGTACCGAAGCTTATTTCATGATTACGACTTCTAAAATTAACGATTTTCATCGCAAAGCATATTTTAATCCTCTTCAACTTTGTAATTAGCCCAACGCATTTTAGCTTCCGGCGGATACTTTACATGTAACAGTAGTTATTAATAATTCTTTAAAAGGTTATGTCTCATATACTCGAATTTTAAACAGATCTCGGTCACTTACGATGTTTTCTTTCTAAGTTGTTTTGTCGTCTTCAAAAAAACAAATCATAGTAAGCATCAATAAAGTTTAGTTAGTTTACAAACTTTAAAAATTGTGTTTACCCAATGACCTATTATTTTCTATCAAAGTATTTTGGTCCTTATATGAATGACATGAATATGACCGAAATAAACTGTCTTGATAGAACTCGAAGTTAATAAAATTCAAATATGTTATGTATTATAGTCAGAAAGTGCAAAGAAATTAAAAAAAGTGGCCCAAATAATTAATAAAATTAGGGACGTAAGAGATTCTTTCCAAATGCCAACATTACACTCATTATTATGAGTGATTGAGCTTTTGGCATATAATGCTAATAATCAAAATTAAGGGTCAAATTTTTATATTATTGGTAGATGTGTGTCTATGGGTCACAGAAACCACTTAATAACTATTAGACCCTTATTAAGTGGCGAAGCTTGCGAAGACACTTATTGATTATCGATGTCTGTCCGTCTGTCCCACGATTATCTCGAGAACGGTTTCGAATTTTCAAATTCTGTTTTCAGCAATCGATTACTGATCACCCAGGCATCTGAACCTCCTATTTTGAAACTGATTGCTCAACGGCAACCGTTAGAAACCGCTACAAAGCTGATTGCTTCGCCACTTTGCTATGCTGTTAGCTTGCGAGGTTTAGGTACTGCTAACTAGTTGAGTGTTGGATATTATCACCTCTAAATTGAGAATACAACTGTATTAATAGTAAATGGTGATTAAACAATTATTTTAAATAATCAAATCAGCAAGCAAGATGTAAAGTTTGCAATACTGTTAAAATTGAAGACTTAAATTTAATTCAAATTAAATATTAAAAAGAATAAGGATCTATACATTCACCACTTTTTCCTAGGGGTCTTTCTAAATCTAAACATTTCTTCACGCATCTTTTTTGTACCTTAAAGATATAAGATGAGTTATATTAACTTATAGTTTGAAATATTTCCCAAAATAACTTCCAATAAAATAAACCTTATTGTTATAAATGCCATTACGTAATTTTATCACGTAAAGTAAGTTTGACTATTTTTTCCCCAGAAGTTCAATCATTATATGGATTTAATATTCAATTGAACTACTGAGGAAATAGTCACAGTCTTATTGGTTAAATGCTAGAACAAATCTATTAAACTACTGGAAACTGACCATATAATACACCTAATTATTAGCAAAAATTTGTATATTGCTTGAGCCTTTTTCTAATAAATAATTTAAAAATGTCTGAATGTATGTCTGAAAGTGTGAAATGATATTAAATATTAAAAAGCCTTTTTTGTATAAGTAATACTTGAATTTGACTTAATAATATTTTACCTCAATGTAATGTAAAAATTTAGAACCAATATCTTTAAAATTTACATTATCTGTAAACCTGACTCTGGACAAGTTCGTATGACACTCAAAATAGTCAAAGTCAAAATATATGAAACTTTTTCCAATCATAAAAGTCTTCTTGATGTCGTTTCCTATGAGCAGATATTAAATATTTGAATCTATCTGTAAGGAGTTTAGCATCAACCAAAAACACAAACTTAACCAATTTCTTTTTTCATTACCCAGGACCATTTGGTGTCTTTAACTTTATTATGGGTAGAAATAAAGTATTAGTATAGGCACAGGTACAACTTTCCATTGAAATCCGTCGAGTTTGGTGTTGATACGTATTTTTACAGAAAGATTACATTTTTATAAGCACACACACAAAGTTTCAATATGTGGAAACATACTTTTTGAGAAAAAAATATTGAAAATCAAATATTTTTGCAATATTTATGTCAATTCCTACCGTGAAACTAACACCATTTTTATATTATTATTGTCAGTAGGGATGTCGATTCTTTCCGAAAAAGATCGATTTTTTTAAATAGATTCGAATTGTAAGCTGAAGTATCGATTCCCAAAAAATCGATTTCTAAAATATCTATTTTTTTTCATGTTTGCATTTATAATGTAAATATAAATCCATTTTATGAGAAAAAAATTCCCTTCATTATAAAAAAATAAGGAGACTGATTCAGAAGGATTTCTGTATCTATTTTGAGACTGCTACGTCTCCGGCGCTGCGGGAAGAGCAGCCTCTACGCCTTAGCGTAACAAATCGCAGGCTTCCCTCCTCGCCTCCGCGGCTCCGGCGATGCCTACGATTTGTTACAGCAGGCGGAGGCTGCTCCCCCTACGCGCCTCCGGCTCTATAAACCCACTCTAGGGGTAGGACAGACTCGTACCAGGTGGAGTCGGGGTCAATCAATTCGGTTCTTTGACATAAGTTGAACCTAACCTATTTTATTTGTTATCTGCCCTAATAGGTACTGGTAAAATAAAACAAATTTCAATAAGAGATCATTTATGATGGTATCTTTCTTGTTTTTCATAAAATGGGTCAAACATTAAAAAAATATAGATATTTTAGAAATCGATTTTTTGTGAACCGATACATCAGCTTACGATTTGAATCGATTTAAAAATCGACATTTTTCGGAAAGAATTGACATTCCTATTGACGTCGACAATGACATTACAAAATGGCGGCAGTTTTACGGTAGGATTAGACATAAACAATGCAAGGAAACTTTGTGTGTGCTTATAATAGTGTAACTTTTCTGTAATAATTTAAAATTAAAAAATTTGTACAGCAGACTTCAATATAATCGACTTCAATATAGGTTTTTTAAGAATAACTCAATAACCATTGGTCTGACCTTGATCAAATTCATATTGGACCACACGAGAACTATCAGCTTTCATATAAAAAAAAGAATCATCGAAATCGGTTCGCCCAGTACAAAGTTATGAGGTAACACACATAACAAAAAAAACATACAGTCGAATTGAGTACCGTCTCCTTTTTGGAAGTCGGTAGAAAATACGTATCAACACCCAACTCGACGGACGACAATGGAAAGCTAAGCCTAGGCACATATTATTTTCTAACATGTACTACATCCCATACCGGTAGCCTCATACCGGTAGTCGAAGTATAGGGCGACCTCCCACTGGATAGAATAATGACATGGTAAGAAATGCGGGAAGTCAATGGATGCAGGTGGCTCAGGAACGTGCAATGTGGGATTCCTTTGGGGGAGGCCTATATTCAGCATTGTACTTGTGAAGGGCTGTAATGGTGATGATGATGATCATCATTACTATATAGATTGTGCAGTTGACAACCGTTGTTCTAAGAGATTATCTAGTATGGTAAATAAGGAGTTTTATAGATGCATTGTCAACCTTAAGAATTAAGCCAAAATGTCTCACACACACACACACACACGCACACACATATTCATTAATCACACAGCTTGTAATTACACTTGTATCCATAATTTTAATTTTTTTTTTATTATTAGAAGTAAATCACCTAAAATATTTCATGGTTTAAGGTGAGTGCGTATACAGAGAAATAAAAAGAAAAAGACAGAATGTTTGAAAATTGTAGTTAATTTAATCACCTACTTATGAAGTAGTAGGTGCTGTCATTGCGATTGATGTAAGTTTTGAAAAATATACTGTCAGTAGCTATACTTGCCGTAGTATGCCTAGACGGCAGCGGCAGTACTCCCAGCCATGATGCCACTGCTGCAATGGTACTACTAATGTAGCTCCAAAACCCGCTCTTAAATATATCACAGCCCCACCGACTATGTTACCAGCAAGAGTTGCTAAGAAATCCATTTTGGTAGAGAAGGAAGAAATTTATTCAACAGAGCGTAAGAACGCCGTCACTACTTGATTTTGTTGTGGGTGTTGTGCTTTAGCTCACAGAACACCTTGAGCTTGTCACAGAACAACTGGAAGCACTACTTAGCAGATGAAATTTGTTGGGACACTACCAGGGTTGACTGATATTTGCCATTAGGCATTAAGTCCGTCCTTTCCCTAGTTGAAAATAAGAAATAAGTAAGAAGGTAGAACCTACTCAGTTGACTGTGATGAAGCGTCCGAGCGTACACTGATCTCGTGGTGAAGGCTTAAGAGACTCCATCAAATCGTTTTGTCCCGTGGGTGTCGTGATAGGAGAATATGGAAAATACCAAAAAATACGCAAATCAATAAATACAATTTTATAAATCACTAAATTACCTATTTACAGTAAGAAATCCATTTTTGTGACGCTAAAGCAGAGAATAGAACTGGTTTCATCATTACAGCCCTAATAAGCCCTAATAAGTCCACTGTTGAACATAGGCCTCCCCCAAAGAATGCCACAAAGCACGGTCCTGAGCCAACTGCATCCATCGACTTCCTATATGTCTTACCAGATCGTCACTCCATCTAGTGGGGGGTCGCCCTACACTTCGCCTACCGGTACGAGGCTGCCACTCGAGAACCTTTCTTCCCCATCGGTTGTCGGTTCTTCGAGCTATATGGCCAGCCCACTGCCACTTCAGCTTACTAATCCTTTGGGCTACGTCGGAACTGGTTTAATGGTAAAAAATTAAATAAACCTAGCAAGCTAACAGCATAGCAAAGTGGCGAAGCAATCAGCTTTTTTTTTTAGCAATCAGTTTCAAAATAGGAGGTTCAGATGCCTGGGTGATCAGTAATCGATTGCTGAAAACAGAATTTGAAAATTCGAAACCGTTCTCGAGATAATTGTGGGACAGACAGACGGACAAGCATCGTGAAATCAATAAATCTAGCAAGCTAACAGCATAGCAAAGTGGCGAAGCAATCAGCTTTGTAGCGGTTTCTAACGGTTGCCGTTGAGCAATCAGTTTCAAAATAGGAGGTTCAGATGCCTGGGTGAACAGTAATCGATTGCTGAAAACAGAATTTGAAAATTCGAAACCGTTCTCGAGATAATCGTGGGACAGACGGACATACATCGTGAAATCAATAAGTGTCTTCGCAAGCTTCGCCACTTAATAATGTTAGTTACAGTGTAAAGAATTACGAATTATATGCTAGTAAATTTGATAAGTCAAATACGAATTTAATTGTATTTCAGTGCGAAAATATATGTAACAAAAATCAATATCATACTATAAAAGCACATAATGTAAACAATGTGGTTTTCCGAAACAATACTGAAAACCGAAGCGTAATAAAAGAGGCAGATGTATGATCAAACCGTCGTTTTATCTCTTCGATTTTTTTTTGTAAAAAAAGAGGTTTGCAACAATCAATTCCCTTTGTGCGCGACATCAATGGGAGTGGTTGCTGTGTACCTATCCTTTGATCTCGCCGCCCTCTGAAGATGCGACAGTGCGCTAATGCCGGCGGCGCGACGCGTAACGTCGTAAGCGCCTTTTGGGATTTGTTTTCAAGTGTGAAGCGTTTTAGAGGGCTTTATAATTACCTACCCGCGCCTCTTTATCATTATCTTAGTGATATGAAAACGATCCGGCTTTGTAGTAAAAGTAAAGATGAATGCACTCGAGCATTTTCATCGACATAATGCCTTCATATATGTTATTGGACCATAGAAGTATTAGGCTTAGAACCGCAGTAGGCGCACGAAAAGTGAAGTCATTTCAAGTTAGCCTTTAAAGGCTAAGTACGACTTTTGGCGCGTTAGTACTCGAGTCCACGTAGTCGTGTAAACAGCTCGCACAAATTTTCAAAAAAATGACGTACTGTACTGTGAAAGGGTGTCACAACTCATCACATAATCACTAAAAAAAAATAAAAATCTCATTTCACGCGTAATTACTGCTTAGCATATTACATTTTTGTAAAAAAACATTCATCAAAACAAAATAATAAATAATAAACTTGACAGACGCCAATATAATGAAAATGTTGCTAGGCATAGTAAAATATTTTACCTCGTGTTTTCTTATTATTATAATTTAAAAAAAAATGCATATTGAAAAAAATACATACATACTGCCAATAGTCTCATTCACAAATAAATATGTATTTTTATTTGCCAAATATTATTAGGATTCCCATTTGCCACGAGAAAAAATAAAAATATGTTAATTTTATTTTGTTTTGATAATGTGCAGTTGTGTTTATCTTTTTATGGTATGTATTTTAGGATAAATAACATAGTCTATGATTGTTTTTTTTATTCTAATTTACATATATTTAACATTTTTAGTTCGATTATTTTATGAATCTAAAAAAGATAACATTTCGAGAATAGCGTCATCAAAACGGCAGTTGTTTAGAAAACAGTTGTAGTTTCAGGGTCAGAGGTATTGTTTTTACTACTATACTACTAGAGTATATTTTATTTTATAATATTTAATAAACATTTTAAATTTCATGTTTTATTTGAATAGTTTATCTCCTTCCGAATCTTATTTTGTATTAATGCAAAACATAATATCCAATAAAGTAATAATAATAATCACTTGAAGCTGACCGCACTCTTAAGTCTCGTGATTCCTTCTAATATTATATCCATTCTGTGAAAGTTGTATGTTGTAACCTTTACGTTGAGACCGATTTAAATTAAATATATCACGTAGATTCTTAGAATGGCAAGAATCGAGATCAGTGTATGCTTTAATATGGGGGTGAAGGCGCGGGCCGCAGCCACAGCTAGTAATGAATAAGTAATGAAAAAATATCTGACAGCTAAAATGATTATCTGACAACTATTCACTTGTTATGTGTAAGTGGGACTGGATTGGAAAAATTGGAAGAAATGGACGTAGGCATTTGCCTACTTCATTTCTTTTACTTCTCTATATATATCATAGAGTAAGGTCATTGAGTATTATATAAAAATTAATATTTACGTATAATATAAGATTTTATGGAAGATCAATAACAGATATTTATATAAATATACCACTTCTAATAGAATAATATAATTAGATTTGTGAATATAATACAAGATATTACGTATATTAATAATTTAAATATTACATAAGTTAACTAAAATAAATAATGTAACATTTTTCTCTTTGCAAATAGTTAATAAATAATTATAAACGCAACCTAAATATTAATTCTATGACTATGTCTACTATTACATTTTCCCCACTTTTTGGGGAAAATGTCATTAACTTGCATACATTACTCATTTGCTAGTGTGCGTGTGGGCAAACGTAATTACAGGCCGCTTATGCACACATTCATTGTGTTGTTGCTTCAACTTTGAACGGAATTTTGAATGACACTATCACTCTATGTGTAATTACTCTAAGTTATTGGACTTACAATAGTCAACAAGAAAATAATTTTATCCTCAATTTTGAATATTTTGACAGCTTACATTAATTTTTAATTGTTTACTTCATTTAATAGACCATTATGTTAAAAACTTTTTTATTACAGAAAATGTCAATTGTACCAAAAACTAACCTCCTTGCCAAAAACGTACCTTAGTTTTATAAATTTTAAACCTTTATAATTTTAATATTTCGAGAACGATTTATTTCTTAATAAAAATATGCATATTTACCTGATAATGCGTAACTTATAAGTCAAGCAAAGATTGTGTGACGTTTTGTTTTTGTCCGGTACGTCCCTTTAATTCCCATCTACGGTTTTTCTAGTTTCTTAGGACGCCTGCGACTCCACAAAGCCAACATACGATTGCAAATCCTTTGTATGCTGTAGTCGTTTATGTAGATGGATTCCCTAAGTTGATTTTAGAAGGAAACTCCTGAAAAGACTCGCTTCAAAGACGTGCAGGGGTATATGATGTCAAACATCAGGGATAATTGATAACACCGGGCTTTTAAATAAAATTCTTTGATGGTTTTTATAAGTTCGTGAAATAACCTTTTATTTTGTTGAAATTATTAGTAGCAGGCCTTTGTTTTTATTAAACTATATTAGGATTACAAGATAAATTTATTAATAATAAATTATAAACTAAAGTGCTCCTTTTTTACTTAGTTTCAAACCTAAAAAAGTATTATTACACCTATATTTTGTTTAGCAA
Source organism: Parnassius glacialis (assembly GCA_033319125.1). Classification (NCBI taxonomy): domain Eukaryota; kingdom Metazoa; phylum Arthropoda; class Insecta; order Lepidoptera; family Papilionidae; genus Parnassius; species Parnassius glacialis. Next base: position 14,740,863 of record JAVANC010000005.1, on the reverse strand, counting down.
AAATATTATATTATAGTACCACGTAAGAGCGATGTAAGAATATCCACTACCCCTTATCTTCCCATGGTTATCCCTTCCCGCGACAAAGGGAAACAAAGCTGGAGATGGGCAGCAGCGTCTTCATAATTACAATCACAATTAGAAAATCAAAAACTACGGTAGCCAATCAGCTTATGAAACGTCGCAATTATGGCAAGTATCCCCCTTATAGGGCAGGGCAATCTTAGTAGTGGACTTTTATAAAAAAAATAAAAGAATTTAATGTTTTAAATGAAGAAATATATGAATATAATGAGTATCTCATATCTCACAATTCGGTACATAATTTTTATTTTTAATGGGTTATTGATCAAATCCAATACTATGACCATCGCTTTTCTTTCGCTTTTGTAGTCCCGGCCATGATTCTACATTACCACATTTTCTTTCTTATCTATATCGACACATGATATCTATTTAGATAGTGCCAACTGTAATCCTTTCCTCCCGTACATAAATTAGGAATTTTGAAATGCACACCGGTTGAGTGTACAGGGTCATATGCAGTGTAATGCATATGTATAGATCTGTGTGCTCGTATAGTGCATAATGGAACTCGCGCAGTGTTAGACTATTTTAAAGACTTCTTTCGTTTCAGTTAAAGAACGTGTGAAGTTCACTTTATTCTGCAGCTGCAGGTACTAAACATTTGTTAAAAGACGAGCAATGGCTCGCACATTCATGGTCTAGTTTACAACATTCGTTTCCTGATATTAATATCTTTTTTATAGTTACATAATTACAACACACAACATACAGATAGGAGATTATTTTTAAATTATCTGCTAAATTATTTATTTACGTTACACACTAATTTTAAAGTTGCAGCCTATATACGTCCCACAGCTGGACACAGGTCTTCTCCCAATTTCAGAGAGGGTTTAGGGCGATTTATTAAAAAGTTTTATGGACAAGAAATTTTCCGTAGCGCTGCCTCAATGATTGTTGGTGAATAATACATGTCTTTAAATTTAATTAAATTTTTTAGACATGCCGGTTTCCTCACAATGTTTGTCTTCACCGCCGAGCACTGGTATATTAGCGCTTAAAATTGCAATCAACATTTTATTGGTGTCGGCAAGGATTAAACTTGGTGTGCTCGCTTTATACACAGAATAAGATTTTAGTATACAAAGTTTACCTTTTTATACTATCAAGGTAGGAGATAGGATTACTTAAGTAACTTGGGCAATGAACCCTCTGAAGCGGGCGCATAATGCTTAAGTCTTTGTATATATCGGTCCCCTCTGTATGTTTTAAAAAGCTACTTTTCTTTCCACACAAATAAAATGTCGTTTTTTTTTATTGAATGGTACCCCCATTCTCACAAACGAGTACACAGTCCACCTGATGGTAAGTGGATGCTGTGGCCCGTAGACATCTACATTTATTCTTAATTATGGTTCAAAATGCAGATGCGTTGTCACCCATGAGGACTAAGATGGAATGCCTCGTTTCCAGTAAAAAGGGTCTCCGTTTCACTACACTCACCATACGAAACACGACAACACTAAGCTGCTGTTTTACGTTGGTATTCTGTAAGAGCGTGGTCCTACCCCGGTCGAGACACACACGAGGTACACACAACCATAATACAGCTGCAGCATGGCTCTAACACGTATAAAACTTACTTACTTACTTTTTTCCATGATACGGTTGTTAAATAAGTTTAATAAAAAATACTTTATAATTATACGTGGTAGAGCCATGCTGCAGCTATATTAGTAGTATAGTTGTAGTACGAATGGGTCGGCTCGACCGGGGAAGGACCACGCTCTCACAGAATACCAGCGTCAAATAGCAGCTTAACACTGCTGTGTTTCGTATAGTGAGTGTAGAGAACCGGAGACCCTTTTTACTGGAAAAGAGGCATTCCATCTTAGTCGTCACGGGTGACAACGCATCTGCATTTTGATTCGCAAACGAGGATAAATGTAGATGTCTATGGGCCACAGGAGCCACTTACCATCAGGTGGAATATGTGCTCGTTTGTCACCCTATCCTATAAAAAAAATAACATGTGTATTCGATGATCGCGGGTTGTATTTGGAAATTGCGTAAGAGACAGACATGTTATCTCATGGTGTCAGAAACAGAGATGTTATCTATGTCTCTGACACTATGCCAATCAAAACTATATGTTAACAAATAGATTTTATTGGCAAAAAATCAAACTCAAAATGCAATCAAATTTAAAAAAAGAAACAGATTTTTTTTATTAAAAGTAGTTAAAAAAGTGTGTAAGTGTGTATAGATGCTATGACTTTGTCTATTAGACACGATATAATATGATGTTCTCCTACTGACCGATTCGAGTAAAAGTTTCCATACAAGAGATATTACAACAAGTACAAGTACACACCGTGTAGTGGCGTTGTAAGAATATCCACTACCCCATTTCGTTACGCGAGTGTCGTAAAAGGTGACAGGAGGAAATTAAAACAATATGTACAGCTGCATCCTTCTGATGATAGCAACTCAAAATAATAAAAAACTGCGTTTGCCAACTCGTCTACCAAGCGTGGCAACTATGGCAAAACCCTCCCGATGAGGCGATCTATTTTGGGTAGCCCTAACAGGTAATGGATGCATAGATTGTAGTAGGGATGTAACGGAAGTGGTTATATCGAAACCGAATTCGGAAACGGAGTTTTAAATTTTGTTTATCGGAACCGGAACCGAAATCGGAACCGGAATCGGAGGTGGAGGCAGAAGAGATGTGTTAAGGGCAGGTCTATTGCACTGCATTTTTCTTTTCAGTTTAAAGTTTTTTGAATTTTTCGAATTAAGTGGCATGCACAGATTTTAAAAGACTTTTTAACGAAGTAGTCTTACCTCTCTTTCGTGAATATATCTTCAATTTAAAATTGTTTGTACACGTTGATCGCGGCTCCCCTCCAATCATCGTCCCATCAGTCTTCTCAAGGCCATAGGCAAACTCTTCGAACGAGTCATCCTTACTCACATGAGGCTCCATCTATTTTTCACAGACGGCGAACCTCTTCTCATCCCCCACCAATTTGGTTTCCGAACGAAACATTCATGTCCCCAACAAGTTCACCCTATCCTCAGCGGTTTCTATCCTCGTCGTGATAAGACCATCGCGGTATTTTTCGATATAGCAAAGGCATTCGATAGAGTCTGGGACGAAGGCCTTATCTACAAACTGTATAAAATAGGTCTCCCTGATCGTCTTGTTCGTCTCGTGGCCTCTTACCTGAAGGATCGTATCTTTCGTTTTAGACACGAAGGCACGCTCTTCTCTCGGCGCCCTATCAAAGCCAGTATCCTTCAGGGCTCAGTGCTTGCCCCTCTCCTATATATCCTTTTCACCAACGACATTTCCATCCCGTCGAAAGGTGTTCAGCTCTCCCTCTTTGCAGACGACACTGCCCTCTTCTGTAAAGGTATCTCACTACCTTTCATACGGAACAAGATCCAAAAGTCAGTTGATGACTTAGGAGCTTGGTTCCAAAAACGGCGCATCGATGTGAACCCGGAGAAGAGCTCCGCCGTTCACTTCGATCATAAACGACGCTACTTCACTACCATGCCACCAATCCGTATGCTAGGGTCCCCTGTCCCCTGGCATACGACTGCCAAATATTTAGGTGTCACCCTTGACACGAGGCTCACCTTCGGGCCCCATGTCAAAAGAGTAACCTGCAATGCACGATTCTGTCTGAGTCTGAGTCAACAGTATGCTGAGCCGACACAGTAAAATGTATAAACTGTAATACGACCAGTCATGACTTACGCGGGCCCTATATTTGCTCACGCTAACCCTAAAATTATTAATGAACTCCAAGTAGTTCAAAACCTTTTCTGTCGTCGAGTTGCGAACGCACCTTGGTACGTCCGTAATGCCGACCTTCACCGGGACCTAGAGCTCCCTACAATTCAACAATTTCTAAAAACACTCTCTAAGAACATCTTCAAAGACTCAGAGTCTCAAGCTAATCATTTCCTTCGTGAGTCAGCTACTTATGCAGCCCCACTCCTCTCTCGCTATCGAGTCAGCAGGCCGAGAAACTCTCTCGGACCCGCGAAACAAGCTTTCGGCCGATCTGAACTGCCTCCTGGCGGCTCAGGCTGACTCTTCTTAATTTGCCTTAGTTAGACTCCCCCTCAGCGGCTCGTCGCCACTTGCGCCCCCCTTTTCCCTAAAGAGGCTCGCTTCCGATTCGGCAGAAAGGCCTCAAAAGCCTATGACAGTCTCACAGGTAGTGTTTAGTAGATAGGCACTTAGGTTAGGTTAGTCGCAGTGAGTCCTACATAACCACGACAGTCGGCTGTCGTGGTATGCTTAGAGCATTCACCACCTCCCTTCCTTGCTTTCCGGAGAGTAGCTCTTTTCAATTGCTTCTGGGCGCAAAAAAAATCTGATCGTGGCTGCCGCCACCGCTGTGCATCGACCTCCGATATATAACTTCCGATTAAAATTTAACGGAACCGAAATCGGAATCGAAAGTGCAAAATGAATCGGAAGTCCGAACTTTCGGAATCGGAATCGAACCTCAGTAACATCTCTAGATTGTAGTACCATACTTGTATGTGAAAGCGCTAACATACAGGGTTGTGTCCTTCGTCCATTCTCGATGAAATGCTTATGTGATATGATTGAAGGCAGGCTAGTGTACGGTGCGAACATAGAGACAATCATAGACTATACGTGGGTCATGATTTTTTTTTTACATAACTAAAAATATCGCAAAACTTTCTGCGTGGCCTGTCGTACAACGGGCCGCCTTATTGTTCGACCAAAAAAGATAATTGTAACGATTTTTTTTAAATGTCTGATGTCTGATGGTAAATGGAGATTTAGCTATATACACTACATATAAGAAAAAAGTAATTTTACATTGATATAATTAATTTCATAAAAGTATTATTTTAACGCTTCGGGATCGGTGCGTGCGTTCAGAGTAATGACGAAACTGCGCATGGACGAGTTTTGACTACGGCTACATTCGAACTTAGAACTGTAAGTGACTAGTTAGATATTCTGATCACAAATTCATGCAGTCGTTAACACAAGTAGTCACCCACAGTATAATAATATATCGCTGCCCTATCAACAACTTATAAATGACCCTTTGCACCTCTTTTGCTACTACTACACACAAAATATTATCTGTCAAAGGCCTAAAGATCAAATAGCTAATAGATTAAGCAAGAAAAGTTTACGAACGTACATGAAAACTGTATCCAATAAGTTTTCCCCCGTTCAATCCTTTAATATAAAACTTGGCGTAAAGTTGGTAAAACTACGATATGCGGGCACTCGGCCCGATCCGTCTAAGTTTTTCCAGCTCTACGTTTCGGAAGGTAAACAGCGTAATCTCTAGGTCGGTAATAGTACTTGATGCATTTAAGAACCACGAATTTGTTTCTTAGACGATGCGGGTCGTCACCAATTCAAGTAAAACAATTCTATTAATACTGTAGTCGTATCTATTCGTATAACGTGCACACGTTGTTATTAATATTGTCCGTAATGTTAAATAATTTGCAGTATAGTTTTGGAGTAAAGTTCGTGTATTCTCCATATACGAACCCTTTTTCAAATGTCAACCTCAACTGCACCCGGTAGAAACCTGCTTAGCGGACGACTGTCTGACTCAGTGTTTTTGGAATTGAAGTCTAGGAATAGCAATCAACTAATCAAGGACTATAGTAGGTCAGGGGCTAAGCGCTCGCCGTAATTTTGCGTGAGCACTCCGGCTTCGATCCCCGCCTGTGCCAATAAAATTGTTAAAACTAAAATAGTTACTAAGTTTTCTGTCAAGAAATTTTCAGTAGCAAGTTCGCGGTGTTTCATCCCTATGCCTCGGAAAGTACATAAAGCCGTTGGTCCTGCGTCGGATCTCTTTCCGATTGAGTCGATTTGCCGACCAGCCGGACTATGAAAGTGAGGGAATAGAGATTGCACTTGTGCTTGCGGACGTCACAAAACAAACACTCTGGCACAATAACCCTGTCCCGCGCAGCTGGCTAATCTCCGTTGAGACTGGCCCCCGTGACCGAAATTAGGTCAAAGGACATTGTTCTTTGTGGAAAATGTTTGTTATTTCGTCTCTTTTAAGCTGACTTAAATAAGCAGAATGTTCTCAATTCAAATGTATGTTTGGCTCATTAGCTTAAATATGATAGTATTTGAAAACGTGCCATTCTTTCGCAACTCTTTTAGAGTAAACGCTACATGACTGTATTAATAGCCATCGTGAGTAAAACGTTTTGTAAAATACTTCGTGTTCGTGCTACTACTGTCTTGTTTATGGCAGTGACGCGTCACATGTAAAACGCGCTTGGAAAGCGGCCTTTCAACGTGTCCCTTTACTCTGCTCACCGGAGTAAGCTGAAAGAAATATAGATTCAATGAAAATGCTAATCTGACTTGCGTGCATTTACTTAATATTTGTTTACAACCCTCGTTGTGCTTAATAAAGCGTCACTAGGTAGCTATTCTTTTATCTGTGGTTACCTACATATATATCTTTATATATAAAAATTACGTGTCACGTTGTTTGTTCGCGGTGAACTCCTAAACTACTGAACTGATTTCAATGAAATTTTAGATAGGATATTTGAGATAGGATTAGTTTTTATCCCGCTAAATTACCCTCAAAATTTTTTATTGCGAATTTAAGGATTTTTATAGGAAGGGTCGTTGGAAAGGGCAGAACAACGTCTGCCTGGTCAGCTATATATATATATATATATTTATATTAGGCCCTTTCCGACGACCATTTGTTATCGGGATAAAAACTATCCTATCTCTCAATTTGGACCAAACTGCACACTGTGTGCAAAATTTAATTGAAATCAGTTCAGTAGTTTAGGAGTTCATCGCGGACAAACAACGTGACACGTAATTTTTATATATAAAGGAGATATAAAAACTCAATATTTAAAGTGGTCGTTTTTTAGTATTAAGTATGTATGTATGTAAGTCTCGCCGTATGGAGGCGGAGTAGGAAAATGAATATACTTCCCCGAGTGAGTGAGAGTGAGTCTCGTAAGTGACGACAGAGGAAAACGAAACAGGAGATGGGCTGGCAGCAGCTGCTTGTCAAGCGTAGCAACTATGGCAAATATACTTCTCTTGAGGCAATCAGTTGGGGAGGCCTACGTTCATCAATGGAGGCATAATTTATGTATATCAGATAAAAGTTATCTCCATCGACTACATTAATCTAAAAGTAAAACATTCGAATTATTTTATTCGTAGGTCTGTTAATTTTTAATTTGTGCACGTTATATTTTATCCCACGAAGTGTAATTAATAACACTATTGTAATTGTAAGGTAGTGGGTAGGTTATTTAATTTTATTTTTAATAGAATATGGGTGGCAAACGAGCACACAGTTCACCTGATGGTTAGTGGATGCTGTAACCTATAGACATCCACATGTAACTTCAGTTAAGAATTAATATGTAGATGCGTTGTCACCCTTACTGATTAAGCTAGAATGCCTCGTTTCCAGTAATAAGGGTGCCGGTTCTCCACACTCACCATACGAAACACAGCAGTATTAAGTTGTTATTACGCTGGTATTCTGAGAGCGTGGTTCTACCCAGATCGAGCCGACTATTCGTGCTACAACTATAATATAGTTGCAGCATTGCTACGTATAAAATGTATAAATTATTTGTTGTAAAATGATAAAATGTCAAGTTACACTCTCTGTTAAGCGGTGTTTACCATTATACACATCAAACTATAGTATAATTTGCCAAATTTTGGCTCTCAGACCGTATAATTTGAATGTCGTCTCATAACTAGATTCAATACTTCTCGTAGAACATAGTAAGGAGGTTGTTGAAATCAAGCAACTTATGCCCCACAGCAATTTGAACTCAATGCGGATAAAGGATATGGTGGAATTTCAAATAGGTCTGTCTTAGTGATGCTGTCGCCCACCGGGCCTTGTAGAATCGACGTCACAATTAATGGCCACCTGGCTCTACAGCTAATCGACCGATAGAATTAAATGAACGGACCGCACTAATTGCCCGGCAAGACAAAGGGGCAAACACTCGCCTTTGAGCCGGACGTCTAGTGTCACTTGAGGCGTAGAGTTGGGAACCGACAGAGCGCGATCTGATGCTCCAGTCGTACGCTGTTGACGAATTGAGACGTCACTGTATCGATGTATTAGTGATGAAGGACACTTCCGATGTTTGTCCGTCTGTTTGATCTCTGTCTTAATATCACTAACTGTCTCAGTGTTAGCTTAGAGGGTTTAGTGCTGCACTTTGATTGTATCTAAGTTTACGAGAACTGTACCAACGATTATTGGCTTTATCATTATGGTCGACATTTAAAAATTAAAATGTGTTTTATTGTTTCTTAATATAAATGATTGTCATTATTATGTAACAATTCAATTATGGGTAAAGAATGTAGAACTTTTTTTCAGAAAAGGGGCTTTGGTGTCTGTGAGATTAGCGATATAATTTCAGACCCCTCGTACCTTTTATTCCACTCGTCTTCACTTGTTAGTAATATTTAAGGCGTTCATATCTAATGGTATAATGTTTTTAAGATATCTTTCAAATGTCACAAGATACAGCTGGCGTATTTATTAGTCGTTGCTTCGAACGCTCACAGTTTACATTGTGTTTTGATTTTAGAGATTGGCGGGACGTTCGGCGTGCTTGGGAAACACGCTCTTGTATTGCAGTCTCCTAAATGAAGGCCACTATGCATGTCAAACGCGTCGACTTCTCCCACCTACTGTTTCAGACTCACGGCCTTGACCTTGACTTGACCGATACGGCTTTTTTATATCGGTAAAAAAAAGGAAATTTTATTCATATAATCAATACAAGAAAATATTATTAGAGGCGCAGAGTGGGCGGTGTAAAAGGATCCACTACCACATCTTATCATCCCGTTGGTGTCGGAAGATGCGTCAGAAGGCTTTGAAGTAGGAGATGAGCAGGAGTATCCTCCAGAACTCAAAATAATAAAAACTGCACAATCTATGAGAAATATCCTTTTCTATGAGGAAATCTATGGAGGCCTAAGATCAGCAGTGGATTTTTGATAGCATAATGTTATATTGTATGTCTGAAATTGATGAAAAACAAACGTTTCGTGAGACGGCAATTAACTGTAACTATAAATAACCGGACAAGTGCGAGTCGGACTTGCGCATAAAGGGTTCCGGATAAAGCACGTTTCTAGTAGGGGAGCCCCTCTTAATTTTTAATTTATTTGAATTTTTATTATTTGTTGTTATACCGGCAATAGAAATACACATTCCGTGAAAATTTCAACTGTACCTATTACGGATCATGAGATACAGCCCGCTAACAGACGGACGGACAGCAGAGGCTTAGTAATATGGTTCCGTTGGTTACCCTTTGGGTACGAAACCCTAAAAAGCATGTACCTGTGGAAGCTTAGGGTAAATCGCATAAATTTCATAGTACGCGAGCAATCCGTGTTACCCAAGTTCTTTCCATCCAATTACTGAGACAGGTAGGTAACATGCATGCCGACACGCACTGCAGCACATCTCAGATTCATAAGTCATGATTGACAACAAATAGTACTTGTGCACTTATTTTTCAAGTTTTTTTTTTTATAAAACTGAAGTGACTAACGAACTTACAGTCTAAGTAAAAAGTAAAGCAAAGTAACAGTCTAAATACGTCCTAATGCTGGGCACAGGCTTCCTCTCATTTCTGAGAGGGTTATAGGGGGCAAGGAAGTGTCCGCCGCGCTGGATCAATGCGTGTTGGCAAACTTCACATGCCTTCGAAATAATTTTTTACTTATGTTTCAGACATGCAGATTTTTTTTGTTTTCCGCCGGAAGGTATACCCCCACCGGCGGGTGTATATAGTCAGTTTCCACAGATTTGTTCACATTTTAAACAATTTTTAATTATATATATGACACACGGAGAAGGTTACGCGTTTCCGCGATTTGATACATACCATGTATGCCTTCTTAAATTAATATAATTTATTAAGAATTGTTTGCGTATTATACATAGTTATTATTCTAATAAATAGTCGTTTGATTAACATTTTGTGTTTTATGGTCTGGTGCATGCCGCACACCACGTTAGGAAAAGAAAGGAAATGACAATAAAAAGATAAGAATGAAATGAATTTTAGAAACTAATGACAATAAGTAATCTTAACTCTAATCACAATCTATAATATAATGACAATAATGTAATGAATTAGTATAATGACAATAAAATAATCGAATAATAAAAAAAAGTAAAATAAAGTAATCTTATCTCTAAACACAGACAAAGTAATATAAAGACAGTAAAAGGGTAATCTTAATTTTAAAAACAAGCTATATTATAACAATGGTATAATAAAATAATATAATGACAATAAAATTAAGAAAATAAAGTAAAACCAATAGCAATCTTAATTCTAGGCACAGAAATAATATAGTATAATGTCACAATAAAGCAAAGAAAGATAAAAAAAATTTTAAAACAAACGAGATGGTATAATTACATTAAAAAAAAATAAAAAAAATAATATAAAATAAAACAAAGTAACCTTAATTCTTAACATAGTCAATATAATAATGACAAAGGTGTATTAACATAATATTACAATTATATTAAGAAAATAAAATTAAGCTCCTCATGATGTTTTTCTTCACCATCGAGCAGGTGATAAATCAGCACTTAAAATTTCAATTTACAATTTCATTTGTGCCGGCGGGGAAGGACCACGCTCTCCCAGAATACCAGCGTGAACTAGCAGCTCAATGCTGCTGTATTTCGTACGTTGATTGTAGTGAACCGGATATTATTTTTATTGGAAACGAGGCATTTCCATCTTAGTCCTCAGGGATTGCAACGAATCTGCATTTTGATTCTTAATCAAGGTTATATGTAGACATCAATGGGTCACAGCATCCACTAACCATCAGGTGGACTGTGTGCTAGTTTGTCACCCATATTCTATAAAATATAGATATACATACTCAGACGGACTCCAAGACAGAAGTGGAGTTTTACCACCTAATAAAAATTTGAAGTATTAGTGACGAGATGTGTCGTAATCTCCCGACGCCCAGCTGATTTGGATTTGTCTATTGATCTATCGGCCGATATAAGCCTGATAAAATACTAATGTGGATTATTATGTTTTATTATTTATCTTATAACACAGCAGTTGTTTATGTCGATAGTTCTCCACTAGTCGGCAATGTAGAACTTAGTGTGTGCGTATGCCAATTACCTATGTCCCATCTATTACACTGTAAACTGATGTTTCTCAAGCAACATCTTGCCTTTACTTACCTACGTGCCGTTCAATATTGAATTGTGTTGATGACTATTATTGATATCAATTGTTCAAACGAACAGATGTTTTAGCAATTAATTCAATATTTAACAAAACATCTTTAGATCTATTTTCATTACTTTAATGATAAATGTACATACTGTGTATATCACTACAAATTTTATAATTAATTTCATAAGCCTCGGAGGCGTGGGAAGATATGGGATGGGATCTTGCAATAAAGAATTAAATACAATAGATTATCATCATTTCTATTCAATATAGATTACAAGAATACTTACATTTCTTTAAGTTGGACCACTGGTGCGGAAATACCACCTCGTTCCCAGGGATTATTGTCAATCGTGTACTCTTTAGTAGTATACGTTACTAAACAATTTTTGGTTAATAACATTTTAAAACTTTTTGATAGCTAAGGCCTGCATATTTTCTGGGACTTAGTTGTGAAACCGTACATTGTATCAGTTCAGCATTTGATTATTTTTATTTTGAGCAAATAAAATTTTAATTTTGATATCGTCGCCTTCATCATTACAGCTAATCAAAAGTACTCTGCTGAACATGTGCCTCTTGAATACACTGTCTCATACTTGCCATAGTTGCCACGCCTGGCAGGAGAGCTGGAAACCGCTGGTTTTTATTATTATTTAGAGTTGTTACCAGGAAGATGCTGCTGCCCAATTACTGTTTCATTTCCTTGTGCTGCCAGTAACAACACCAACGGAATGTTATGGGGTAGTGGATTCTTTTACACCTTTTTCCATTCTTCTACACGGCATTTTTAATATGCATATTTTAAAAGTATCCTGGCAACTGTACAGATGTAAATTAAATCATTTTTAATGTGGAATATTGACACATTGAAATTGAATATAAATTTATACGTGGTAGAGCCACGCTGCATCTTTATTATGGTTGTAGCACGAATGGCTCGGCCCGACCGGGGCAGGAGCTCGCTCTCACAGAATGCCAGCGCAAAATAGCAGCTTCATGTTGATGGGTATTTTGATTCTTAATCGAGGATAAATGTAGATGTCTATAATACTGTGATCCAATTAACATCAGGTGGGCTGTGTGCTCGCTTGTCACCCTTATTTAATTTTAAAAAAAACCTAAAATAATTGCGCAATTGGCCAGATGGACAAAGAATTACAGAGATATAAACTGCATTAAAAATATAATTTTTATATAATTTGTTAAGAATATAATTTAAAATATTTTTTAATTGAATATCAAAAGAATAAAGAAAGCCTGTTTTATTTTTATAAGCAATTACCTCCTTTTTCCGTTATCATTTTTCTTTGACACCCTTTACCTCCAAACTCGTTACATTCGTACCATTTTTAAACGGCCCTTTTTAGTATAAAATTAGCTTATAAATTAATATTTCACTCATACAAATGAAACACTTTTGCGTACTCGGTAAAAAAATTCTTACTAACAATAAATTTAAGTTCGTATGTATTTTTATAGGTTGTTTGTGGCTTTGTCAATTTGTTAAAATTGAATTTTTTATCCTTTTGAATGGAATAAAGAATATCCTAATCTCAATATTGTCTCAATAGTTACATTCAAAACCTCGTCCCTATTTTGCCACATTTACGGGCGGATTTTTTTCTCCAAACTTATATGGACCAACCCTGATGTATTAACCTACTTAATAAAACATCAATCATCGAAATCGATTCATAGTTGACGAAGATTTCGCTTTACATACATACATACATTTTTTGAAATCGACTAAAAAGTAGTATCTACAAAAACATCCAATCTGTGCGTGCAGTTTATAATATGTATATGTACCCTAAGATTGGATACCGCTACGATGCAGGCAGCAACGCCTTCCTAATAATAACTACAAACAAAACTGCGGTTGCCAACCCGCCTGCCAATCTTGGCAACTGTGACAAATATCCCCTTCTATGAGGCAATCTGGGGGAGGCCTATATTATGCAGTGGACTTTTGATAGACTGTGACAGTAACTGTAAATTAAGACGCCACTATGAATGTTTTATTAAATGCTATATTGTTGAGTATTATACCAGCATAAAAATAATAATTACTTTTTGAGTAATTTGAAAACTTTTAACAGAGGTAGAGCCACGCGGCAACCTTTGCTGTCGTACGGATGGGCCGGCTCGAACCGGGGTGGTACCACGACCTCACAGAATACCAGCGTGAAGTAGGGGTTTACTCTGCGTTTCGCTTGGTGAGTGCAGGTGGCCGGAGGCCCTTTTTACTGGAAATGAGGCATTCCATCTTAGACCTCACGGGTGACAACGCATCTACATTTTGATTTGTAATAGAGGATAGATGTAGATGTCTATGGGCCACAGCAACCACTTACAATCAGGTGGACTGTGTGCTCGTTTGTCACCCTTATCCTATAAAAAAAAAACTTGCATTTTATATTATTCAATGCCTTGTTAACAGTTTGAGTATTTTCACATAATGCAATAAATATTGTAACAAATATAAAAAAAAACAATACACAAATATCGAATAATTTCATTACGGCTTTGTAATATGTATTTATATATATATCTCATGTTATCTATGTATAACATTATTTATTTGTTAATTTAATTAACATATTATGTACCAACATTTATTGTAATTGTCTTTAAATGAAACTCCGGTTAAATTGAACTTTTTGCAGCGTATAACGCTTGTTAAATGGCTAATCAGTCCCCAACTCCTCTCGAACATAGCCGCGAAAGATTTCCTAGTTAAAATTCAAAACTACCTCTTATAGCCCTTTGAAGTTTTTTTCCTCACAAAGCAGCCATAATCGTATCACGACTAGAAACTCCATTGAGTCATCGTCGACAGGCAGCCGCGACAAAAAGTAGACTGTGATCGGCCCTAGCTCGTTCGCCGCATCTTGACACGGTGTTCTGGCCGTTTTGTTGCTTTTGCATCCGACCGCCCAAATGCAGTGTTCTTCGTCTCGTTATGACCCCTTTTTGGTGCAGTGCACCCTAATTCACATTTCGGCGGGAAGGTTGAGAAGTTGTTGTGCCTTACAAAGGGAACGTAGCGACTAAGAGATTCCGCTTTGAGGACTGCGACGACTAGTCTATAGGTATATATATAATGGCAATGCACAAAGTAGTATTAGTGTTTATTACACAACAAGAGCATACCAAATTACAAATGGTTTATTTATTTATTATTTAATGTTATATTTATTGCTTATTATTATATTTATTACTAGCAATCCGACCCGGCTTCGCCTGTATAGAATTTATTAACGTTGCGTTATTCAGATTTAAGATAATCTACAGATCTTTTATGTAATTTTTTTTTTCAAATATTCAACTGTTTCGGATAAAATATAGCCCATGATCCCGTCTGGTATTGCTCTCTATCTGTTCGAAATGTGTCACCACAATCGGTTCAGCCATTCCGGAGATTTGCCCGGACAGACGGACAGACAGACAGACAAACATGGTTGCTTGGTATGGTTGTTTAGGTCTTGATACCATGTAAAATAACCCCCTGAGTTTAATAGAAGGCAGTCATTTCAATATTTTACAGAGATACTTTTTAGTTTTATCTGCTCTTTTTCTGCCAAGAGGAGTTAGGTTTAGGGTTGTACTACTCGCATTGGAAATGCTGTTCTCTATCACCGTCCTCTGGGGTACTAGATTGGAATTACGGAATGAAATTACGCCATTCCTCTATTCACAAATTCAGTTAGCGACATGGCACAAAACCGCAAATTTTATGTCGTCAAGAACCTCGTTCGTTAGTGGGCGATTTGCATTGCGAGCAGTTAACCGGTTCAGTGCGGGTGACACGCCAGGCGTGCCATCGATTACTTTTGCGTGTGGTGTATGACATGCGAGTCGTGTCTTTTTAAAAATCGTTATAACTCGCTCAAATTGCTTTTTGGAAAATTTATCCAGAACAAAATATTCATTATTTTGCGAGTAGTTCATGCATGCAGCTTCGTTTCTGGATATTTTGAAAATTTGAAATTTTTAGGGGTTGACAACCTTTTTTTAACGTGTACCTGGTACTATTTTTACTTTGTGGGTTTTAAATGATGTTATGGAAAAATTGTCTAATAAGTAACAAATAATAGCACTCATTGCGATCGCTCACAAACTCAGTTGTAAATAAATTTCTGGAAAACAAGTCTCCTGTTAAAAAAAAAACAATGCGTTTGTCTTAATGTTTAATTTTGCTTAAAATGGTTGAACTGCCGTCTTATTACTATCATATGGTCGAATAGACCTACGAAGTACCATGTGCTCTTGTGATATGGTATAAGGTTTATTTTTGCTTGAAACAGTTCGAAACCGTTCATGCATAAAAAAAGTTCGCTAATAAATAGTCTTTTGTCAATCCGCCGCCGTATAGCGCCGGCGTTTGTTTCCTTTTGAAAACACTTGTTTTGCTATTCTTACTAATTAGACGTTTTCAGATCGACTTTACTTTTACATTTGTATAACATTAAATAATATTTAAAATTTGTAAATATCATGAATGATATACCTTATTTTTTTTTCAAATTAAGGTTCTTCATTGTTGGATATTTACAAATGTTATTATTAGGTGAAAATTTAATTTAATAAAAACCAAGGTTTCCAGGATGATTTAGCTGTACTACTTATATAAATGATTTTTTATAACAACAAAAAATAGTACAAAAGGTTTGTAATCTCTTCATAAAAAAAGTCACTTTCTCTCAATTTCAAAGAAAACGCGTGATAAAGTTACCCACTAAAAACAAGTATCCTTCCATTTGTAACTTATGTTTGATGTCAAATATGTGTATGTATGTTATGTATGATTGTCTGTGGCGCTTGACACGCCTGGCGTGTCGTGAAATATTTGTTCGCCGCCACAGTTAAAAGTTGTCGAAAATTGGTGCCGCAACGAATCGGTTAAGGTTGGCATTTCATGGCATGAATCTTATGCGTAAAAAGCTAATTTGACTTTTTTGTTTTATACTGGCAGCACAATCACCTTCATACTTGACTACTATTTCATTACTTTCTAATTTAATCGATTAAGGTTGCGTCGCTAATTTTTCGTCAGAAGGCATTTTTATAGAACTAATAAGATGAGCACAAAAATAGTCTCAAAAACGACGCGTCTATTTTTATTTATCTTAAACGATTTCTTTGAAATGACTAATAAATGTTTTTTTTTAAATTGATTATACTTCAAGAGTGGCCACCTAATTCCACCCCTAATAATGGCAAAATAAGGGGATGAAGTATTACATGTAATTATTTAGATGACATTCTAGTTCTTACATTTTCTTACGAGTTGAGTTCTTATCACCTCACCTTGAATAATCTTAGTCCACCCAAAAGGGTAAATAATATATTTTTGATAAAAAGTAAAAACCAACTTTAAAAAATTGAAAAAAAATTAAATCATGACCACACAATATTAGCTTCTGAAGTCGATATTTTAACTATCGATATTTTAATTTTACCTATCGATATCACTCGTAGTATCGATTTCAGTAGCTAATAGGTTAAAATTATTTGATTACTTTTAGTTTTTAAAATCGTTTTTACTTTTTAGTTCAATTATGTATGTATGTTGTCTTTCAGGCAACATCTATTAAAATATGACGCTAGGCAAATTAAATTTTGATTTACTTAACTCATCATCATCTTCCTACCGTGATGTGACGGTGTAAGCACTACCCCATATCGTCCCGTGGGTGTCAAACGAGGTGACAGCGAAACTGAACCAAGACATGGGCAGCAGCACCTTCTGATAACGACTCAAAATTATAAGGCTACGGATGCCAACCCGCTTGCTAAGCTGCAAACAACTATGGAAAAATCCCCCCTTTAAAGAAATCTATGGGGGAGGCCCATGTTCATCAGTTGACTTTTATAAGCTGTAATGAACGTATAGTTTTAAACCTTAATTGTACTGTAACAATCGTCAGACTTAATTGATTTTGTAACATTCACTGCCCTTTAACCCTAAGTTATTCTAAAAATAGTGGCAGTTGGTTATTGATTTAATGTTTCATTTTTGCGAGCTCTAGCTAAATTTTGAGGGAAAGAATAGTCAGAGTTCTTCATCAATTTCAACATTAACTGTAGTTTGAGAGGAGCACACGTGTTCTATGAAACTGTGCTTATGACTAACGTGCATTACTGTGAAAGAAGTAAGTAAGCTTACAATACAATATCATTCACTGATTTAGCTTTATATATACATAATCTTTTTTGAAAAAAACAGGTTATTTATTCGACGCGTAGGTTTTTCTGTGTGATCACTGATTTCTCGGAAACGGCTGAACTGATTTCAACTTTAATTTTCCAATATTGTAAACTTAATACTCGACATAATGAATTACATTGTTTGATATTAGAGCACGAGTAGGTCATTATCTCACTATCATATAATATGCTGTTCATTCATAAATATTTACATAAGCAAAACTCAGCGTTGACAGATAAATGTACGGAGCTATTGGATTATTCTTGTATTGCACGATGCATTGTATATATTATGTTAAATAGGTGACTTCTTGGCCCTTGGTGCGTCTTTTGATGATCGGTCACCGGATGTGATTTGTAAACAATTGCTGATTTTGGATGTTCTTTTATTAATGTTGACATTACAGCTTAATAATATGGGTATTTACACCAAAACATTTTATAATTTACCAGGAAATCCTAACGTAGCTGAATCTCCGTGTCTCAGAAGTAGGTGTCTTCTATAAAAAAAAGAAGTGTAAAAAAAATATTCCGCTCATATACGTATGTTCATGTAAACGTGCATGCAAAGTAGCAAAAGCAGTACGTATACAAAATTTTATACAATATATATCCTATCCAGGTGAATGAGCTTCTTTTCTTCCTTCTTCCGGTTTGAAAAGTAAAGACGCCAGTGTAAATAACACACTGAAGGGAATTTCATCTTTAAGTTCCCAAGGGTGGATAACACATCCTCCCTCCATCCATCCCTCCTTTTTTTTATAAAATTGGAATGACAAATTAACTTGCAGTCCTAATGTAACGTAACGTAGTTGAACCCATAGGTAAAGTGACTACTGCAGCCCACGGACACTTGCAACCATCTTTAATAAGTAAAAAGTTGTCACTTCTAAGGTGTAAGAGGGAATGCTACACAGCATGTAATTATATTGAAATGAACTAAAATGAAATCTATTTGACAGCTTTTTCGCGACTGAAATAGGTAAGATCGTAGCATTTACCTAGACGAACTCTTGGACAAAAAAGGAGTAGGACTCCTTCATTAATTTTAGGTGAAATAAAAACAAACTGAAGTAATTTAACTAAAGTAATTTAATTTAGTAATTAAGTTCCACAAGACTGCGTGCTATCACCAAGGCTGTTTCTTCTGCATATCAATGATATGTTGCAAGCTGGTAGCATTCATTGCCATGCAGACGACAGCACTGGTGATGCCTTATATAGTTATATACCGGCCGTGCCAATATTTCTCGGGAAAACTTCACCGAGTACCGAGACAAACTTGTGTCTGAAGTCGAGTCTTTGCTGAACAAAGTCTCGGATTGGGGGCGACTAAATCTAGTCCAGTTTAATCCCCAGAAGACACAAGTTTGCGCGTTTACAGCTAAAAAGAACCCCTTTGTCGTATCTCCTCAGTTTCAAGGCACTCCCCTTGTTGCCTCAGCTAGTATCGGAATCCTTGGCGTCGACATATCGAATAGTGTGCAGTTTCGTGGTCACTTGAAAGGGAAGGCCAAATTGGCCTCTAAAAAGCTTGGCGTGCTCAGCAGAGCGAGACAGTATTTCATGCCGACACATCGCTTGCAACTTTATAAGCGCAAGTTCATCCTCACATGGAATACTGTTCTCATCTCCGGGCCGAGGCACCCCAGTGCCAGCTCCTTCCACTTGACCGCATCCAGCGCATAGCGATTCGAATCGTCGACGATCGAGTTCTTTATGATCGGTTCGATACACTGGCACTGCGTAGGGATGTTGCATCCCTTTGCATTTTCTATCGAATTTACCACGGGGAGTGCTCTGAGGAATTGTTCGGATTACTTCCAGCCGCCAAATTTCACGAACACACATCGCGTCAAAATTCACGATACCATGCTCACCATCTGGATGCTTGGCGGTCCACGACTGTACGTTTTACTAGGAGTTTTCTTCCTCGTACAACTTCTCTGTGGAATTGTCTACCACCGGCGAGTTTTTCGGACCGATACGACTTAGGGACCTTCAAGAAAAGAGCTTACAGCTTTCTAAAAGGCCGGCAACGCATCTGCAATTCCCCTGGTGTTGCGGTTGTTCATGGGAGGAAAGACAGGGAGTGGTCACTTACCATCAGGTGAGCCGCATGCTCGTTTGCCCTCTCTTCTAAAAAAAAAGTGTAACAGATACACTTTTATTAATAATGATAAAAATTTTATATATAAAATTTAATAATATATTATAATAATGTAGACGCTATGAATCATTATAAAAATTACAAAATAGATAAAATATATCATAAAAAGATTTTTATGAAGTTTCACATTTTTAATCTAATGAATGAATATTAATTAATCTTCACAGCGCTCTAGCAGTTTTTAAAGAGTCCAACGTGTTTTGTCTCATATCAAACATAGGTTATAGGGTCGGGAGTATGCTTAAGCTAAAGCGATATCGCTTTCGCTTAGTAAGAAGGTTTAAGAAATGTATATTAAAAAAAACCTGTTATTAACTCTTAATAAAATATCCACTATAGAAAGACCAAAATTGTTTTTTGTTTGTTTGATCAATTTTATTAGAATTTATCATTTATTTCTTGTCTCCTAGTTGAAATAAGTATGGCAGAGCTATGCAGCAGTTATGATTGTTGCTTGGTGCTCGAATGGACCGACTCAAAGACACGTAAAGACCACGATCTCACAGAATATAAGTGTGAAATTGCAACTTAATGCTGCTGTGTTTCGTATGGACAGTGTAGAGATTCGCATACTCTTTTTAGTGGAAGCGAGGTATTCCATCTTTCTTCTCAGGGGTGACAACGCATCTGCATTATCATTCTTAATGGACAATAGATGAAGATGCCTATGGGGTACAGCATCTACCTACCATCAGGTGGATTGTGTGCTCGTTTGTCACCATTATTCTGTAAAAAAATAAGTTACGAAAATGTTTATTTATACCGAAAATATTTCTAATAACAACACTGCTCTTTTGTTCCCTATTATCATTAGCTATTATATTTCAAAGGTCAGCAAAATGTCTCACACAAATATTATGAATGTTAAATCATTCGACTATCTCCACGTAAAATATAATTTAGCAGTTACGTGTGACTTCAATAGCCCGAGCGGGTGACACTCGCGACAGTTAGCGCAATGTCGCCGCGAGCTGGAGTGGCTCGTTATCGGGCCCTCTAGCGGCCTCTCCGACACCTCGTAACGACACTCTGAAGAGCCGACCGGGGTGCCGCGACCCCGCTCACGTGCAACCTACGTATCGGCTACGTATAGGTGCGCCGCAAGCTCTACTTCTACGTCGCGTAGAATGAGACTGCAACGCTAAACTCTACGTTCCGTAGTTTTCGTAGCTAAATATTTGATTATAATTAATGTGCGAAATAAGGTTGCCTATTTCTAGAAATTCGTTATTGTTTCCATTGTTAGAATAAAATGGGTGGGCAGTATATATTATCTCCCACAGAAAATTTATAGTATATAATAAAAGATACTTGTCTGTGTCATACGTGTGTGTGATACTTGTCATCGTTATCTGTGGGTAGCAAAAAAATTTGCAATTGGAAGATGCATCGCAGGAACCATTAACTTAAATTTGAATGCTTTCTATACGAAGTGTAAGTTGCAAAATATTGCGAAATAAAGATTAAATAAGCGTTATTTTTGTCTACATTAAAAAAAACACATCAATTTTAGTAAAAATCCTAATAAAGTTTGAAATATGTTCAAAAATAAACGTCTGGACGTCTATTGAAACATCAGGGGAGACGACAACTCGAAGTAGCGGTGCTTATGCAACGCTTGTGTCGAATTATAGAAAACATTTTGACCTTTAATGTTACTTGGAGCTACACTTACAGAGGCGGTAGGAATCTTTTTATAATGAATAGTGGTGCTAGTAGATAACAAATATTAATATATAATAAGATATATAAAAGTATCAAGTACATAGATATAGTTAAAATTACAGTTATGTCCTAAGATGGGTACAAACACCCTTCTCCCCCAATATAATCTTTGATCTTTGCGTGAATCGAACTCCAGTTTGTTCAACTAATACGTAATTATACGCGGGCTTATTACCTGAGCTTCTCTGACTTAGAACAAGCACGTATTCCATAATTGTACGTGTTCCATAGTTATGAAGTATATATTCGGCAATAATTATTCAAATATCCCGTTTTGTTAATAATCATCGTCATCGTTACAGCTCTTCACAAGTCCATTGCCGAACATAGACCTCACTCAAGAATGCAGCACTGTTCCGAGCTGTACGTGGCTCAAAATTGTGCTTAAAAGCACGGTTCTAAGCCGCAGGTGACTCAACTGATTTGCGGTATGGCAACTATCGACTCCATTTTGAGTGTTCTACTTGTATTTATAGAAAACCATTTATTAATGATTTTTTTATTTTTGTTAATGTTATCTTTACTTTAATATGGCCAAAATCGCTGGTCTTGTCGACTGCCTCATTCATAGGGCTAGTGATCGTAAGCGCCAAAATCAATTATTGAGTTTTTCTGTCAATTAACTCTCAGTATCAGCCCGAAGTTAGGAAGTTGGCGGAGTTTCACCTCTTTGCCGTGCTGGATTGCCAGCACATCAGATTATGAGAGTTAGGGAATAGAGAGTGCGTGCACCTGCACTTGTGCACACACTCGTGCACTATAATATTGTCCTACGCACATGGTTAGTCCCTGTTGAGATTGGCCACAAATTGGATGTGGAGGTCATTATAGTCATAATATTATCTGTAATGAATGTTAAATTCTTTTTCTGCCAAGGAGATCTGTCCTAGTTCACACCACCCGTTTAAACTATTACTGCCGGTAAGCCACAGTGCGCCTTCTGTTGCCTTCCGGCTTAGAAAAATAGAGACAGTACCCACAATTCAGGGTTGGTGTTTAGACTTAGTCTATTGAAAAATTAAAACCCTGACTAAAAGCTGTTAAATTGTGTGGAGATTTAGCGTAAAATAGCAGCTTAATGCTTAATGTGAGTGTAGAGAACCGGACACTTTTTTTAACTGCCTCGTTGGTCTAGTGGTTGTAATAGTGCGACTGCTGATCATGAGGTCCCGCGTTCGAATCCCGGGTCGGGCAAAAAAATCAGTTATTGAGCTTTTCCATCAAGAAATTCTCAGTAGCTGCCCGGAGTCAGGAAGTTGGCGGTGTTTCACCCCCGTGCCTCGGAAAGCTCGTAAAGCCGTTGGTCTTGCACCTGATCTCTCTCCGGTCGTGTCGGTTTACCGTCCCATCGGGCTATGAGAGTGAGGGAATAGAGAGTGCACCTGTGCTTGCGCATTCACTTGGGCACTATAATCCTGTCCTGCGCCGATGGCTAGTGTCCGTTGAGACTGGCCGCCGTGGCCGAAATTCGCTCTGGAGGACATTTAGAGAACCGGAGAACCTTTTCACTGGAAAAGAGGCATTCCATCTCAGTCCTTACGGGTGACAACGCATCTGCATTTTGATTCGCAAACGAAGATCAAGTAGACTGTGTGCTCGCTTGTCACCCTTATCCTATAATTTTTTTTTTATTATTTTTAGTTTCTAGAAGAGGATTATTAGCTTTTTTTTTAAATTTAATTATTCATGCTATAAACGTCAAAAGTCAGGTTGTTTTTGATAACTGGTAAAAACTACACTACAATATATTTCACATTACGTTTAAGATTCAAAGACGATGTGATCACATCTATTACATTTAGTATTTTCCAAATCCGCGTGCACATAAAGCTGTTAAAGTATGTAAGACTTATCACACACAATCCGTAAATAACAAAGTCAAATAATTTCTCGGAAATACAAGGAGATTGTGTACTAACCCTACTAGTGAATAACATTATTAATAACTCACTAAATCAACGACTTAAGAAAAATAAGAACAAAGACTGTGGACCGGAAGACGACGCGCGCTGGAGATCGGTGGCCGCTGATTAATGGGCTCTGTACAGAGGTGTGGCGTAGAGTTATTAAAATTAGCGACCCGCCCCGGCGTCGCACGAGTGATTTCTGAATCTTGACAACAGCGCCACCTATCGGGTTCAATTGTGAATCTAATTCATCCAGAGACAGACTCAAACGCATACAAAAAATGTCATTAAAATCGTTCGAGCCGTTTTCGTGGTTTAGCGACACTAAGGGACAGCAATTGATTTTTATATTTAAAGATTAAAATAGCTTATTGCTGCAATTTTATGCCGTTTTAATCGGCTTATCAATACAAACAACATATTATAAGATATTACAATAAGCTTTTTACGTGGTAGAGTCAAGCTACAGCTGTAACACGGGGGGTAGGCCGTCGTGAAGCAGCCGAGTAATGCTGATATGTTTCGTATGGTATGTACAAATCCGAAGACCTATCTTACTGATAACGAGGCTTTCGATCTTAGTTATCAGGTAACGACGCATCTGCATTTTGATTCTTATGTAGATGTCCTATGGGCCATAGCATCTGATAACCGTCAGGTGGACTATGTGCTCGTTTGTTACCCTTGTTCAATAAAAAATGCTGGTTGCTAGACTGCTATGTCTATGTTCGCAAATTTAGTTTTATAATTATCCCATTTACATACAAAATTTAAAAATTGCTTAGGCCTTAATGAGAGTTAAGTAAGAGAATGTAAAGAAGGGAAAGTATTTCACGTCGTGTGAACAGATAACAAGGTAGATGTTATACAGAAACTTCAAGTTTCTTATTTGTATAACTATTGTTTTTTATTTAAACATAACCTTCCTTTAACTAATGATTGTCATAATTTAAAAAAATAACCTGTATACATTTTCGTTTTATGTGCAAGCACAAACTCCATATTTATTATGTGACTACACATTAAAGTAATAATATGTTGCTGTGTTCATAATTAGGTAGTAAATGGCCGGGTCCTAAATGAATGGAAACGGCAATTTATTACAAAATTAGTGTAATTTTACACAATTAACAGATAGCTGTTTCACAATGAGTTTTAATAGCGTTTATTCACCGTTATTATCAAACACTAGTGTATTAGTAACTCGCGGGTCGGCGCGGGAGGGTGTGGGTGTGTCGGCGCGGTCAAAGGGTCCTTTGATGTTTGCCGGCGGCTTAATGCACCGCCCGCGGGGCGAGCTCCGCTCATCATTAGCAATTTCCCTGTAATTTGTTATCTTTACCGCTATTTATTTGTACGATTTCACGGTTGGAGTGATGTTTCGCGCCTCGCACTGCGCTGTACTGCCGACCGGCGTCTATGTGGACCGTGTGGTCAGTATTTTATTTATTATGTGCACATTCTTAAAATGTGTTAATTAAAATTTTTGATTTTTCCTTTTTAAAATGGTTAACATTTTCGTCTTTTGCAGCGTTCACTTACGAGCATCAAACCAATGAATGCGTACGAAAGACGTTCACATAGTATGTTGACACGATTAGAATAGTTTAACGCAATGAAAATATGAAATTCAAAAGTAACATTGCTACATATGCAAGTACACATAATAAGTATATTTAACTCACATGGGACTCAATATTTACCATATGAATATTTGTTGTATTGTGTGTGATTATAATTAAAATTGATACGGGTAGTTGATAGTCTAATTTTTAAAAATAATATTGTAATGATAATCGCGCTAATAGTCGGAAGGTGCAGTATAGAAAGAAGAAAGGAATAATATTTATTCATAGCTACAACACGATACAGCACAATAAATACAACACAAAGGAAAAATATCTTGTAATTATTAATGTTGGCCTGCAGCAACGAAACGGTCACCGACTCAGCGTAAGCTTAAGCTTATAACAACATTGACTATCTAGTGGTCATAAACGCCACTGCTGATCATGAGATCCCGGGTTTGAATCCCGGGTCGGGCCATTAAAAATCAATTAATCAAATAATATTAAATTAAGTTATTCGAGTTTTCTGTTAAGAAATTTTCAATAGCAGCCCGGGTTTGGGGAGTAGGCGGTTAGGGAATTTTGTTTTTTTTTCTAATTGACGAATGTAATTGAAGTTATTAACGCTTGTCGTAACATTAATTCACTGACCATTAAGGTGAATAACATCCTCATTCCGGCAACCGACGTACATAGCAAATAAGCAAATTTTTTTAATTTTTGCCATTTAATGAAGTTGACTTAAATAATGATCAAGGAATATACCTAATTATGTAAATAAGTTTTAGATGAATATGCTATCACTATAGGTACGAAAATAAATATCATACAATATAATATATAATTTTCATAGGATAGGGTGACAAACGAGTACACAGTCCACCTGATGGTAAGTGGTTGCTGTGGCCCATAGACATCTATATCTATCCTCGTTTGCGAATCAAAATGCAGAAGCGTTGTCACCCGTGAGGACTAAGGTGGAATGCTTCGTTTCCAGTAAAAAGGGTCTCCGGTTCTCTACACTCACCACACGAAACACAGCAGTGTTAAGCTGATATTTTACGCTGGTATTCTGTGAGAGCGTGATCCTTCCCGGTCGAGCCGACTCATTCGTGCTACAAGTATACTACTAATATAGCTGCAGCATGAATCTACCATGTAAAAATGACTATTAAAATATGACGCTAGGCAAACGAAATTTTGATTTACTTAACTCATCATATTAAAGGGTATGCGAGGTTTTCGTCGAATATCTAGGCTGCAAATCGACAGGCATTATGCAGACTGACTGGTAAACTAAGCTCAGATCCAGAATAAATTTTAGTAGCTTGGACGACTTAATGATGACTTAAGATCAATCAATTTTGCCAAATCCAAATTCCACAGAATGGTGAGATGGGTGAAGTTAGCAATACCAATGCAAGCCCGCCAACCCGCTTGCCTATTTTAATGAGTATCGACAACTCTTTATAGAAATGTACGTCTCCTTGCGCATTCTTAAAAGGAAGGATATGTGTGCAGTTGTTTCAAAATAGGATGACGACAAAAGTGTATTTGATTATGTCAAATTCTCTGAAATTATTAGATTTTTGTGTCATATTACCCGTATAAACTCTTCAGTGCGTTTAAAAAGAGGACAGAACACGGAAATTGTTAAGTGTGAATGTATTTCATGTTTTAATTTAAAATATTCTACTTTATGTATAAGTGAGTGATTTGATTTTTAAGAAACATTTTTTCATTTTTATTACAAGTAAAGATGACAAACTAGCACAAAGTCCACCTGGTAGTAAGTGGATGCTCTCGCTCATTGACACACCTATAACTTACGATTTAAAATCAGAATGCAGATGCGAGTCACCCCTGAGGACAGACGATTAAAAGCAAATGATTTATGATTAAAGATATTATGGTTGAGTTACTAATGCGTTACGCATATTGTACGAGTAGTGCGGCTGCCATCTGTTGCAACAATTGGTCCCACATAATACTCATATCAAGGATCGTCCTTCCAACCAGATGTTTTTCTAAATGAAAATTTATTCAGTCAGCCACCGTACGACGCTTTAGAAATCTGTATATCAGTTTTAATTTAAAACAGCTTTTAACTAAATTTGTCAAGTATTAATTAGAAAACTCTGTTTAAGAAACTTACTATTTTAATGAGGGCATCCACGATTTTTTCTGCCACCAGAGCGGCGCCACTTTACAGTGAGGTAAAATATTTGACAGATTTCATAGCTGGGATGATAATTTCTTAAGAAAATGTAATGTTTAAAGTTTGTTTCTGTATTATTAGTTATATTTTATATTAATTACATTAGAAATGAAAAAACAAAACTATAAAATATAACTAAAAACCGATTTTTTTAAAAAGAGCTATAAAGTGCAAAAAATTAAAAATCAAACCACTGACGCATTGTGTTGTGTATTAATATAATATTCTAGATAATGATAAACTATTTATTTAAAACTAATTTCTCAATTAACTGACACTGTGTAACAAAAAACTTTACCTCAGTCGCTACTAGCGACATCTGGTGAGTGGAAGATTATTACCCCTCATTGTATGATGAGCTAGTTCTAGTTCCAAGGCTAGCATTATTTTAGATACGTATACAGTGCCATTCAAATACTGACGGCAGGAGAATTATTGTAATGATTTAAAAACTGGAATAAATAATAGTTTATTATACATTTTTATAAAATAATAGATTATTTAATTTCTACGTTATGTGTTTTATAAATTATTTTTGTATAACACAGTCACTTTCCGGTTTCCAGACACAATAGTAAGACAGTAGCAATGTATTATATGTGGTTCATGGGACAATGAACGGGTTAATAGGGAGCTAGTAACACGAGTAATAAAGGCGCTGAAATATTTTTATTTTCAATAAATCCACTGACCTTATTATGTCTTCAGATAAATATATTTTACACAGGAGGTAGCTTAGATGGTTGATACCTAAATAAATACTAGTTCACGCAACCTCTTTCATATTTTCTTTTGATTGTAGATCAAAGTGATACAAATCTAATAACTTTAAATGCAACAAGATGATTGTTTGTTTAGCGTAGTAATGAACTATCGGCGTGAAATCAATCGGGCCGATAGCGGGGCGTGAGAGCGCGCGGAGATCAAACGAGACCCGCGGGCGCCGCCCCAGGGCTGCCCTTTTTTGCAGAGCTTAATTATTTACCTATAAAATGATCTGCTGTTTTATCAAGTTATTTTTTTATTTAAATAAGGTTTTCATATAACGCTTGTTGAATTCACGGAAAACAACCTGTTTTTTGTAGTATTACTATGCGCAGAAATTCTCCGTGCCACCTTTCGCTCGCTCACGACCTCATCGCTCCATTCGGACTCTAATGGGCTTTAACGTCATCCGAGCCAAGTCTCAGATAACTTCTGCGTTCAGAGTACTTGTTCCATCTGAGTTGTACTCGTATTGATCTTTTCAACGAAGTTTAGTGTCTAATGCCTTTCTAAAAATTTGTGCGAATTTCGGAAAATTACGACACATGGGGTGGCCAATATTTTTCATAACCTAATTCAGTACCTACTGAGTAACTAAGCCGCGTGAACTGGGGGGGCGGTGGTACTTGAAGTTTCTCTGCGTGCTACTCATAAATTAGGCCAACACGATATATCATCAAAAATTGCGGTCGTAAACTCATGAGTCACATAGATCAGTCGACGCGCTCCTTGCCGCATAATATAATTATTTCATCTAAATTAACGAGTTAACCTAAGAACCTTCCATCCGTAACCGTTGTCGGTTCGGTAAGTTCTTTAGCCCGCTCAATCCCATTTTAACTTACCCTTTGGGTAATATCAATTACTGCGGATCTCCTGCTGATATCCAAGTTATGAAACTTATCTCGTAGAAAAACTAGGAGTTTGTATCTTATCCATGTCTTTTTAATGAATGATTTTCGGTGTATATGTTACGACTAAAAATCGAAGTGCGGTTACACCTAGTTCTAGGTGCGGCCACCAGTAGTTGGTTAAATTTGAGTGTAATGTTAAATTTGTTGTAAAAATACGGAAAAACGTATCAAGTAATATCAGCGACAGTAGGTTTAAGTGCGTTTTAGGTGGCCATTGGATCACCTTAAAACCGCAGACATTTATCGAATTTATAAGTTATGTGTGATACATCAACCGCACTCGACTACACCTTGTATTAGCCGGCTACACCTACTTGTATCTGCATTTCGGCTATTAGCCGTAACATGCTGCTGGCCGCACCTAGTTCTTGCCGGGTAGAACTAGGTGTAACCGCACTTCGGCAATTAGCCGTCACATATATATATATATATATATATATATATATATATATATATCTCACAAAGCACTCGCTCACTTGACTACTCTAGCGCCATCTATTATCTATCTACGGAAGCGGTTGCGATGTATATCGATATGAAAATTTGACGCGCTAAATACATCGTTCTTTATTTAATACATTTCCATAGATGTCGCTACATGGTACCGCTAAGTAAGATTGACGAAGTCATTGGGCTCTAGTATATATATGCTTTTGGGTGTGCGTTATCGAGTTACTGTGCATATGCTCGTAAGTTGTACATTAAATTTATTATTTTTCACGTAATTGATATAATACTTTATAAGTCGCACAGTTATTTCAAAAATTTTTTGTGTAGGTAATAAAAACTTAATTTTCTAATTGTGTGCAAAAAATTATAAGTTAATTTGACTTTGGCAGCCCTACGCTTTGAATTTGCGGCCAGAAAGTTAGTCGAATATAATCGATCTCGTTGGTTCCGAATGCACATGTAACATGTTAGACTGAACGGTATTATTATGTAGGTATCTGTATTAAAATACAAAGTGCGATACGCGCTTTTATATATTATTATATTCTATTCTTATTACAATAATAATAATAAATATTTATTTCATTTCCAATTACACATGTTTACATTCAGGAACAAAATTAAATATGATTACTATTAAATAAAGTAACAATAAATCTAACAAAAATAACATGCTATGATAAAATTAAAATTATGTGTAGCTTAATAATGAAGAATTTACAAAAGAAAAATAGAAAAGTCAAGTTTATAATATTAGCTACCTGCCTGAACTAGGTTGAGTAGTCTTTCAGACAATAGAATAAGTA
This sequence comes from Parnassius glacialis, assembly GCA_033319125.1. Lineage (NCBI taxonomy): Eukaryota > Metazoa > Arthropoda > Insecta > Lepidoptera > Papilionidae > Parnassius > Parnassius glacialis. The sequence continues at coordinate 14,710,802 of JAVANC010000005.1, read as the reverse complement.
TGAATTTTTATATTACTTCTTTATAAACTTTATATAGACGTTTCCATAAAATTTGATATCACTTATATCAAATTTTTGAAGAGTTGTCCATAATGAATATTGGTGGCAGAATCCATATGGGCCGTTCTCCACATGGATTTTCTGTATTTTATAAATATGCGAATAAATTTGTTATGTCATTACTAATTGTGCTTATAAAACTAGAAATGCGGAAGTTACTTTGGATTCGACATTCATTAAACGTGTGGCTGTCAGAAGTTGAAGAGGATATCGAACTGCGACGATATAAAGAAATTAACTTCAGAGATATAATAAAATTAATAACATAATGTCGATAGGCACAATAACTATTCCTCCATACGTACCAGACAGCACTTCAAAGGGCGGCGGCTCGCTGCAATTGTCGGCCGGCTGTTTGAGAGTTGCGATTTATGATGTTTGACTTGAACCCGGCGCAACCTCTCACTTCGGCGTACTGTTTGTCATTGTGTACCTGGCTTGTGTTTATGTTATTTTGAACTAGTTTTAAATATATGTTCAATATCTGCTCGTACAGGAGTGACGAACTAAGAATGTTTTTGAAATCAGAGTGGATTTGTTAACTAATTTCATCATCATCATCATGTAAGGTTATAATAAAACCTATTATTAGAATGCGTTCCGCTTCGTTCGGAAACGGGAAACAATACAAGTCTTTGAAAAAGTGCTAAATGTAAAGATAATATTATAACGGTAAACAATTTATAAGAATGAAATATATCAAATGTAACAATATGAACATAAACCATATCCACATACATTGCCATAGGTGTCACGCTCGACAGGTGGGTTTGCAACCGTAGATTTGTTTTCCTAGTTGTTAATAGAAAGACGCTACTGCCAATCTCGTGATTTGTTTCCTCTGTCGCCTCTTACGATATACCTGACATACGGTACGATATGGAGTAATGGATATTCTTACTTTATTTACTTCTTAATATCTTTACTTCTTACACCGCCACTACACGACATATTGGTTGCTATTATGTAAAAGTAAGACATTGCGAAAACAAATAGGGCAGGAGGGTGGTACGAGTAGTGCAATAATATCGACAGTCAAAGCTCGCCACAATATTTATCGGCGGCGCTGTATCAATGCGGCACAAAGCGACTCCGGAAGCGCACCTCGCCCGCCGCGCCGCCGCCACACGCTGCCTCAAGTGTAAAGCGGATGCGGACTGGTTGTAAACTATGGCTATATTTTTTTTTACGATAAACAGTTAAATTGGAAAATAACATTTTTAAATGTACCTTTACTATCTATTATCTATCCTAATTAATGAAATTTAGGAAATTTAGCAGGGATGGTAGTAGACATGGTAAGGAACGAAGAGTGAAATGCCTGATACAGTGTATTCACTTTTTTATGAGAAATTTAAATTAGAATAAGGGTAACAAACGAGCACACAGTCTACCTGATGGTGAGTAGATTCTGTGAACCATAGACATCCGTATCTATATTCAATTAAGAATCAAAATGCAGATACGTTGTCATCTCTGAAGACTACCATCGAATACCACGTTTCCAATAAAAAGAGTTCACTACACTCACCATTTGAAAAGCAGAATTAAGCTGGAGCGGAGAGCGTGGTCCTGCCACGGTTAAGGTGACCCATTCGTATTACAACCATAATATACTCGTAGCTAGCTACAGCATGGCTCTTCCACGTAAGAAAGAAAGCTCTTTATTTCTTATTGAATAGTAGTGAAAGTTTGGATGAGTAGAAGAAGCATGAGGATTAAATTAAAGCCATAGATATGTGGTCATTAAAAAGTATCTTAGGAGTGACACTGAATGAAAGAATAAGAAATTGTGTAATTAGAGAAAAGTGTGGCTTGCAATATTTTGTGACCAGGATTAAGAAAGGAATGCCTCGGTGGTTTGGACACGTGGAGAGAATGAATGAGAAAAAAGTTACAAAAAAAATTTATGCTGCAGAAGTGACTGATGGAGTTGGCTATGATCATGGGAAACTTATCGACCAAATTGGCTATGTATTGAAGATGGGCTAAGTTAAGAGTACCTTTAACTAACGAGCATGTATTCAAATATCTGGATGTGAAAGAGTGGTATGTCAAGATCGTGCCAAATGGACGCCCTTAGTTAAAGCCAGAGGGTAATAAACATTTGTAATTTCCTCATAAGAAAGTTGGTATATTATCTATCCTGAGAAGTCCCGTTGCAGTGATGTTATTGCACTATGAGTTCGTTATATATAGTGTTTTAAATATATTTTGCGAACTATGGTCGTTGTGAAAAGCAACTTGGGGTCAGAAAAATAACATAGCTTCCAAAAAATGGCAGTAAAATCATCCAGTTTAATGCTAAGCGAGAAATATGTATCTCGTAGCGGCGACCTCATTCCAAGTGATCTTTTTAGGGTTCCATAGCCAAATGGCGAAAAACGAAACCCTTATGGATTCGTCATGTCTGTCTGTCTGTCCGTCCGTCCGTATGTCACAGCCACTTTTTTCCGAAACTATAAGAACTATGCTGTTGAAACTTGGTAAGTACATGTATTCTGTGAACCGCATTAAGATTTTCAAACAAAAATAGAAAAAAAAAACAATAAATTTTCCCCATACTTAGTATGGGGAACCCCCATCAACTGAAACTCAAAAACTTTTTTTTCATCAAACCCTTACATGTGGGGTATCTATGGATAGGTATTCAAAAATGATATTTTAATAATAAGGTTTCTTATATCATTTTTTTTCTAAACTTAATAGATTGCACGAGAGCCACTTCCAAAGTGGTAAAATGTGTCCCCCCCCCTCCCCTGTAACTTCTAACATAAGAGAATGATAAAACAAAAAAAATATATGATGTATATTACCATGTAAACTTCCACCGAAAATTGGTTTGAACGAAATCTATTAAGTAGTTTTTTAAACGTGATAAATCGTAAGTTATGTTACTTGCTGCTACGGAACCCTTCATGGGCGAGTTTGACTCGTACTTGGCCGCTTTTTTATTTATGTATTGAAAAGTCGTTAAACATTGTCCCAAATATGAATTACTGTCACTGTAAAGTCAGTTAACTGGCTTGGTAAGCCTCCTGTATGGAAAACTGAAGCAATGGGAACTGGAAAATTGGTGAAGATTAAATGGTTAGGTACAAGAATCTGTTATTTTCATACGTGGTAGAGCTACGCTGCGGGTATAATATGGTTGGAGCACGAATGAATCGGCTCGACCGGAGCAGGACCACGCTCTCATAGAATACCAGCGTAAAATAGCAGCTTAATGCTGCTGTTTCGTATGGTGAGTGTAAAGAACCGGATATCCTTTTTACTGGAAACGAGGCATTCCATCTTAGTCCTTAGGGTGACAACATATCTACCTGTTAATTCTTCATCAGCCCTTCACAAATCCACTGCTGAACATAGGCCTCCCCGAAGGAATGTCACACAGCGCGGTCCTGAGCCACCTGCATCCATTGACTTCCTGCATGACTTACCAGGTCGTCACTTTATCTAGTGGGGGGACGACCTTTTCCCCTTCGGTTGTCTGTTCTTCGAGCTATAATATATGACCGGCACATTGCCACTTCAGTTTAATAATCCGTTGGATTATGTCGGTGACTCTTGATTCTTAAATATAAGTGTAGATGTCTATGCGCCACAGCATCCACTTACCATTAGGTGGACTGTGTGCTCGTTTTTCACACTTATACTATAAAAAAAATCACAGTCGCCAATTATTTTCCAGACTCTTAATTTTATCAACTGTCCAGTTATAACTATTAATAATATTCTTTTCATTAACTATATTCGGCAAGTATAAACTGGCACACTTTTCCAAAACGTCGCTATTTATTGTGCCTTTAAACCAAACATCTTATCTGGCCCATTGTTGACTGCCTCTATCACTGGATTCCTTTTTACACAGAGCCTTTGACGCCGGAGCTTTGTTTGCCAGAAGATCAGAATGAGACGCCGGCCCTGAACCGACGCGTGCCTTCCATTTGCGGCGGCTCAAATCGATTCTCTTATAGTTTCTTGTAAAAGAATACAGGCCATTTTTATTTTGTATCGTTTAAGGTTAGGCAGAGTTATCTTAATTAGGTTTCTATTATTTCTTACTAGGCTTATATCGAAAGAAAGTTATAAATAGATTTAAAAAACATGCAACCAGACTACTAAAAATCTCTATATATATAATCTTTATATATAAAAATTTCGTGTCACATTGTTTGTCCGCGATGAACTCCTAAACTACTGAACTGATTTCAATAAAATTTTGCACACTCTGTGCAGTTCGGTCCAACTTGAGAGATAGGATAGTTTTTATCCTGATAAGTGACACTCAATATTTTTTATTACGAATTTAAGGAATTTTTTTTTATAGGATAGGGCGACAAACGAGCACACAGTCCACCTGACGGTAAGTGGTTGCTGCGGCCCATAGACATCTACATCTATCTTCGTTTGCGAATCAAAATGCAGATGCCTTGTCAGCCGTGAGGACTAAGATAGAATGCCTCTTTTCCAGTAAAATGGGTCTCCGGTTCTCTACACTCACCATACGAAACACAGCAGTTTCAAGCTGCTATTTTACGCTGGTATTCTGTGAGAGCGTGGTCCTTCTCCGGTCGAGCCGACCCATTCGTGCTACAACTACTACTAATATAGCTGCAGCATGGCTCTACTACGTAAAAAAAAGAAAAAGAAAAGAAAAAGCTAGTATGTATATAATAATCAATTGCTGTCCGTTAGTCTCGCTAAAACTCGAAAATGGCTGGACCGATTTTGATGAAAATATTTGTTTTTGAGTGGGCCCCTGGATGATCTGAATTCTGAACGATTAACAATTGGACCCGATAGGTGGCGCTATTGTTGAGATCCAGAAATCACACGTGCGAAGCCGGGGCGGATCGGTAGTAGGAATATAAAAAAATGATAAAGAAAACAAGAATATCCCAAAAAAATTGAACCAGAATAATAATGACGAAAGTACAGAGATGTCTTATGATAAAAAATTTGATCACAAAGACCTCGAAAATTATTTTAAAATATTAATTTCGGTCTCCAACTACAGAAATCTCTCTTACAAAGCAATAAGGACCGTGGCCGAGCTCACTTGACTACTCTAGCGCCATCTATTATCTATCTACGGAAGCGGTTGCGATGTATATCGATATGAAAATTTGACGCGCTAAATACATCGTTCTTTATTTAATACATTTCCATAGATGTCGCTACATGGTACCGCTAAGTAAGATTGACGAAGTCATTGGGCTCTAGTTAACAATACAAAGCAAGATGACGAAATAGTTTCTGAAACGAGTAAGACTAAGCTACGACAGACTTCATCATCATCATCATCATCATTACAGCCCTTCACAAGTCCACTGCTGAACATAGGGCCTCCCCCAAGAAATGCCACAAAGCACGGTCCCGACCCACTTGCATGCATTGACTTCCTGCATGTCTTACCGGTCACTCCATCTATTAGGGGGATGTATTACCACTCGAGAACCTTTCTTCCCTATCGGTTGTTGGTTCTTCGAGCTATATGGCTGGCCCATTGCCACTTCAGCATACTAATTCATTGGGCTATGTCGGTTACTCTGGTTCTACTGCGGATATCCTCGTTTTTTTTTTGAGTAATAATTGTCCGGCAACAGTTGCCGGGGGTAATGGATCAATCTATTTATTTTATAGTATAAGGGTGACAACGAGCACACAGTCTACATGATGGTAAGTAGATGCTGTGGGCTATATACATTTACATCTGTCTTCAATTAAGAGTCAAAACGTAGATGTGTCGTTACCCCTGAGGACTAAGATAGAATGTCTCGTTTCTAGTAAAAAATGTCTCCGGTTCTCTAAATTCACCATACTAAACAAAGCAGCGGTAAGCTGCTATTTTACGCTGGTATTCTGTGACAGCGTAATCCTTCCCCGGTCGAGCCGACCTATTAGTGCTGCTACAACCATAATATAGAATATCCTAAAATTGCAGTGAATGTTTTAACCCATTCAGTGCCTTTCCCGCCCATAACTTTCTTATTCACATGCCGAGCCCATGGGCGAGCGGATTTCAAACCTTAATAAGTATGCCAAATAACATGAAAAATTTTTATGATTTTGTTTAATAACTCGTTTTATTATGATTGATTCGTTACCGAAACGGCCTGCGGATATCTAAGATTTTTTTTGAAAAAGACAATTCTGACCTGTCATGCTGACCTCGCCCATGGGCGGACAATACGCGTATTCAGAATTAACAAACCTTATGTTAAAATTTTAATCAAAAACTATAAAATAAAGGATATTTACATGTAGTGATAATAAAATATAACCTTTATTGTTCCTTGCACCTTATCATTAAAATTATAAAACCGTAACAATATACAAAATGTTACAAAAAAGTGGGTAATCCTTTTAGGGATTGATTTTATTGCTCAAATAAAACAAATTCTATAGAACCTACATCCAAATCTCAAAAATAATGGCTTCCACATACCAAATTGACGATCAGCTGAGACGAGTTTGTGTAACGAAGTTTTTTTTTTTTGAGATTTCGATATAGGTCCTATAGAAGAAGTTATTGGTTTTCAACAATGGAATCACTTCCTAAGAGTATTTTACCCGCTTTTTGTAACACCTAGATAAGACAATATACTGTCGATAACTAGGAAGCAAGATAAGAATGCAGATGATGATCTACATAAAAGGAACCGATCGGTATTCGTCACTGTGCAAACGGACAAAGTGCCCACACCTTTGTTTTGATCACCATATGCAATTTTTCGGTATGATTTATGATTTAATTTTGGCTAATAGCCTATTTTGGATTGTTGTTTAATAGAGATAAGATCATAAACTGTCGGTAAATAGGAAATAGGATAAAAATGCAGATGGTGAACTGAATAAAAGGAGCCGGTCGGTGTTAGTCACTTTGAAAACGAAAGAAATACCGATACCTTTTGTTATGGACACCAATAATTTTACAACTTGCATGATTTATTATTTGACGTAAGTAAGTAGCATATTATAGAAAAAAATAGTCTACGAAAAAAAGCTTTCACCCGCATCTTGACGTTCGTCGTTTTCACAACTTGAGTTTTGCGGAGTGTTTTGGGAGGTCGTTTGCTGTTTAAGTTAGTGCATCGAGTTGAGACTATCTCCTCTACGAATATTTCGTTCACAGGTAGGAATTAATGCAAAAGCTTACCTCTTACGTGGTAAAAAAATTATACATACAAAAAAGTTGACTACGCATGACAACAATAACAAATGAAACTGGAACGATTTTTTCACAAATAGCACAAAAATATACGCAAACACGATCTACGCAATGCACATGACATGTACATTAGACATTAAAAATATCTCACGTCGAAATCTAAGGCCTGATGCCGAAACCACCGATAGGCGAGCCAATATACTTTATCGAGATGCCGGGCCCGCCTATGGGTGGGCTGAATACCAGTATAGGGCGGCATGGGGGTAATGTTGTAATTTCTTACGAAGGCAGTGAATGGGTTAACACAATTGTTTCTAATTGTGCCATATCTTGAGCATAGTTAAATGTCGCCGATATGCATTGCTGATGATATGCAGTACGTATTGCAATTGAAGTTTTTTTTTTCAGTTTTGTTTGTAACTATAACTCGCTTTTGCGAGGGCGTGGGTTTCAGCAGACCGGTACGGCTGCGGGAGTTTAAAAGTATTTCAAAATCACTGGGACATTCTGGTAATTTTTCCAAATATTAAACTAAGCCAAATGATACGTCAATATCCTTGAGTTGTTAAGAAAGACTTAAAGAAGAAGAGGTAACACAGAATCACTAATTAGGTATAATATAAGTGGTTTGCTTCCTTTCTCAGCAATCGTTCACAGTACGTCGAAATAGAAAATGTGGATCAAGATTCAAAAACCATAACATGTGTCAGGTCGAGGGTCCAGCCGGTGCGGGACTCTATCCCTCAGGGATCCGTACTCGGATGTGTCCTCTTCTTTATTTACATCAATGACCTCCCCAAGATTATTGATGAGCTTTGTGTGATGTTTGCCGACGATTTTTCCGTTGTGTTCCCTTATATCAATGGTACCAAACTTAATGAAAGAATCGACATAATTATAAACAAAGTAAAACAATGGCTAAGCGATCATAATTTAGAAGTCAATTTCAAAAAAACTAAATTAATACAATTCAGACCACGACAAAAACATGAACTAGATATAAATTATACATATAATCAAACAAAATTAGAATGTGTTCAAAATTTTTCTTTGCTAGGTATAAATAGAGATTCGAATGTTAATTTTAAATCACATATTCAAAAAAATAAGTTAAAATTATCACAATTTATATATGCTTTAAGGAAATTAAAAAAAATCTACAAATTTAAAAACGGCAGTGACAGCCTATCACGCCTACGCTCAAGCGTGGCTAAACTACGGCGTCATACTGTGGGGCAACAGTGTAGAATCACACGAACTTTTTATTTTACAAAAAAAATGTATACGCGTACTTGCAAATATTAAACAAAGAGAAAGCTGCAAACCTCACTTTCAAAGTCTCAAAATTCTAACATTACCGTGCCTATATATATTAGAAATATGTAAGTTTGTAAAAATACGCCCAAGTTTTTACACCAAAATCATAGACGAGCCCCGACACAACGTACCTCGCTATAAGAATAACCTTTTGCAACCAAAATCTAAATTAAAATTACACAGTTCAGGTCCCTACCCGATGTCAATAAAAATTTATAATAAATTGCCGGAATACATAAAAGCCGAAACAAATATTAATAAATTCATAAGATCTTTAAAAGATATACTCATTAAAAAAAGTTATTATTCAATTAATGAATACATTGAGGAAAAAAATTTTTTAAGTGTCTGCCCCTCTCCTGTTCACTGCTATGCCTTTCGAGGTGCATGTGATTGTTAGAACTTGCATGTTTTGTTTAGTCTCTAATGCCCACTTTCACCAACGACCCATAAGATTTATGGGACCCTTTAGCATATTTAGGGGCCAATTAGGGGATGGTTTCCGTTTCACCACTTTTAAAGGGTCCGTTACTGACTAAACGATCCCCTAAATTTATGAGATGGATTATTGGTCCCATAAACCTTTACGTAAGTAAAAGCGACTTCTAGAGGACAAGATGGACCGTGATCTATTTGATTTTCTTGATAATTTAGACACGACTGATACTATATTTGATATAAATCGTAGTCGAAGACCTAAAATATATAGAAAACGACCAAATTATTTCATCGATTTCGACGAAATAGAATTTTTCCGAAGATATAGGTTATCTAAATTAACAGTGATATATTTGTTGGAAAAATTTAACATTTTTTTGGAATATTAATATGGAATAGGTTCTCAACTATTATCAGGTAATAAATCTACCTATTTACATACATAGATAATCAATTTTGATGTAGGTACCATAGTCCATAATATTATTAAAATTATAGTTTATTAAATATTTAACCCAATAGCCCACCTATTCCTATCTTTTCACTTATTACCTATTATACCTATCTACGAAATAAAGGTAAACGTATAAAAGGTTACTTTATTGCTCTTACTTACTTTATTTCAAAATCGCAAACATACATAATATGTACATACATACGGGTCGAATACAGGCCTTCCTTTTTTTGAAGTTGGGTTCAACAGCGTATCAGAGTAGAAAATATAAACACATACGCATAATATCTAGATATTGAAGTATATAGTTTTGATATCAGATATTGAGATTCAAAATCTGATATAGATACGATTCTCAGAAAAAGCGATAAAAAGCCTAATAAAAGCCTAGAAAACACCATAAAAACTTGCAGAGTCAAATGCCAAACAGTCGATGCACATATAAAACAGATTGTCAAATACGGTGACTTGTCAAAATTAGACTAAAAATATGATATTTTTATTAAAATATTCACAAAATAAAAACATCTATCAGTCAGAATATGAAATAAATAATTTCTTCATTAAAGTAATATATGAATACGTATTTTTGTATTAATATATATCATTTCCGATAAAACCGGTAACTACAACTGGGTATCAAGCACTATCGTCGTAAAAAATCTGTCACATAAGGAGGGGTCCCCTAGCTATGGGTCTGTTGCGTTCGTGAAAACAAATTTTAGTTATGGGTTGGTTTAGGGGACCTTTTAGCTTAGCGGTCGTCTAGCTATGTGATTGTTTAGGGGATGTTGGTGAAATCGGGCATAAGTCACATGTAACGCAATTTGTGAATAAATAAATAAATATAACATCAGTGTTCATCTTTTTATTTGATAGCCATTATTCATAGGAAATATGAGTAATTTCCGATTGTTTTTTCTTTTTTTAATATTGCATACCTTAAGCGAAAGCGCAAGGTAATGTTCTACTATCGCCTAAAAATTAAAATTCCAACATTTTATCGAATAAAATCGTATCTAGCAATCATATTATACATATAAATGATATAAAAAGCACATTGTTAGAAAGATAAATGATTGTTGAACTTATTAATAATTTTTTTAAATCGTTAAATTGCTATTTTTAAATAAAAAAAGGGGTTTTAGTGGCTTATGCTGTGGATTTATCATGTCCCTGTGGCTTGTAAACACTATAACTTTTGAAAATATCAATTGTTTAACTCAATCTATTTTTTAATCTCTTCATCTATCATGTGGGAAGCCACTGAATGTAAATGGCAGTGTAATTTTGTTTTGTTTAGCTATAATTAATTTTTTTCGGCTCCAAAATGGCGAAATTTTCGTTGATTTGGTTGCCTCGTATATAAATTGTTTCTGTAAATGGGGATCTACAGCCACAGAGTAGTTTAGTTCACAGAGTACCTTTGTATTTGTATTAAGTTTAGTTCGGCTTCAGTCGCCGTCGTGAGTGGACATTGTTTCGGTTGTTTTCAGCGGCTCAAAAAGATCGCTGTACAAATACACAATATTCGAATAACCAAATTTCTTAAATACTTGATTATAATAATAAGAGATTTTTCATTACAATATTTAAAAGCACAGAATAAATAATAATAGTAGTACGTAAGTAAGTAGTATAATTTTTTTGTCATGGGTGACATTTTCATGCTTTTCGAGGGTGTCGAAACCGATAGGGTTGTCGAAATGTAATTCCAAGATGGCGGCCGCAATAGGTATCAATATTTTCATCATGGGTGTCATTTTCATGGTTTTCGAAGGTGCTGAAGCCGATAGTGCTGTCAAAATGTAAATCCAAGGTGGGGGCTGCAATAGGTATAAAATTTTTCATCATAGGTGTCATTTTCATGGTTTTCGAGGGTGTTGAAGCCGATAGTGCTGTCGAAATGTAAATCCAAGATGGCGGCTGAATTAGGTACCAATTTATTCATCATGGGTGTCATTTTCATGGTTTTCGAGGGTGTCGAAACCGATAGGGTTGTCGAAATGTAAATCCAAGATGGCGGCCGCAATAGGTATCAATATTTTCATCATGGGTGTCATTTTCATGGTTTTCGAGGGTGCTGAAGCCGATAGTGCTGTCAAAATGTAAATCCAAGGTGGGGGCTGCAATAGGTATAAAATTTTTCATCATAGGTGTCATTTTCATGGTTTTCGAGGGTGTTGAAGCTGATAGTGCTGTCGAAATGTAAATCCAAGATGGCGGCTGAATTAGGTACCAATTTATTCATCATGGGTGTCATTTTCATGGTTTTCGAGGGTGTTGAAAACGATAGTGCTGTCAAAATGTAAATCCAAGATGGCGGCTGCAAAATATATCAATTTTTTCATCTTGGGTGTCATTTTCATGGTTTTCGAGGGTGTTGAATCCGATAGTGCTGTCAAAATGTAAATCCAAGATGGCGGCTGAAGTTGGTACCAATTTTTTCATCTCGGGTGTCATTTTCATGGTTTTCAAGAGTGTTGAAGCCGATAGTGCTGTCGAAATGTAAATCCAAGATGGCGGCTGCAATAGGTATCAATTTTTTCATCATGGGTGTCATTTTCATGGTTTTCGAGGGTGTTGAAGCCGATAGTGCTGTCGAAATGTATTTAAACTACTTTAATAATTCCGTATAATCATGTTATACGTAATTTTTTTAATGCGCTTAAGGTATGCCCAATTGGATTTACCAATATATTTTTTAATTTATTAGTAGGGTCCGCTATACAGTAGGATACTATATTAGTAGGTTTGGCCATTTCAACTCTTTTTCTTTTGTTATATGATTAATACTTATATCAATAATAACGTGGCTTTGACGGTGGCTAAGTATTTGACTGAATTCTGCACGGAACGGCGTATGTTGTCGCGTTGTCTAAAACAACTATAGATAATATTGCATTTTTCATAATGGAGATACCTTCCATTGAATTTTGTGTTTGTATATTTTTGCTTTATTTGCCAAGAAGTGGCAATGTGTAGAAAACTTACATGTACTTTCTTATTGTATTTACTGCCTCGTTGGTCTAGTGGTTGTAGTAGTGCGACTGCTGATCATGAGGTCCTGGGTTCGACTCCCGGGTCGGGCTAAAAAATCAGTTATTGAGTTTTTCCATCAAGAAATTCTCAGTAGCTGCCTGGAGTCGGGAAGTTGGCGGGGTTTCACCCCCGTGCCTCGGAAAGCACGTAAATCCGTTGGTCCTGCGCTTGATCTCTCTCCGGTCGTGTCGGTTTACCGTCCCATCGGGCTATGAGAGTGAGGGAATAGAGAGTGCACCTGTGATTGCGCATACACTTGGGCACTATAATCCTGTCCTGCGCCGATGGCTAGTCTTCGTTGAGACTGGCCGCCGTGGCCGAAATTCGGTCTGGAGGGCATTGTTATTGTATAAACGAGGCAAATAAGAATAATAAAATATTCTATAAAAAGTACCCTTCAAAGAACTGAAGATAATAAAATAATTTTCCGTAATAGTTTTTCTAAAGTCGGTGCTAAGTCATAGTGTAACGAAGAATTAAAGAATAATACCTATATAAGACATAGAATTTAAAAAAAGAATACCTTTTTTTGTGGACTATAGAATATCACAAAGTTAAGGCGACGACTAGAATGTCGTTTAAGAATAAACCTTAGAAACTTCATCTCCTTTTTTCCATAAGGAGTGAAACTCTTTCCCCAAATTTATATGTGACCATCCACATATAAAAGTATAACTTTTTAATAAAAATAGAATCATTAAACTTTATTCACAATAATAATTGACAAAGATATCGCGTAGCATCCATATAAATAATCATACAGTTAAATTGAGGACCTCCAACCATCAAACGACTCAACATTTGATTTAAAGTGTTGATTACATAGATTGACTGGCGATAAGTGAACACGTATCAGTTTGAAGAACCGCCATTATACACCGACCTAACTCGACGGCTTGCCTTTCAGATCTTCATTAGTACCGGATACAAAGTGAAGTCGGAACTATTTATCTCATCGCATCTCCCGTTGACAATGCAATTTTGGTTAATTAGATCGCGTGCGCCGTGACCGGTCGAGTGGCGTGCTTAAAACAATTATGAACAAACTGAGGTGCCCTGCGACGCGAATTAACCGCTCAACTCCATTTACCGCGCTCGTTTAACTGTGTTCCGATGTCGTTGCGCCGGAACTTTATGATGGTGGATGAAGCGACCGGTGCTTTACTGCGATCGCTTGTCGTGACTTTGTTATTGTTTTAATTGTGTTGAAAATATTCCAACTACGACCATTAGGGTCTTGTTGATCAATTTTTGGAATTATTTTAAAGAATTTCACGTTAAAGACGGCTTCCAATTTTAACAGAATAACGCCAGTCTGTTACTTTAACTAAACGTTTCTGGGTTGTTACGATGTTACTTTTCCTCCCAAAATTGTCTACTCCATACGTATCATTAACAAAAATTATAACGTAAATTATATTAATTCTAAAGAAATGACATGATGCTGCTTCTTTAACTACACTTACGGATCGTAACCTAAAATTGCTGTTAAAATAAAAATTTTGTACAATCGAATTCAATATAAATTATTAAGTATAACTCAAAAACTACTGGTCAAACCTTGATCAAATTTATATTGGACCTGTGACTGAGAAGTACCAGCTTTCAAATAAGAAGAATCATTAAAAATCGGTTCACATATAAAATAGGTTATGTGGTAACCACACACAAAAAAACATACAGTTGATTTGAGTACCTCCTCCTTTTTGAAGTCTGTTGAAAATTTGTTGGGCGAAAAGTCCATCGAGATAATAGTCATATAAAGAAATTTACACGAAATTTGGATGAACGATCCATTAACTTCGATTAGCTCGAGTTCAAGTAGAACTTTATCCCTTATTACTCAATAGAGAAAATTAATAAAGGTTCGATGGTACTTTTGCCAATTCTTCACAATCAGTTCTTTATATTACGCGAATTCCGTCGCCTGCTTGGATCACGCCAATTTTCGCACGGACAGGGCTGTGTTTGCTTCAAATATTCTACGTAATATTTTAATATTCTAATAATTAAAAAATAAAAGTTACTTAATTATTATTAAGGATTTTAAGTGATTTTTTTTATTTAACTTAAAAAGTTTTCGTAAAATTAATTTCTTCGCACGGTCGTCTCTTACGACACCCACTTGTCAAAATCAGACGATGGATGTACGCCGCTACCACAAGGCAAATACGAAAATATTAAATAATTAAATTCTAAAATTTCACACAACTATTTAGTTTAAAGTAGATTGAAGAATTCTTTATTTTTCCCTTAATTAATTCTTTAATTTCCTTTTTATAAAAGCGCCTTTAATTGTAAGCAAATAACAACAAAAAAGCTTGCATATATATTGTGGCACGCCAAACGACTTTGCAATAATAATTATTATTAATAACTTAACTGTTAACGAATAGAGTAGGTACTAATACCAATAGAATACTAATTTATTCACACAGTTCCTTGTACAGTAGGTATCGTTATAAAGAATTCGGATTATAAAATTAAATCCATTTAAGCCCTGTCCGCACTGCGATATTTCACCGCGCGATTTTTTTCTCGCAATTCTGTACACATAGAATCTTATAGGAGTAGCCGCACTGGCGGTAAAAAAAGCACGGGAAAAAATCTGTGATTTAATGCAAATTGAACGCGAAGCGGTGCGATTTATTTCCGCGCGAATATTTTGTGCAGTATGAAGTAAGTATGGTTACGTCCGCACTGCGGAATAAAATTCGCGCGTTTCGCTTCTCTCTCCAGCTGAAATTATTTTTGTCCAATGCGTATCTTGATAGGCAACCCAACCAACAAGTCCTAGTAAATTATCGAATGATTTAATATCCGAAAAACTTTTACTGTATTTTCGCAGCTTTTGATATTTTATGTAGAAAAATACTTTCGTAGGTATCAAGGCAGTAAATTAGGGAATCGTCTATACTATATATAAATACGTCTATCACGCCGCCGCCGTAGTATCAGGTAAATTAAAAAAATTCTGACGTTGATTTTTACACGTGCAATTCAGCGAGGAACTGCTTCGAACTGACAAAAATCGTACGAAATTTTATTCGCAGTGCGTACTAGGTGCGTTGATAAATATCGCAGTGTGGACAGGGTAACGTTTTAATTTAACTCATCACTCATACACTTCATTATGAAGTAAGCAAACTAATAGACATGATATGCGAGAAAGATCTAATCGCTAAGCCAGTAGCAGAAAGAAAAGATGCTTGAAGTTCGTAATGAGATTATTATCTTCTATAGACAAAGTAACTGACATAGCGAACCTGAGTGATTTTGAGCTACCTTACTCGACTAGCAGGAAAGGAGGGGACCACGTTCCAGTTCCGTAAGTCTTCGATGCCAACACGCACTGTGTATGTATTTTCATCTTAAGGTGAACTAGTATTATTTTAATCAAATTAGAATGATACAGCAGATTTTGACCTTGTAGTGGTGACTAGTATAAAATAGCCACTACCCTATATCGTTCTGTGTGTGTCGTAAGAGGCCACATAGGGAAACTGAAACAGGTCATGGGCCGCAGTATGTTCCTAATAACAACTTAAGAAGTTGGCAACCCGCCTGCCACGCGTGTCTACTCAATATCCCCCCTATGAAGGAATTTATACCCGAGACCTATGTTCAGCTGTAGACTTTTATAGCCTGTAATGGATTGATGAATGGATGCTGTATTTTGCGAGAATATCGTATCGTATGAGCGATATTGTTTATTGATTGCTAAATGAACTCAGTTGTACAGTTTTCCCTTGTACAAAGAAACAGACTAATAAATTAATTAATGGCAACCCTGAAGCAGTTGTGTTCGGCGCGTTTCAAAGGAAAATTTATTATTTAAAGTGAAAGTTATTGAGTTTCGCTAAGGCTAAGTGAGCCTTTTGACTCGCTTCGCTATGAAGTGACGGTGGTGTGAGAAGGCGGTGTCGGCTTCCGCTCTATATGACTCCCGGTATCAGCAAATTACCTGCATATTGTGTTACCTTTGAATTCGCGGAGAGCACTTACATTCGCGCGCTGATCACGACTGAGCAAATGTGGAAAAAGAAAAAAGAACACGTTGCTAAACTTAAAATAAAAACTGTTGCATATCAGAGGCCTTCAGGTATTTTTTTTTTTCTTTGAAAATTGTTTGTAATGCAGGTGTGTGTAATCTTCATAGATTATAAGGTTGTACGCAGAAACTTGGGAATTTGAAAGAAATGCGAAATAAAACTGGTACTGGACACACTAATCACTAATATTAAGCAAGAAATAAATTAAGGCATTCGTCTTTAAATTCATATAATTTTAAATTGAGTTTATAAAACGTGGAGATTGTATATTTTTACGCACATGTTTTTTATATGTTTACTGATTTAACGGTTTAACTGATTTAAATTCTAGGTTACTTGAAGGGTGCTGATATATAAATGTGAATAGAAAATTACACCCCTAAGGGTGAAAAGGGTAAAATAGGGGGTAAATTTTTGAATGTAACTTTTTAGACGACATTTATCTTTTAAAATTCCTAAGTCCGCCCAAAAGGTTAAAAAAATTAAAGTATTTTGTTTTTTAAATAAAAGTAGGTTTATATATTTAACTTTTTAACGTAGTATTGAACAAGTATTCTGTTATATGAATAATTAATGTAAATTCGTTACGTTACGTTATGTTACGATACAAAATTTCGTTCTTGCTTTCGTTAATATGGGTTTTACCTGCAATGCTTCTTTTGTTTAAATCAGTGTTTGGAAGCGCGCCAGATACACGCGAATGCTGTTTTATTATTTTTATTGTTTTTGAGTTTTTCAAGTGGTTAGTCCATTCTTGTTTTAAGATTAAACCAAAATTTTCAAATAAGTATGTTCGAGGCTGCTTTCTTATTGTTTTAAAGCTTGATAAATATTATATATTAAATATCATGACGAATTTCTGGCAAATCTTTCACTCAAAAATTGTTAGCTTTGAATCATAATGTATTTTTGCAAAACTTGATTGTTGTAGTAACACAACCGAAGTTAGAAAATTTCATAAAATTATTTAGTGCAGTTTTAGTTTTCACCAATGCCGACGACTTATCTTTTTAAAAAAATCTGTAATTATTTACATTTTCTTCATACGGCAATCTTAACGCGCAAGACATTATTTTTTGATTTAAAACGAAATTGCCTAGGTAAATAATCTTTACGACAGGCAATCTTATTCCCCGTCTACCTATTTTAGCCCCATCTTTTAAATCAGTGAAATAGCAACACGACAATGCAATTCGCGAGGCGCAACCTGAGTCGGCCGATGCATTATGTAGATTGTAGGCGCGGGCGCCATGCCGTCTCCGCAAACCGAATTTATCGCATTCAGCATTCAATCCGTGGGAGACATCTGCCTGACGCCGCCAGGCGAAATGTATTGGTGCGATAGCGAATGGCTTATTTTCAATATTATATTATTTGGACTAATGTCGCAGCGGTCATGAATATCATGGATTTTGTAACACATCATACCTATAAACGAAATTCTATTTTCCTTACTATATTTTTATTATGAATTTTTTTTTCATTGTGATATAATGTACACGAACATGGCAATTACGGATTATATTGTCTTTTTCAACTGACTTCAAAAAAAGGAGGTTCTCAATTCGACTGTATTTTTTTATGTGTGTTAGAACTTTTCTAGGTAAACCGATTTTGATGATTCTTATTTTATTTTAAAGCTGGTGCCTCTCATGTGGCCCCATATAAATTTTATCAAGATCTGACCAGCAGTTTTTGAGTTACCTTAATAATGCGTATTTAATTGACTTGATCAATGTAGTCGATGGATGATGTTCTCATTTTATTTATATTGAAGTCGGTTGTATAACATTTTTAATTTTACCACTTGTTATTAAGCCGAAGATAATATTTGTGCAACAACACAAATTGTTTATTTTCAGGTCTTAATGACATTGCATCCTCATTCTCATTTCACTGTATTGTACATACGTGTGAATTGAGAAAAGGTTTATAAGGCGTGAGAAGGGTAGAGTGAGTTAATATGAATTAATACATTATGTATGTATTACATATACGTAGTAGGTATACTTGTGACACCGTATCTTGAGCGAAATTAATAGTTTCTGCCAGTATATCGAATATTTTAATGGTATTTTTTTGAATTATTATTTTCAAATTTATATTTAATATAATTAATATTCCATACAAACCTAAATATTAAAAAAAAATATTAGTGTGACTTGGTCTGCGCACGCTATCAACTGATTATTTGCAAGTTTTTTATGCAGTTTTTGCGATAAAAATATTTACAGCCACTTTCAAATGCCAATGTTATAAATTTATACGTAATATTATATGTAATAAGTAAGTAAAAATCATTTGATTTTGTCTTTTCACACAGACTAAAAAGAATCGTCTGAGTTATAGTATGAAAGGATTTACGTATGTTTGTTTATAAACGCATTCAGAAATAAAGCAAATGATACAATGGAAGAAAATATTTTCCTAGCTCCATTCCCGCCTTTTACGTCTATCGCTGAATTTGCTTAGCGTCGCGAAGTGGCGGCGGGCCTCCGAATTACTATTACCATGCGCTTCGAAGGAGAATCGTCTTGAAGCTCCCACATTCATCGTGTCATAAAAATTTACTTAAAGGGTCGTATTTTATTACTTTTTCAACTTTTAATAAAATTCATGAAAATTGAAGGTCAACATTATTTTGAGTTTAGTGGAGAATTTATCTGCCATAACCTAATTTTTTTCGACTTCACTTTTACTTCTTATTGTTTCAATAAATATGTTTTATTTGAACACAAATCCACTGGTAAACACGCCTGTGTATCGTAGTGCCTAAGCGTTTGGTTGCCCCGCTCAACAAGTATTTGAATGGCCTACAAATAATTGTTCTGGATTTGAATGTTTGTCCATTTGCAGTTTATGTAATATGTAAACCGCCATTACCATGCAGTAGAAATTTCTTGAATGGGAGTGACGTTTATAAGGAATTAAAGAAAAGAGCATTGGCCTCCTCCAAGAAATGTCAGAAAACACGGTCCTGAACCACCTGTGCCATTATACTAATAATAATTTAAGATATGACTATCTGCATGTCTTATATTATTTTTAGTATATTATATTTAATTATGAATGCGATCACTTTTTAAAGAAACTTCTCATCACTATTTCGCAGTATTCCTCTTTCTCCAGTTATTGTTTTAGAAGCAATAAAATCTCTACAGTAATTTTATTGCTATTGATAGGAGACTGCGAGGAATGTTCAATGCACTTCTGATTATATTTTATTTATTTTTCATTTCTTTTAACAAAACATGTTTTAGAACATGTTCTTTTAAATTGCTTTGAATACGTATTAGTACTTGCTGGTTTCTTCACGATATTTTCCTTAACCGCCAAGCAAACGTTGTACTCGTATATGTTTGAGGAATCAAAACATATCGAGTACATGTGAAGTCTACCAACATACTTTCGAGTAGTACAGTGGACTTATTGGTCCAAAATCCACTCAGATCGAGAAGTGTGTGCGCAACGGTGGGGCGTGTCAGTTACTTTTTTTATTTTTTTACTTTACATATTAGTATGTCCAAAATTAATCATTTTGTACCGCAATAAATCCGTAATATTATTTACAATACAAAGGAATCTACTTATAGTACGCTATAACTAAAAAGTTATTGTTATCGAGAAAGTAGTTGTACACATAATATAAAGGATATTTCTAAATTTAGAATTTTAGAAAATAATATAACAAGCACAAAAATTTGTTAAAAATAAAACCCTAAAAGAAATAAACTAATTTGATACCTAAATCTACAATCTGTACGAGGGCGGCACTGAAAATTTCGGGAATCAAGGAAGTGACACAACATTACTATTTAAAAATATATTGATTAGTTCAGTCAATCTGTCGAAAAAAAAATCAAAATGGTACAAAAATTACCAATTGGATGAAAGTTGGTGAGTCATTAGAAGATGATGTAAGAAAGCTTACTTGGGCATGGCCACCTGATCCGTCTGTGGATTTTTGAAAAAACTCAAAAAAATTTTGAAATGCATTTTTCTCGAAAACTATGCATTCTATAGAAAAATTTATTTGAACAAAAATGTAGAGGGCATCGTTATCTACAATTATTGTCATTGGTGCAATGTTGTAAAACAAAAAATGTGCACAGCAGGTGGCGCTAAAGTGCCAAAAAACGTGTTTTTCGACTTTTTCGCCCTTAAATTTTCATTTTTCAGCTACGATCCAAATGGAAAACTTGTTCCTTACAATTTTACAAACAACTTTTATTTAAACATTTTTTTTATACAACCTATCATTTCAAAGTTATAGTGTAATATAGCGCTGCGTGAACAGCGCAGTGGTGCTAACGGTAATTTTGTCGGTCCTATTGGGACTTTCTCCGGCGGTGTTG
The DNA here is from genome assembly GCA_033319125.1 of Parnassius glacialis. Classification (NCBI taxonomy): domain Eukaryota; kingdom Metazoa; phylum Arthropoda; class Insecta; order Lepidoptera; family Papilionidae; genus Parnassius; species Parnassius glacialis. The sequence goes on along the minus strand of JAVANC010000005.1, from coordinate 14,689,910 downwards.
GCATAGTTTTAACAAAAGGGCCACCGACGAAGAGACTACGCAGTGCACGCAAAAAATAAATTAACACTCGTTCCTGCAATAACGCTAATGAGCATAGGTGTTTGCGTAACAACAATTTTAATCAAGTGTAACCTTAGCATTACTCAATTGTTATAATATGAAAACATGTATATTATAAAAGAAATATTAGTGTATTTACCAAAAAAAATTTCGACATCAATTAAGTTATTTTGTAAACCTAATCCAAATTTCTCAAATAATCGATAAAATTGTTGTAACTGTTAACATTTTTAGTTCATTATTTTTTAACAAAAATAATTAATTTTACAACTGATTCAAGTGAATAAAATATTTTATATACAAATTTGACGAAAACTTATCATAAAGGTCTAATATTGATACTTATTCCTAATATTTTTATTTATTTGTTATAAAGAATATAGATTATTACTTCTCAAGTGAAAAAATAAAAATACATCTTTTTTTATGCACCTTCCTTGCTTTTATACTTTGTGAGAGCGTAATATTGGAATTTTCATACTTTAACAAGCTGCAGCTATGAAACGGTAAGTTGTATAAAAAAAATGTTTAAATAAAAGTTGTTTGTAAAATTGTAAGGAACAAGTTTTCCATTTGGATCGTAGCTGAAAAATGAAAATTTAAGGGCGAAAAAGTCGAAAAACACGTTTTTTGGCACTTTAGCGCCACCTGCTGTGCACATTTTTTGTTTTACAACATTGCACCAATGACAATAATTGTAGATAACGATGCCCTCTACATTTTTGTTCAAATAAATTTTTCTGTAGAATGCATAGTTTTCGAGAAAAATGCATTTCAAAATTTTTTTGAGTTTTTTCAAAAATCCACAGACGGATCAGGTGGCCATGCCCAAGTAAGCTTTCTTACATCATCTTCTAACGACTCACCAACTTTCATCCAATTGGTAATTTTTGTACCATTAATTTGACAGATTGACTGAACTATGATTGCTTTTCGAAGTATTCTCCGCGAAATTTGACACATTTTTCCATACGATGGAACCAATCATTGAAGCAACCATTCCATTCGGAAGTTGGGGTCTCCAAAATGGCCGTTTTGTAGGCGTCCACAGCTTCTTCAGGTGATGAAAATCTCTGTCCACGCAATTTATTCTTTATTTTAGGTAAAGTATAGAAATCATTAGGGCTTAGGTCGGGGCTGTACGGCGGATGGTCTAATAATTCTATGTTTTTTTGCTCTAAAAACTCTTTTGTTCTGTGTGCGGTGTGAGAATTCGCATTGTCGTGATGGAGGCGTGAGGCGAGAATGATGCGGCGGTTGCAGTTCTCTTTACGGAGTTCAGAAACGACCTGTGGCAAACAAATGCTAGCATACCATTCTGCGTTAACCGTTCTTTGTCCCTCAAGAGGAATAGTCGTAACATGGCCGGTTTTGGAGACAAACGTAGCCACCATTTTTTTTGCAACACTCCGTGAACGAACAATTTTTGTTGGCTTTAACTCATTTTCGAACACCCAAACTCGTGACTGGTTTTTTGTTTCGGGTTCGTATGCGTATATCCAGGATTCGTCACCTGATACGATGTTGTATACAGCATTTGAGGATCCTCCGTGGAATCTTTCGAGAGTTCTGACGCACCAAGTAACGCGAGCCGCTATTTGCTCTTCACAGAGCGAATGCGGTATCCATCGGGAAATCAACTTTTTTACACCTAATTGTTCATGCAAGATTATTTGTATTTGACTCATGCCAATGTCTAAAGTTGCCTGAATTACGCGGTATGTGACATGTCGATCTTCCTCAATCAGGTTACGCACAGCATCAACGTTTTCTTGGGCGACTGCAGTTTTTGGACGACCTTGACGGGGATCATTACTGAGCTTGACACGTCCACGTTGAAATTCAGCAAACCAGCGATAAATTGTGGTTTTGGATGGGGCTTCATCACCAAATGCAGAAATTATCCAGTCATCATACTGTTTTTGTGTTAAATCACTTCGAAAGTCATAATAAATCATCGCTCTCGAATTTTCTCGAGTCAATTCCATTTTCTCAACGACTAAACAAGTTTGACAAAACCTTGTGACAAGACCGAGAATCTTTTTTTAAATAAATAAATGGTATTCGATTTTTAAAACCAAGGAGTTTTCAATTAAAAAGATTTTAATATGACAGGAACAGTGGAAATATTCCATTTCCGATACTTTTAGTGCAGCCTATGTACTCCTACGCCAACTATAAACTCTTGTGGGGACCGTCAGTGTTAAATATCTTTGACGAGTACATTACTAACTGTAATTCCGCACGGCTATCTTGATACTTTTTTGAATACTCAATCAATTAAGTAATTTTTGTTTATTGAAAATTGATTTTTTATTTGTTAAACACGAAACAATATAAAAGATGTAATTTTCTACCGACTTCAAAAAGGAGCAGGTACTCAATTCGACTGTATGTTTTTTTTATGTGTGTTACCTTTTCATAACTTTTTTCTGGGTGAACCGATTTCGATAATTCTTTTTTATTTGAAAGCTGGTGTTCTTCATGTGGTCTCATATAAATTTGATCAAGGTCTGACCAATAGTTTTTCAGTTATTCTTTATTGAAGTTGATTGTACAAAATTTTTAATTTTTAATTATAATCGTATACAGAGTGGAATAGAGTAGTATTGAGAGCCAGTATAATTAGGTGGCAACGCATATTTAGCCTTTTTTGTTTGAATTTGGCTGCAGATGTCCATGAGCTACAGTAGCCACTTATCATCAGAAGGACTTCGTTGGTCACTTCGGTTTTATTAAAAAAAAACCGGCCAAGTGCGAGTCGGACTCGCGCACCGAGGGTTCCGAACAAATCCGTAGGTATATAAGTTTAAAATTATTAAATATATTTTTATTATATGATGTAACTAAAAATTTATGTTTTTCGCAATTTTTTCTTTATCTGTGCTATAATAAGTTGCTTCGTACCAAATTTTAAGATTCTGAGTTCACGGGAAGTACCCTCTAGGTTTTGATTCCCTTGCGAATGTTGAAAATTTGCGGCATAAACGGCTGTATCTTTTGATTGCGTTTGCTTAGAAGTTTTATTTTTCCACAGCTCCAAGGGACAGTAGAGTTGAGTATTTGATATGAATTTCAGCTTGATACCTCCACGCATTCCCGAGAAAAAGGGCCTTGACAGACATACAGACGGACAACAAAGTGATCCTCTAAGGGTTCCGTTTTTTTCCTTTTGAGGTACGGAACCCTAAAAAAATATGTAAAAAATGTCAACTATAGATATTGAGCACAATTCGTCGTTGATGCCGCAAAGGGGCGAACCTCAATTTTTCAATAAATTACAGGAGAGCAAGAAAACATTTATTACTAGCTTTTTTTATCAGAAAATTGAATATATTAAGACTTAATGGAAAACTACAAATAAGATTAAATTTCTGATGAAAAAGCTAGTAATCGGGGAATAATAAACGTTTTCTTGTTCTACTGTAATTTTTGAAAAATCGAGGTTTGCGACGAATTCTTCAAAGGTTTCTGGTAATATGTAATTTTCAAATGTATTATAGCATCGCTTAACTCTTGAAATTGTAACTACCAAAACACTGCATGAGTGTACTTTACTGAACTGTACAGAATTAAATTCTTGCACAGTAAATTCATGACGAATAGTGGAATTCATTACGAATATTGACTGGATACAGCCCTTTTGATATTACATTTGATGTACTCGAGTCTCGAGATGTAATTATGTACGATTTAAAATCAAGGACTTTTACATTAAAAAGTTTTAAGTTATATACCGTCTCTTATATTATGCTCTAATTAAAAATATGTATCTAATTAATCTAAGACGAATAACCTATTATATTAACAAAGTTCAAAAAACGAGAAGCTTCTATTCGACCCGTTTGCTGGTTCAACGATTTCTTTGAAAATGCTTAATCTATTTAAATTATTCTTCATTAATTTATACTTTTGGGTCATTCTACACAGGGTTATTTTGCAATAATGGGCCAAATTTACAGAGAATGTTCAGAATAAGCAATATAGGCAAATGGTGAAGAAAAATTAGTTAAAAAATATCTCAATAATTCTGTCCTTTTTATCTTTTAAATTCAAAATGCCTTATTTTAATTGATTTTACTGCGCACGAATACATTCGTAAGGGATCGATCGGTCGATCGGAGTGGGCTTTTGTCCACCGATCGACCCTTACGTTTTTAATTTGTTGCCCATAAATCACATTCAACTTGGAATAATTTCATATAAAAGTAGATTGTTTTTATAGTATAGGTGACAAACGAGCACACAGTCCATCTGATGGTAAGTGGTTGCTGTGGCCCATAGACAACATCTACATTTGTCCCTGATTAAGAATCAAAATGCAGATGCGTTGTCACCCATGAGGACTAAGACGGAATGCCTCCTTTCCAGTAAAACGGGTCTCCGGTTCTCTACCCTTACCATACGAAACACGAAGCCTCCGAAGAAGAAGCCTCATTAATCGTAATTTCAAAATCTGCAATAAAAAATTTGGCTACTCTATGTAATATAACTTCAAGAATTTCACCCCATAGCTTTTAAAAAATAGGTGGATGAAGTTTTTAATATAACAATTTTGACGACATTCTTGTTGTTACCTTGTAAAGTAAAAAAAAGTAAAGTTACAGCCTATATACATCCCACTGCTGGGCACAGGCCTCCTCTCATTTCTGAGAGGGTTATAGGGCAAGGAAATGTCCGCCACGCTGCCCCGATGCGTGTTGGCGAACTTCACATGTCTTAGAGATATTTTTTTTCTCAGACATGCACGTTTCTTCACGATATTTTCCTTCACCGCTGAGCACGTGGTAAATCAGCACTTAAAATGGCAATTAACAATTTCGTTGGTGCCGGCGGGGATCGAACCCGGGTTGCTCGTGTACTGTGAAACTTACAGCGAGCGCTAACCATCTGAGCTACCACCGCTCTTGTTACCTTGATCTCGTGATATTCCTTCTGAATTGGCTTCAAAGAATTAAAACGAATAAAATAATTTCCACATAATTTAATACAGCTTCTAAACATAGTACTAAGACAGGATATCAAAGAATTAAAGCCCCGACTTCAGAAGCTATTGAATTATATGTTTTCTACATACTATATGTAATTATGTATGTTTTCTACATAAATAATTCAATAACTTCTGTGGAAATAATTTTATTCTTTTTAATTATTTGCAACCGGTTTTAATTTTTTCAAAAGTTTTATTTGCGTCTGGGCGTATATTCAAATATAATTTATTATGTATAACTTTATCAAGTAACATATAACATAAAGTTTTTACTATGGTGAGATTGATAAAGAATGAATATGGTACGGTATCTGAAATATATAAAATAACAATAGTGGTATTGCGATTGGTATTGGTGTAGTGATTGTGTAAGAGGATCCACTACCCTATATCATCCCGGGGGTCAGCATCCTCCCGCCCAGCGTCTTGCTGATAAAACCTCATAATAATAAAAAAAGAGCGGTTGCCAATCTGCCAAGAGTGGCAAGTATTATGTCTTCCTGTATAATCTATGGGGACGGCCTTTGTTCAGCGGACTTTGTTTGGCTGTAATGGGGATGATGATTGCGATTGCGTACTTATCTACAAATAGTACGGTACTGTTCATATCGTAACATAACAATATCATTCGCCTGGTTATGAAATACAATTAACCATTGGCGCTATTATTATTTTATACTAGCTGTTCCCCGCGACTTCGCCCGCGTTCAATTTAGGGTTTCAATTTTTTTGCACGAAACTCTAATTCTTTTTCAAAAATAAAAGCAGCTTAAGTTACTCATTATACATCAGTTATCTGCCAGTAAAAGTCCCGTCAAAATAGATCCAGCCATTTCGGAGATTAGCCGGAAGAAACAGACAGACAGATAGACAGACAGACAGACAAAAATTTAAAAATTATGTGTTTGTTATATGTACCGTATACACTTTCATATGTATTTAGTAAAAAGCTGTTATTTTGATATTACGAACAGACACTTCAATTTTATATATTTGTATTGTATATTATATTATGTTGGACATGAGCATATCCCACTGAAGGAAGGTTCTTGCGCACTGCTCTTACGAGTTATTAAGATTCACAAGTCACGATTATCCCGTAATTTGCTTTGGTTAAAACACAGGTTTATTACTCTGCTAGAACAAAGTTCCTTTCGTAGTTAATTATTATTGATATACATATTATATTAGTGATTAACAAATACAAATAAATGAATGAATTACTAGCAGGTATTAAAATGAAGCGTCATTTAAATTAAAACAATATTTCTTTCATGGCAAGATAAGAAAAAGTGCGAAGGAGATGTATATTAGTCATCTCGCTCTCGGTCGTGACGGAAAAATCTTACACTTTTCTCGCCTAGCCCCCCATCCGCCAAATTCGTACCGTGCGATAAGGAACTTCGTTCCAATATAGAGTGCTGGGGATTCTCTTCCACCACGAAAAAGGCATATTAAATATGAAGTTGAAAAAGAAAATTTGAACACTCATTATAGGATTTACATTCATAAATGTCCCCACCCGAAATGCTTTTAGGTTAATTCGACACGGTTGGCAGTGTACCTTAGGTTAGTTAAGAGCATGTAAAATCACATGAATACTTGAGTAGTTCTATGGAAGTTTTCGGCAAAAAGAAAAGTGCCTTGTGTCTGCATGACGCTTAACATCAAAGCCAATGCAGTCGGGTAGGGCTGACTCGTCGTTTCTTATGTTTGATTTTTTTTATTTTCTGTCTAAGCTATTCATCACGATATGAATACAAATATATATTTAACAATAGAAGTGTGTTTTAAAAGTGAAGTCATGCAATCGCATGATAAGTTTACTTAACTGCTATGTGATGTAAGCAAAAAGAAGTGGTATAGTTGTAGCACGAATGGGTCGAATCGATCGGGGAAGGACCACGCTCTCACAAAATACCAGCGTAAAAGCAGCTTAACTCTGCTGTGTTTCGTATGGTGAGTGTAGAGAACAGGAGACCCTTTTAACTGGAAACGAAGTATTCAATCTTAGTTCTCACTGATGATAACGCATCTGCATTTTACCTTAAAGTGGACTATGTGCTCGTTATCACCCTTATCCTATAAAAAAAATTTTAGAGCTAGCTAGCCACCACAAGGCTAGCTTTTTTGACCCACGTTTGAAGCACATTTATTGTTTTTTAAAGAAGGAAAAGTTATAGTAAAAAGTGATTTCTATTATACTTTTTGCGATAACTTTTATTATTTACATTCTGATATATTTTTTATTTCATATTATTACAAAAACATATCGTCATTATTCATAATAATACGGCTCCTGTCCGCCGCGGTTCCACTCGCGTGAAAATGGAAATGCCTTCATTGTCCCACAGTAACTTTAACTTGGTAAACCTATGGTAAAACGTTTCAGGACATGTTATATCTTTTTTTTTATAGGAGAGGGGACGAACGAGCATGCGGTCCACCTGATGGTAAGTGACCGCCACCCATGAACAAATGCAACACCAGGGGAATTGCAGATGCGTTGCCGGCCTTTTTAAAAGGAATAGGCTCTTTTCTTGAAGGTCCCTAAGTCGTATCAGTTCGGAAAAATCGCTGGTGGTAATCGATTCAACAAGGAAAAAAACTTATTCTAAATCGCACAGTGGTGACCGCCAATCATCCAGATGGTATGGATGGTATCGCAAGCGGTGATGAAATTGAGCGGCTGGAATTAGTCCAAACAATTTCTCAGAGCACTCCCCGTAATAGATGCGTTAAAATACGCAAAGAGATCTCTACGCACGTGCCAGTGAGTCAAGCCGATCGGAAAGAACTCGGTCATCGACGATTCGAACCGCTCTGCGCTGGTTGCGTTCAAGTGCAAGGAGCTGGCACTGGCGAGCCCCTGTCTAGAGATGGGAACAGTATTCCATGTGAGGCCGAACCTGCGCCTTGTAAAGTTGCAGGCGGCGTGCCGGCATGAAATACTGTCCCGCTCTGCTGAGCACGCCAAGCTTTTTAGAGGCCAATTTGTCCTTCTCTTCCAAGTGACCAGGAAACTGCACGTCACTCGATATGACGACACCGAGGATTCCAATACTGGCTGAGGAAATAAGGGGAGTGCCTTGAAACTGAGGAGATACGAAAAGGGGTTCTTTCTTCTCTGTGTCAAATTTCATCAAAATCCGCAAATTTAGCCGTTTATGCCTGGTGGAGTAACAAACATCTTCACAAGTTTTCACATACCTAATATATGTTATAATATAGATAGCGCTTGGAATATTCGGTATTATTGAAAACGTGAAAGATGAGCGTTGCCTTTGCTGATGTTCATCTGTTTCATATAAAAATTTAGACCCTTGCGCCTTATTTGGAACTTTATTGCGTTTTTTTAAATTTAATTATATTATCACAATCATTACAGCAATACAAGTACACTGCGTAACTTAGGCCTCGCCCAAGGAATTTTTTTTTATAGGATAGGGTGACAAACGACCACACAGTCCACCTGATGGTAAGTGGCTGCTGTGGCCCATAGACATCTACATTTATCCTCGTTTGTGAATCAAAATGCAGATGCGTTGCCACCCGTGAGGACTAAGATGGAATGCCTCGTTTCCAGTAAAAAGGGTCTCCGGTTCTCAGCACTCACCATGCGAAACACAGCAGTGTTAAGGTGCTATTTGACGCTGGTATTCTGTGAGAGCGTGGTCCTTCCCCGGTCGAGCTGACCCATTCGTGCTACAACTATACTACTAATATAGCTGCAGCATGGCTCTACCACGTACAAAATATCACAAGTGTGAAAATGTTTAATGTTATGTTAAAGTTTTTAATTTGCATACCTTACATTCCTTCGTCGCACCACGTCATATTACATCTTAGTGTTCTAAAGAACTGACGCAGAATAGTCAAAAGCATACCAGGCGAGTATGCTTTTGACTATTCTGCGTCAATTCTTTTTAACTTTTTTTAGTTAGTCAACAGCTAGTCAATTTATGCCAATGTATTAGAACAAACGTATAGAATTGTTATTACTTGTTACTATTGCCGTATGAAATTATGCTTACGGAAAGCAAGTATGTTAACAATACAGCGGGCCAACTTCATGGTTACTGATAAACGGAAAAAATTAAGAGGATTGGTTACTGTGACTTTTTCATCCTCTACATTTTGTTATTTATCGTTAATAGGTACAATTTTACTAGCTGGTAGTTGATAATGATGTATTTTTTTTGTCATGTTATTATCTAAAAACATGTTTTCATAGAATAATAGTTCCAACCAGACGCACCCACGCGCGCTCATCATTCAATTGCTAAAAATAGCACTTATAAGCCTCTACCTAAAATCGATCACATAGATCGTAAAAATAGCTCCGTTTATATATTTTTTTGCGACGCTTCACCCCTAACGTAGAAGAAGGGTGGACGGCGAGATGAAAGACCCTTTCCGACACTACAAAGCTGTCTCCTAGCGCCCCTCGCGTCAAGATGGGCTCTCGCCGGCCACGGTCAAGGGTTGATCTAAACGTGCACTTTTTGCTTAAAAGTAAACCTACATGTTGAGCATACAGTATAGAAATTGCCGCTAGAGATTTATAGTTGGTGGCTACTGTAAATAACATACAAAACAGGGCGAGCATATCATGATATTATTAATGCAATATTCCCATTAAATGCGTATACTTTCCAATAATAAATCCACGTGTATCGGACACTTGTTATAGATAGTTTAACAACAGTTATTTATAATAGATGTCAAATTTCTTAGTAGGTAATATATTCACTAATTACTCAGAAATTGCTGAACCGATTTAAATTATTCTTTTTTTAAGTAGGCGGTTGGACAACCCCTACAAAATAAAAATAAATTGTTACATAGGCTGCAGTAAAAGTATCGGGAATGGAATATTTCCACTATTCCTGTCATATTAAAATCTTTTTAATTAAAAACTCCTTGGTTTTAAAAATCGAATACCAAGGGCAAGTGCCGACGCCTGCCGGGGCTGCGGGCTGTTCGAAAGAGATACCGCGGCTCCGGAACGTAAGGGCACTGAAGGAATACGGATGATTTTTAGTCAGTAAAAGTCTGACACTCCCTTCCGCTCTACCCAGATTTTCCAACCGCAAAAAAAAAGGCTGCACTAAAAGTATCGGGAATGGAATATTTCCACTGTTCCTGTCATATTAAAATCTTTTTAATTGAAAACTCCTTGGTTTTAAAAATCGAATACCATTTGTTTATTTAAAAAAAGATTCTCGGTCTTGTCACAAGGTTTTGTCAAACTTGTTTAGTCGTTGAGAAAATGGAATTGACTCGATAAAATTCAAGAGCGATGATTTATTATGACTTTCGAAGTAGTTTCACACAAAAACAGTGTGTTGACCGGATGATTTCTGCATTTGGTAATGAAGCCCCATCCAAAACCACAATTTATCGCTGGTTTGCTGAATTTCAACGTGGACGTGTCAAACTCAGTGATGATCGACGTCAAGGTCGTCCAAAAACTGCAGTCACCCAAGAAAACGTTGATGCTGTGCGTAAGCTGATTGAGAAAGATCGACATGTGACATACCGCGTAATTCAGGCAACTTTAGACATTGGCATGAGTCAAATACAAATAATCTTGCATGAACAATTAGGTGTAAAAAAGTTGTTTTCCCGATGGATACCGCATTCGCTCAGTGAAGAGCAAAAAGCGGCTCGCGTTACTTGGTGCGTCAGAACTCTCGAAAGATTCCATGCAGGATCCTCAAATGCTGTACACAACATCGTATCAGGTGACGAATCCTGGATATACGCGTACGAACCCGAAACAAAAAACCAGTCACGAGTTTGGGTGTTCGAAAATAAGTTAAAGCCAACAAAAATTGTTCGTTCACGGAGTGTTGCAAATAAAATGGTGGCCACGTTTGTCTTCAAAACCGGCCGTGTAACGACTATTCCTCTTGAGGGACAAAGAACGGTTAATGCAGAATGGTATGCTAGCATTTGTTTGCCACGGGTCGTTTCTGAACTCCGTAAAGAGAATTGCAACCGCCGCATCATCCTCCATCACGACAATGCGAGTTCTCACACCGCACACAGAACAAAAGAGTTTTTAGAGCAAGAAAACATAGAATTATTAGACCATCCGCCGTACAGCCCCGACCTAAGCCCTAATGATTTCTATACTTTACCTAAAATAGAGAATAAATTGCGTGGACAGAGATTTTCATCACCTGAAGAAGCTGTGGACGCCTACAAAACGGCAATTTTTGAGACCCCAACTTCCGAATGGAATGGTTGCTTCAATGATTGGTTCCATCGTATGGAAAAATGTGTCAAATTTCGCGGAGAATACTTCGAAAAGCAATAAATACATTTTTAAATAGTAATTTTGTGTCACTTCCTTGATTCCCGAAATTTTCAGTGCCGCCCTCGTAAGGCTGGGATTAATAGGGAATGAAGATTTTAATGTACCTATATAAACGTTAGTAATTTAACTATTTTTACGTTATTAAGAAAGGAATGCTTCGGTGGTTTGGTCATGTAGAAAGACTGAATGAGGAAAGAGTGACAAAGCATATTTATGTTGCAGAAATTGGTAGCAGAGTTGGCAAGGGATCCCATAGACGGAAGTTAATCGGTACTAGTAGTTTGGCCTATCTTTTATATTTACATATATAAAAGATCCAAATTAATAGTACCCTCAACCAACGAGCATGTATGCATCGGTATATAAATATGAAGGAGGTGAGAACAATGAGTGCAGGATAATACCTAATTCTCATTCTCATTTTTTTATTTTCTCATTTTTGTTTCGTTTAAAAAAATGCGTAATTGAGAGTCCGTCGTCTCTGTCTATCCCACTGGGTGACAGGCGTGTTTAGATTTTCTATTTAACAACTTGTAGTTACCTTGAACTGGTGATATTCATATGATATTTAGACAACTGGAATGGGTTAAATAAAAAGTAGAATGGACTTCAAAAAAAAATCTAGGGCTTTACTCGTAATTATTCGATACACTATGAAAATAATATGTCTTAGTACTGAGTTCAGAAGCTATTATGTGAAAATTACATTTTATTTTGAATATTATGGAGTCAGTTATTTTAGTAAAAAGTTTTTTATGCCAATATTAAATCAAATCAAATAATTTTAATGCGTAGTAATAATTAAAATTGTTTTATATTTGTGCAGTATTTATTTCTCAGTTTTTATTTCTCAGTCTAATTTAGTCTTTGAAGAATGTATGAATTCTACGAACTACGCTAGCTGCCTAGAGTAACTCTGAACTTGGGGATCTTCACAAAAGAATTAAAAAAAGCCTCCGTACCTCACTCTAACGTACAACTTTACTAACACTCGTTTCCATTCATTGCTTCTCATTTGTGCAGACATAAAAAATGTACTTTCTCTGATATGAATAGTACGCTCGTAATGTGTAAAGAAGAATTAAGGTACAAAACCCGGGGGAAAGAAGCTAGACTAATTTTTTAAAAACATTAAACATAAGAATGGTTGCCAGAGCTGCGAGCCAACCAGTTGGTCGATAGGTCGCAACATTAATAAAGCTGAGCTAAAAGATTTTAATGTTTAAATACTTTCAGAGGTATAAAATGTTGAGATTTAAAATATTCACGTGCCACTTATTATAATGCCAGACATTGTTTAATTAATGCTGTCTCCCCTTATTCAACGGACAAAAAAATAAAAAAATGCCTATATTCATCAGTGGACTTTAATAGGCTATAATGGATGAGTGAATTGAATGCTTTGATACGCTACCGCGGTTTTTCATTCAAATCTTATAATATTTACGATGATTTAGAATGATAATCTTTACATGCATAATTGATACGCCGGTTAGTAATCGTGTGACTTATGAACGACTGGACTGATTGAGGTCAATTCTCACAATAAATTTGTTTTGTCGAGACGATCCTCCGCAGGATCCGATAGGTGGCGTTGTAATCAAGTTATAAGCATATATATATAATAGAAATATTGTATGTAATATATATATATATATATATATATATATATATATATATATATATAATATATATATATATATATATATATATATATATATATATATATAATATATATATTACTACAATTTTAATTTAACTCTACCTCTATCCACAATAGGAATTTCTTCTGTATCGTGGGGGCTGTTTACATAGATGAATTTCACAGGGACAAACACGCTGACTGCGTTTCCTCGCTTAATAGCTTTACTGCCTTTGAACAAGAAAATAATCAAAGATCTTATCACCAGTAGCGATGACCAGTCTCGGATACAGTTCTTTTAGGAACTTGGCTGCACGCGGAATCCGCGAACCGATAGTTACTACAGCAACTTAAATAAATTTCTCTAATTTAAGCAATTATACTCAACTAAATCTAAGAAATACCTTTTCACAGCTGTCAGATTTATTTTACTAGGCATGCCAACCAAAAATAGGTACATACAATATTCGATTCTTAAGAAATATCGATATCGATTCTTTAGAGTTGGTAATCTCTTACAGTTTTGTTTCGATTAATACCAGAATAAAAAGAAACTAATTTTATGTAAATGTTATTTACGGTGTATACGAGGGTGGATTGAAAAGTACTCGGCCTAACACAGATCCATTCAATTCTAAAAATCAAATCTACCCACATTATTTAGTTCAGTTCAGACTAGTTCATTGTGTAAAGTTCGAAACGTGTGCGATAATTAGTTGTGATTTTATACATTTATTAACAAAGTAATCGGACATAATTTCCGCGAATGGAGCAAATCGAGCAGCGTGCCGTCATTAAGTACCTCCATAAGAAGGGGCTATCATCAAAAGCCATCCATGATGACGTGGTCAGTACATTAGGCGATTGTGCTCTGTCATATTCATCCGTCAAAAAATGGATAGCAGAATTTAAGCGTGGTAGAGAGAGTGTGAAAGATGAACCCCGCTCTGGAAGGCCTTCGACGTCAACTACTGACGAAAATATTAAAAAAGTACTTGATTTAATAATGGGAGACCGCAGATTAAAAATTAGAGAGATAGCCGAGATTATAGGCATCTCTTATGAACGAACTCAAAACATCATTGTCAACGAGTTGGGTTTCCACAAGGTGTCTGCGAGGTGGGTTCCGCGACTGCTTTCAGTTGAACAAAAAAGGACGCAATTGACTATTTCACGCGACTGTTTGGAGTTATTTGAAGCCGATGCAGATGATTTTTTGAATCGTTTTGTTACTATAGACGAAACATGGGTTCATTACTGTACACCGGAAACAAAACAACAATCAAAACAGTGGAGAAGACCTGGTTCACCACCTCCTAAAAAGGCTAAGTCGATTTTGTCGGCAAATAAGGTGATGGCTTCAGTATTCTGGGACTCGAAAGGTGTGATTATGATTGATTATCTTGAAAGGGGTCAGACTATAAACTCTGATTACTACTGCACCTTACTACGTCGTTTACGAGAGGAAATAAAAGAAAAACGTCGAGGAATGCTCAGAAGAAAAGTCCTGTTTCATCAAGATAACGCCCGTGTTCACACGTCAGTACAGTCAATGGCTGAAATTCACAACTGTGGCTTTGAACTGTTACCGCATCCGCCGTATTCCCCTGATCTGGCACCATCAGACTTCTTTCTGTTCCCTAACCTAAAAAAGCACTTGGGAGGTCAAAGATTTTCGACAAACGACGAGGTCAAAGCAGCTGTAGACGCATATTTTGACTCTAAGGAAGAATCATTTTTTTTCAACGGTCTAAATGCTTGGAAGGGGAGGTGGCAAAAGTGTATTGAACTTGATGGTGATTATGTAGAAAAATAATAATATAACTTATTTAGTATGTGTTTATTTTCTTGGTTAGGCCGAGTACTTTTCAATCCACCCTCGTACTTACCTCTCTCTAATCATTCAAAACATATTCAAACAAAATATTGACACCTTGCCTCTCTGTCTTTTGTACTTTTAAGAGACTACTTTGGAAATGATGATGATGTTACAATAATAAATGCAGTGGCATTTCACTTTGTGTCTTTTATCCTTACACAACAAGTTTAAAACATCTTTCTTACTATATCGCGTTTATAAGTAATATTATAAATGCACCTACATATTATACGTGGTAGAGCCATGCTGAAGCTATATTAGTAGTATAGTTGTAGCACGAATGGGTCGGCTCGACCGGGGAAGGACCACGCTCTCACATAATACCAGCGTTAAAGAGCAGCTTAACACTGCTGTGTTTCGTGTGGTGGGTGTAGAGAACCGGAGACCCTTTTTACTGGAAAAGTGGCATTCCATCTTAATCCTCACGGGTGACAACGCATCTGCATTTTGATTCGCTAACGAGGATAGATGTAGATGTCTATAAGCCACAGCAACCACTTACTGTCAGGTGGACTGTGTGCTCGTTTGTCACGCTATCCTATAAAAAAAAATATTACTAATTACGGTAATGGTGTTTGGGGTCTATATTCATTAATCAAACAATACATGTAAAATATAGTCTGTGCAATAGCCGAAATCACTAAAATTATTTTCCATCAATTTTAAACTACCCATAAATGTTCAACTTTGTTTATACTATTTACTATTGAGTAGTGCATTGTATTAACTTACAATACCGGTGAAAACTACTAGGCAATCGCTTTTAGTTTGTTTTTACATTATTACGGTTTTCATATTTTAATTTTTAAATTATCAGTATTCCCGTTAGATACTGTAAAAATATTAGTATTGTAATCTATAGATTAGGAATAAATCGACATATATTTCATGAAGTTACGCCACAATTTGTGGTGGGCCCATACTTTATACAAAAAGAAGTTGCCTCCTTTATGCTAACAAAGTAGGAAATTATAAACTAACTTGATTCATATAATTTAAGCAATTTTAAAAACAAACATTAAAATAAACAAATAATAAATTTAAAAATGAAAAGATTCGATTATTTTTATTTTTTAACCGATTATTTAAATATTTTTTCCGATTATTCGCATAAAAATGAATTTTAATCATCCAAACACTGGTTAGGTACATAGCGATATAATTGAAACAACGTCAAGCAAAAAAGTGTACTCTAGTATAATTTTTTTATATTTTGTTTTTTTTAAAGATTGTAACTTAAATTAGTGATAAAAAACTATACATGTTGTAATGAAATATAGATTACTTCATAATTATTGGGATTTATGTAAAAGGTTATTTTAAATCGTGTGAGTACGCTTGTACAAAGTTATTGCGGAATGATTAATGTAAAACGTCAAAAGGTATTTCTTAGATTTGGTTGAGTATAATAATATATTATTAAGTGGCGAAGCTTGCGAAGTCACTTATTGATTACGTCTGTCCGTCTGTCCGTCTGTCCGTCCGTCTGTCCGTCAGTCCCACGATTATCTCGAGAACGGTTTCGAATTTTTAAATTCTGTTTTCAGCAATCGATTACTGATCACCCAGGCATCTGAACCTACTATTTTGAAACTGATTGCTCAACGGCAACCGTTAGAAACCGCTACAAAGCTTACTGCTTCGCCACTTTGCTATGCTGTTAGCTTACTAGGTTTATTAGGTTTTAAAAATGATGTCTTAATCTGGAGTTCTACAGTATTTTTTTCAAATAACCGCCAAGTTTATTTTACAAGTTTTAGTATTGTCGTTCAAATTTAATATCAGTGCAATTAATTTTGGACGTCCGTGTTCTAAATTAAGTAACCGACCTGTATCTTACTTGTGTATTGCGTTTCGCACTGGCACTAAATAAATAATATTTAATATTAATTATATAATATTAATTAATATAAAATGATATTAATTGCTTACAGCAATACTTTTAGTTGATGATACATAACAGTACATAACAGTATCGACAAACCAGTTGGCCCGAACCGTTGCACACTTTGAATTCATGAAATTGCCCTAGGAAGAATTACAGCTGAGTCAATCATCGAAGGGCAGCAGCATCAGAAGTGCAAAACGTCTGGTACTGCGATTGTCGGTCCGCCTGGTAAGTGAATCTTCTCGACAGCTGGAGAGGAGGTACATTTTTAGCAATAAACTTTAAAAAGAGAATCTAAATTTTTCTATGCACTGCTGTAAACTGGATTGGTGACTTTCTATTTCATGTTGAGTGTGAAATTAAAAATATAACTCGACAGTTGAATGTCACTTATATGTCTATGTCATGTCACATCATGTCATGTATGTGTATGTTCACTTTTACATACTCACCGATCGACCATCGGCACACAGACGAACGTGGTTATTGGGTGGTTAGAGTATATGGCTTCTAACAATACTGGTTCTGAGTTCAAATTCCAGCTGGAGCCAATATTTTTGTAAATGAAATATTTTGTTCTTTTTGAAGTGAAAACTTCTTTAAAATCGTTGTGATTTGAAACTCGGTGAAACGAAAAAACGAAACTAAAAAGAGACAAACATATACATCTATAGGATTTAGCCGACGAATGAGATAGAATACAGTATGGATACAGGGTTTCCTCTTATCTCGGTCTTAATAAATTAATAGTAAAAAATGAATGAATTATTAATTTTTATTAATAAAGAATGAATAATTTTTCACTTCTACTGCACGTGAAGTGAAGTGCACACATGTTTTATTTTTTAGCATTGTCACAATATTATGGTGAGATTATTCCCGTTTCACTTTAAACTGCAAAAGTAAGGGTGTGGTGTGGAATTCTCAGGACTTAATGCCACGTGGCATTAAGTCCTGACAACTGCAGTCGACCCTGGCTGTTAGATAATCTTGTGTGCTATATATAGCATAACCATTGCGTTTGGTACTGATAGGTTAGTACGAATAAGTGCTTGTGTTGTTAAAAGGTCTAAAATTGTTTTAAATGAAAACGAATTTCTTTTAAACCGTGTTTCGCCAAGCTTTATACATTAACACAGACGATTCTCTTATTATACAAAGTCTGTGATAACTCGTCTAGAATTCTCAAAGGTTTTGCAACGTCTACAAAGCACTCAACAAATTCACTTATTGTTAAAGTTGTGCTAAAAATTATCGACACTGAATCTGAGCAGAGGCTTTTTTTATAGGATAAGGGCGACAAACGAGCACACAATCCACCTGATGGTAATTACTTACTGTGGCCCATAGACATTTATATCCATCCTTAATTACGAATTAAAATACAGATGTGTTATCACCCGTGAAAACTAAAATAGAATGCCTACACTCACCATACAAACACAGCAGCGTTAAGCTGCTATTTCACGCTGGTATTATGTGAGAGCATTATCCTTCCCCGGTCGAGCCGACCCTGTAGCATGGCTCTACCACGTTTAGATGCGGACTTTGTAAATCTCTACATAATAATAATTGATGATAAATATTTTTACACAATTTATTTTATTTAACTTTTATGTAGATAACAATCAATTGCATAAGAGATTTTTTAAATTGCTTACATAATTTTATAACTTATCAGAGAATTCGTGAAGCTGTACATCAAAAACAATATTTTTTTTTTAAATTTAGAATTACATAATAATAGCATACATACATTTTATATGTAATATTTACAAGTATAGCTCCTTGTAAATAATTTTTAATAGTTAATGATTTCTTATATTTACGCGAACACTACACATTGAATAAAACTATTTTTACGGATTTTATCGCGTTTAATTAACTTATTTTATATTCCCGGTGTAGTATATATTTATAGTAGTAGTAGTAGTAGTGTATATTTCCGGGAAGTCTGCAGTTTGTGATCATATCCTAGACGGCCCCCGCCATTACATTAGATTTGATAAACCACAAATTCTCGCGAAAGAACATCGATTCCTGCCAAGGGTGATACGTGAGGCTGTTGAAATTAAAAAAACATTCTAATTTCAATAGAGAGGTAGGCTGGGTACTACCACCTGCTTGGGGATCCTGTAATTCATAAAATTAAAACTAAACCTAAGCATACCACTGCAATACTTCAAGACACGGTTAGTGCATTCTACGTAGATCGGACCAAAATTTTTAATTAAAAAAGCTGAAGGTACTCCGGTTTAACTCTGACATCGGGACGTCAGTCACCTCAGTCCCCCGTGACCACGGTTGCTGGAAAGCAACCGAAACGTCGGGAATATAAAATAAGTTAATTAAACGCGATAAAATCCGTAAAAATAGTTTCATTCAAGTATCTATAGTTTTCGAGATTCAACACTAACTCGAAGACTCGGTCCGATATAGTTTTGAGGCAAATTGTATAAAGTTAAATATTTTAATGCCCAAATACTCAAACGCTGCTTAATTTTAAGATGCCGTCAAGTCTCGTGCTGTTTCTATTACTTTAAGTCGAAGTAACTGTGCTTTAAGGACGGGACTAGGTAAATAATAAAGATGTTTGCAGTTCGCAGATCCTTTTAATACTGAACACACGTACACGTGATGATTAGTGATAACTGTAACCCATGCACACCTGCAATAAACTATAAATAAAGACACCTATTTACAATACAATTTCCTCTTTAGAGCATTAGGATAATTATATAATAAGAATTGGGTCCACAAGTGCTACTGTATATAAGAAGTGGGCGCGCTGTGGCCTACTAATAGAAATAAGTATGGCAGTGGTAACTATTCAGACTGACTCCTGCGCTGAAAGCTCTATTTTTTTGGATTAGGTAGTGTAAAAGAACATAGGCCTCACCCATAATTGCGCCACAGGAAGGACGTTAGCCATAGTAGTCATGCTTAGTAGACGGGTTATCAACCTCAGTTTTTTTATCATTGCTATTGAGTTGTTATTAGGCAGACGCTGCTGCCGTGAAGAGGCGACAGTAGGAAACAAATCAGGAGTTAGTTTCCTATTGTCGCCTCTTGCGACACCCACGGGACGATATATTTTCTAACACCGCCACTACACGGTGATTGCATGCTATAGAGGACAATATTCTTTATTAGTAGCTAGAGGTGGCAGCCCGAATCACGACCTAAATACTAATTGTGAAGAATAATTATTTGACAACAAAAACGAGATAAAACGTTTTTTCGTTATTGTGACACTAAAATTACGTCATACGATCAGTTGATCACATGTTACAGTTTCGTATCCGCTTTGTTGTACCAATAAAACAAAAACGTATGAAGCGGGAAATCGTCGCTGTGTCACTCTATAAAGTTTTAATTCGAGTCGCGTGCTTGATGATGATGGCGCTCACAAAGGGCACAAAAGTAATAAAGGGGTGTCGAGTGTACGCGACGCGCGACCGCCCCGCCCTCGCTCGCCAAACAACACCGAGTTACAGCGATACATCGCCGCACTGCTGCGTCCACGGACATAACTCACAAATTTGATATTTTTCCCAAAGTTTCAGTTAGTTTAAATGTGCCCATCCAATCGTTTCTATCCAACGACAGAACGGCTTTTTATTTCCCAGCGGTTGTGTTAACGTCTCGATGGTCAGAGAGCAAAGAGCGCGGGCGGGTGGACACTAATCTCAAAGAGACAAGTCAAAGTGAAGCGTGCAAATTCGAGGCCGAGCGGGAACAATAAAACTGCAGGTGGACCGCAGCCGCCCCGCGCTCCCGACATTAAAGGGGAGCTCGCGATACCATACAAAAGCCCTAATGAGACAAACCCGTGGCGTAATCGAGGCGACGGAAAAAGATGAGACCCGAGAGGTACGAGGCAAATTTTAATAATTGTCAAAGCGGCGGCGCCGATCAAACGCGCCCCGCCCGCCCTCGTCCCGCGCGCCGCCCCAGCACCTGTGACGTGTGCTCACCGCGGGCCTCATTAGCGCTGCCGATCTAATGCAACTTCGAACTCGCCCGGCGACGTCTAATTAAACTTAAACAGAGTTTCAATTTTACGACTGAAAATTTTAATACGCAAAGCCGTCGCCGCGGAGAGCCCGCAAAGGAGGCACGTTCAAAGGCGACGCCGTGCACGTTTTCGCTGATATTAAATGTGTTGACAATTTAATTTTTCATTTCCTCTAGGCGCGGGGAGGCGGGCGGCCGGGGCGCAGCGCTCCTTTGACGTCGCGATATTGTCTTTGTGAGACGCGTGGGGTGAGGCGGCCCGCCCCGACCGAGACTTTGTCGCAATACAATGTGTATCAATAAAAACTTAGGATTGGCTTTTAGTGGTTGCACTTACGCTTTGTGAGGCAGCGGGTTCACCCTTTGACATTATATATGCGGCGGCGTGTGTGTGTGTGTGTGTGTGTGTGCGCCGGGAGCCGCAATATCGCGAGACGAGCCGGCGCCGAGCCTTCGTCGAGCTGTCTTATTAATATCAGAATCGCATTGATATAGCGGCGGCGCAGCGCGGCGGCCTGCTACGCTCGCCTAATGAACACCCAGCAAATATCAAGTCGCGTTCATTTCGATACCATAGTGCACGCTCTCTATATTTGTTGGCATGTCGCAATGAATTCAATTTTGCATGTATTAGCCTCATACTATTTATTGAAATTTCGAACTCAATAAAGTTTAAAAATTTATTCTATGTTTTTTTTTTATATGATAAGGGTGACAAACGAGCACTTAGTCCACCTGATGGTAAGTGGTTGCTGCGGCCCATAGACATCCACATCTATCCTCTATTACAAATCAAAATGTAGATGCGTTGTCATCCGTGAGGACTAAGATGGAATGCCTCATTTCCTGTAAAAAGGGCCTACGGCCACCTGCACTCACCAAGCGAAACGCAGAGGTAAACCTCTACTTCACGCTGGTATTCTGTGAGGTCGTGGTACCACCCCGGTTCGAGCCGGCCCATCCGTGCGACAGCAAAAGCTGCCGCGTGGCTCTACCACTGTTAAAATACAGTCATTTCCATACAGAAAGAATTTTGCATTTCTGTAGTATTTTGTTACGACTCTCCAAAAGTTTTGTTAAATTTCTTGGATATAGTTAGTTCATTTTGAGGGTTCATTGCCTCAAAAGGAAAAAACGAAACATCTCGATTTTGATACTCTCAAATTCACTCATCAAAATCTATTGAGTACTACTTCCCTTTGCCCGAAATGCATGAAATTTGACAAGAAAAAAATCATCAATTTCTAGTTATAAGTATCACATAAAATAATATTTTTATGCGATTGTATGGAAAAATATATTTTCCACTGTAAAACTAAGTTTGTCCTTAAATCCGACTTAACTTTATGTGAGAGGAATATTCGGTGCATACCTTTCCTATGATTCTTGTGATGTATGAACTATTTACAAACATAATTAAGTTAATTCGAAAGCCTTAGCGCACGAGTTCTACTCGCACTTGTCTAGTGTTTTAGAAATTATAACATTACTAACTGTACTAGGTAGTTGGACATCTATTCAGTTTAGGAGTCCGTCTGGGCGGGACCCTTTTACACATTTATGCTGCGAAGCATCTGTGCCCCACCCACTGCCATATTTCGGTTGGAGTGCTAAGAGAAGCAATATAATTACTGGCTGTGAAGCATTCGATCTTAGTCCTCAAGGGTGCTGACACACATGTGGCCTTTATTTTATGTGGTTTGCGCATCATCATTTAAATTTATCTTTTACTGTCTTATAAAGTCCTTCGTGAACATAAGCCTTTTAGAAAATGAATCAATGTTCCAACTGAGGTGCATACATCTAGCTGTGGGGCTTAGACTGTCACTTTAATAACTTTACTGGTTACATAGTAAATCTAATAAATTATATTATCTAAACAGTGCTTCTAGAATTGGTGATCTTTGACCGAATTCAGCTGTTTATTTTTACGAATTAATTTTTACTCTTACTTTACGCTTAATAGTTACTCTAACGCGTGGCTCACAGTGCTGAAGATATAATATGTAGCCACTATGCATTAGCAGAGTGAGCAGTTATTTTTCTCAAGTGTAATATAAATATATATTTACATTTTGATGGATTTGCAATCGTAAAAACTTATTTTGCTCCTGTGTTTGATGTCTACACGGCAAAGGTACATATTTCAAAAACTGATTTAATACAGTTTTTTTAAAGGCATCGATCGGCCTTTGACCGGTATTACGAGATTGGGACAGTGCACATGGAAAATATTATGCCCCGCCGGAGGGAGCCCGGCTGACCAAAAAGAGTTCACATTTTTTAATAAATTTACCTGTTTTAAAAGTATGTTACTATCGAGATTAAGGTGTAGAGCGTTGTTGTCAGTTGTCAGCGGCCGATCAAAGGGCCACATCGGCCAATCGCAATCGCTGGTTCCGCATCGCTCCGCCTATTTTCACGGCCACGTGCGTCGCGCGCACGCGGATCTCTAAAAATATGACAGTTGCTCGCCAGCCGCCACTGAGGACGGAGATCTGGCGCCTTTTGCTCGAAAATTTGAACGATATTGTGAATAGTTACCCGTGAACTTATTTATTACTAATAAATATTTTGTGTAAAATATTTAGGATGTACAGTGCTTTCTGTGTTAGTTTGTGTGATAAGGATTATGCAGTAATCGGATTTCATTAATTGATTCGTTCAGGTATAAAATTTGAACTTTGAGGAACTTTATCATATGGTGTGTGTTTTAGGTTAAAAGTCAGTTTGGCGAAGGCGACATCCCCCAACGGTACGCACGCATTGTCTTGAGGGACTCTTAGAGTCCTTGCCTCTAATGTTTATTAGAATGGCCCCATTGTTTAGGCTCGTTCCCTTGTCCCCATTGTTCCCGTGTTAGTTGCTAGTTAATTTTATGTGTACGGATTTATTGTTTCTGTTGCTTTACGATGCTTTAGTTGTTTTTGTTTCGCCAGTTGACATTGTTTGATTTTGTCGCCGGCGAATTTGAAGTGCCCCTTGTGTAACAAGCGATTTCTAGAGTTATGCGTGCTTTTATTATTTTAATGTAGATGTAATATAAGGTCGTTACATTCTTAAAAAATATTGTGTCAATACATTATTTAAGCTTTTTCGAAATAGAGCTTAAAGCGGATTTATCAAGCGTTTTAAGAAAAGACATCAACGCGCGCGTAATGTAAAAGACAACGTAAAAGAAGTAGCTACATTTAATAAGATTTCATATTACGATTATATTATCTTTAAGACATGTGATTAATAACTCAATATAAAAACAATGACTATTAATAAATTTATTTAATAAAATAAGTTAAAAAAAAACATTTTATTACAATTACAATTTTATTCACAGATATTGGCTCTTACTTCTAAAGTGTGGTTGGAAAATTGATATTAATTATTTTTACAAAAAAAAATATTTAAAATTTTTGCTTAAACTATTACCTGACATGTTTTTGCAGCTTTATGAGTAGTTTGTCGAGAATAGATGAATTCTTCTTTGAACGCACTTTACTGTTTCTTCGGAATTTAAATGAAAGTTATCTTAACTTCGAGAGTGTAGATCTGTTTGAGAAATTTCTGGATAATATGGTGAATGAAGAAGGGTCTCCAGCTTTAACTCAGCTGATGCACAACGTCTTTTGTGCAGTATGTGGCCTGTTGTGTGGACTGCACTCTTGTTGTAATAAGAAATGGCGCAGGGCTCACCAATCCGTGTTGCTTAAGTGCCAACTTCTGCATCATCATCATCATCATCATTACAGCCCTTCACAAGTCCACTGCTGAACATATCATCATCATCATTACAGCCCTTAACAAGTCCACTGCAGAACATAGGCCTCCCCCAAGGAATGCCACAGAGCACGGTCCAATGCCACCTGCATCCATCGACTTCATGCATGTCTTACTAGGTCATCACTCCATCTAGTGGGGGGTCGCCCTACACTTCGCCTGAAAAACGACAACTTTACAACTTACAACTAGTTCATGATCATTTATAATTCTTGACAATAACGTTCAGCAGCAACTGTGGCATCAGATGGCAAGAAGCTGTAAGAATTACATTGTTAGTAGACTATAAAACTGTTACCATAAGCTAAGTCATATCAATTTCTTGCTCCGGCGGCCACGAGGTTAATTTATGAGATCACAATATTCCATTATTAAAGTGATTGAACCAATATTGCACAGTTCTTTCATTAGTAATGTTAGGTTCATAATATACGTCATTGATATTGAATACCGCCAAGATACTGCGAGATATCTTGCCATGTACATGGTTATAAAGGCGTGTAGTGGCAGTTAAGAATATCCACTACCCCATATCTTCCCGTGGGTGTCGTGAAAGGCGACAGTGGGAAACAGGCAGGAGATGGGCAGCAGCATCTTCCTGATAACAGCAATATCCCAATAAAAGAAACTGCGGTTGCCAACCCGCTCGCCAAGTATGGCAACTATGGCAATATACCCCCCAATTAAAAAGTTACGCATTCCTTGGGGGAGGCCTATGTTCAGCAATGGACTTATGAAGGGCTGTAATGATGATGATGATGATGATGGTTATAATATAGCGGGATTGCAGCGAAAACAAAACCCTACGAAACAATAAAAGTAGGTACTGATTATGATAAAGGAATAACATGCCTTGAAAATAAAATTTGTAAACATATCAAGCTACAATCAAGTATGTATATATATTAATAGAAAAATATTCCTCTGGCATCGTCGGTTCTTTATTCTATTATTTTTTAAATTATTATAAGCCAGTGCTTTGACTACAATCCCACCTGGTAGAAAATGTCGATGAAGCCTTAAAGTAATTACCGTTTATTTCTTTCTTTCTTTGGTATCTCACTGATTTCTGCAGCAACGAAATCTTCTGCTTGTTATCCTAGACCTCTGCACTGCGTAGGTGCTTTGGAATTCCGTATGCCGATAGCGAACCTCTTGGAAATTAGTAACCTTAAAAATGTGCGTAGTTTCTTAGTAAAAGTGTATATTACATATAATGTCTAATATCTTACCTTTTCTGATTAAACACATCGTTTTATATGAGAATTTGAAAATATTATAGCACTCAGGCATTAAAACCTGTAATTTAACATCGATTGTGATTAAAATTCACGACTCTACATGCACTGATATTATTACTGATTCACGCGTACCTAATCATAGCAATCTTTTATTTATGTTTAAACGCGAATATTAAAGAAAGCTATATACTGAATGAATTAATAAAACTATAACAGGAGTCGTGGAATTCGGTCGCATCGAGCATCCTACATTTCATTAACCTATCCGGAACCGTCGCGTCGCTTTATCCTCTCACATTACGTCACGCGTCACATCCCGCTGCTGATTTAAACGAATTCGGTACCTTAAAACTGAATAAAATATCATCATTAGCTACATTATCGCATCACCTCTGTCCGCTGCAACATTATACGGAGGAAAAACCCCCTCATGAAAACGTAATGCTAAAAGGTGAAACCGGTTGAAAGGGTGCGCACGCGGCGTCTTTGAGCCTCGTCAGTGTCTCCGAGAAAAAGGATCCGCTGTGCTAATTTCCAAACTCGGTTTCGCACAGATAAGGATAGAGTTGGGAGGAAGGTGTCTTTGATGTAGCCGCCCGGCCCTCTGACTCCGGGGATGAGAGCTTTCAATGAAAGGATTTTTTTCATCTTCTTTCCCTTTGTACTTAATTTAAATTTCGTTTATATCAATGCTACGAGTTTCCTTTTGGGTGTGTTTTCTCTTTTACTTTGTCGCGTTTATCCTCTTCAATTTGTTATATTCGAGTTCGCTTTGTAATTAAATTTAGTGTTCGTAATCTGTCCGTTTCGTTTTTTTATCTTCACTTAAAGTCCGCCTACTACCGGTGTAATTGCAATTTACAAATTAGGTGCCTCTTGGATTTTTTTAACGAGTACATATAATAATGTATACAATGTTTTACCTTTTTGTAACTTTTAGCATATTATCTTTGTCTTTATGTAAATTACAATATATTTTCTTTATTCTAGTATTTTTTCTTTTTTATAAAACTGAAGTGACAAACGAACTTACAGTTCATCTAATTGAAAATGACTACTGCAACCCCAATAGGAATTTAACAGTTTCCCTCTCAGCGAAAGAGACAATAGTTAAATTATTGAAATGTTCATATATGATTTATCGGATAGGGAAAGGGTTACTATGGTATTTATGAAATATGCTATTTCATTTTTATAAAATCACAAAAATGGAAATCTAGACCCAGATGTCCACGTACTGCCTGCTTTGCAATGAGCAAGTTGATTATGTAAGTGCTCCGTTCGTTAGTTTTTCATCAGTTGTTTCGGTGCCCGGGGCTGCATGTCCTTTGTCCTAAGTTTCGTCGTGTTAAGAGGCCGGCACAAAGTTGCCTCCAAAGCACACCCACGCCACAAAGACACGAGCCGGCTCTTTTTACTTTTAAACATCAAAGCGATAAAACTCCTTTGATCTCAAACAAGTAATCAATAAATAACCAATTAGCTGGAGCGCAATGTTTTTTCCAGAAATGTCTAATAAAAAAAAATGTTTTTTCAAATATTGTTTCAAGGATCAAATAATGACAACTAATTTTATCTTAATTCCTTTTGATACAAACAAATGAAAGACAGATATAAAGCTTGTATTCAGTCGAGTATTAATTTGGATTCGACTATTGTGCCGGTACTTTATTTGTGGGGTGTATTGTGAAGGCGTCGCAAGACAAAGAGTTTGTCGCGGGGAGTGAGTTGAAACACACGAACGTTTCCCGCGGCGGCGGCACTCACAAAGGCGCCACTTTGCGGAGTCGTCTTTGACTTTGACTCTCGGGAGTGTGTAACCTAACATTAATAACCTACTAATAGCTCTCCTCGTTCAAACTCATTCACGTCTACTAAATCAAGATGGTATTTATGTATTGATATCTTAGTTTTGTTTTGAACCGATATACTATATAATTCTTTCATTTGTACGAGTAGTTGCTTCGTCACACTTGAAACTCCACGCTCTCGCAGGCAGTAACGGAACAATGATTTAATTTTTTTCACATAATTGTATTAGTGACAGTTTAATTAGCGCGGCTTTCATCGGCGCCGCTTTGAGTTGAACGTTTCAAATAGATTTCACAAGAAGCACTTACAAAGAGAGCACCCCCCTAATAAGTACTGAAGAGTCCTCGCACGTGTTTATCAAAGACAGCCTTTCGTTACTCACCGTCTGAATGGCCTCAAAAGAAACTCGTGTAAAATGCTCCACAAAGTGCTGTATCAAAGGGGAAGGCGGGCGCAAATATCTGTTTCGTAAACTAGTAAAAACGGAGCTCACAAAGGTACTGCGTACTCGCGGCAAATTAGGCGGAGTTAAATACGAGTGCCGCTCTCGCAAACGTATAACTTTGAAAGTGACTTCGCGCTCATTATTTATGTAAGACGTCGTAATCGTCAAAAGATCCCTGGGATTTATTTTTGACAATATGAGCCGTTCGGTCCGAACGCTTGCTCGCGTGCGCGGCTCGCATATGTATCCATTTAATGCTCAATTCCCATATAATTTAACTTTGCGATCAAAGCGAAATTTTGCAAAGAGCTTCCCGACGGCGGCGGGCCGGGAGGCGGTGCGAGTGGGACGCCTACATCGGAGTTGTCGAGATCAAATGCTGGGCCAAATTAGTCACTCTCCGTCTCTCTATCTCAAAGCCGATCCGTAGCAAAGTTTGCGCGAAGATGACATCAAAAGGAAACCACACACCGGGGTGGCGCCTCCCGTCGCCCCCGGCCCCATACTTAAATCCGCCGTGTCTCTCGCTGTCTTATTGACACGCGACTGACAACTTGCAAGTCGCCAACGCCGTACTCTGTTTCAGGAGCTCGCTTTGCCGGAGTTATTTAGTTAATTAATACGGCATGTCCTATCCCAACTCCCGCTAGACTGATATACACTTACACGACTCAACTGCGAAGAAACTTTAATCCCACGTCCATGTCTTCTCGGCGATGTCTTTAATTACGTACGTTGTCGGACTAAAATTGCTATAACAATTTCAAAACGTAGTAATAACATGTCATAAGCATGTATACTCTTTTTTGTTTCGTTTTAAAAATAATTTTTCTATTTTATCTTTAAAATATATAAAGTGCTTTTGTTTGACAAATTCATCACGGATCATTACATTTTTGAATTAAATCAAAGTGTGAAACAAAATTACGTAAGACAATCAGGTTCCCCGAAGTTTTGGAAACCTTAGCAACAAAGTGTTAATTTCAAAATTTCTTGCGAAGGAAAACGTAGTTGTATGTTATTTCTTAAGATTGAATACGAGCAACCAACTTTATTATATTTTTTCGACTGATGAAATTTCTCAATTATTACACTGCCTTTTTAAAAGTAGGGCTGTAATATTGTATTTGTAATTATTTAATATTACTTGTTTTAAACAAAGTTCTAAAAAAACGTGAAACCTAGACGAACCTTCACACATAATTTGTTCTCGTGTCCAGATCTAAATGTATTGTTTAGGCTCAATGCCAATATTTCTATACCGATAGCTCAAAAATTCTGTTTTATCACAAATATTGGGGACACAGGACTTTCGATTTAGTGGATAGGTACTCTACGAGTGGTTAGAGCATTTGGTTGCTCGTAGTATATGCACCACTATTACTGTCATAACAAACTATACCATTAATCCAATCATTACTACAACAATCCCAACTGTGGGTAATACACAGCACTAGTATTGCAATCGCGTCATCGTTAAGTATTTCGTCTAGGTACGTGTGGCGACGACGCATTATTATCAAACAAAAATTTCCGCTCATTGATTTTTTAATTTAATTACCTACTAATAATACATTATGTTTAATAACTTAATGTATTATTAGTATATAATATATATATATATATATATAGTAACGATATATTCTCATTCTCTCAGTACCTATCGGAATGGCAGACTTCTCGAAACTCAATTGCTAGTCATATTTAGTAATATATTATAAAGTACCAGCATATCGCCATGATGTAAATAGTAGTATTTATATAGTTTTTACCATAATACATTATTCTGCTTCATGTGCGTCGATTTCTTGCAGATAAATAAAATTCGGCATGGTGATATTATGCAGTTACTCAAAATACAGACATGTTAAAAAGGGGATAATATGTTAACTTTAAGAAACATAAATATTTTTCTGGGTTCATAGCGTGTGATGTTTAATTTAAACTTCTTTGCCACACTTTACAAAGATCTAGAAAAAAAATCCCGAATATTATATAATGAATCCCACAATGTGGACCCGTCAAGGGGCGATGTGGTCCAATTATAAATAAATATTATATTACTGTAAAAAGTCCTAAGTAAATTCGGAGTGTACATATAAAAGTAGTGTATAAAAATACCAACAATATAAGTATGCAGATAATAACAGGTGTATATTATCAAATAACAAACTGAAGCCAACTGATCTGAATGCATCGATACAAAAATGCCAGGTCGTGGAATCTGACGGCGCTGCGTTTACCATCGGTCGGCCAAGGCGTTTGAAGGCAAGGCGACGCGGCGTAGGCATTGTACCTTCGAGTTTACGGGCTCCTAATTCCTGGAAGGGATGGCGATCTGTCTACCTACGCGGGTGTCCTTTAGTGACGTCATAAGCAGGCCTGTCGTAACCCGAGTATTGCTACTTCGATTGATTCCATACGTATGCGGTGATCCATCGGGAATCCATCCATTATAGATTTTTGCTTTTTAAATTAACATTACTTTGTAATATAATTTAGTTATTAATAAATTACTAATTCTATTCTATAAATTAAGACTGTTTGATAAATGATCACAATTTTAAATTCCCATGAAATAATACCTTCTAAGTTAATAACTTTTGAATTAGTGTAATATCCACCAATAAACCTTTGTTTATGTAGTTTGCTAGTGTGGTATCTAAATTAACGTAAATGATAAGTAGTTAAGCATTTTGACAGTTCACAAGTCTAATTACAAACAGGATTTCGATGGCAACACTGATTGAATTTTCTCTAACTGAAATTTGATGTAACTAAAATGTTGAGAGTCCGTTATTTGATCTTCTATATAAATAAAATTGAAAGTCATAATATCACAAAATGTAGTATTCACATACTACATTTCGGAACTTCTTTTTACTTTGAAATGTTGGCTGTGTAAATACTTAGCTTTAGCTGTTGTACTACGTTCACGTGTTAGATTGCGATTTAAAAGTTACTAGAAACAACTGAAATTTTTACAATTTACTTTTTACACATTTGGCAGAAATATAGATACTTTTGATAAAATAATATTTAAATTTAAATAAACTTATAAAACACGCATTGACCATGAGCATTGATATGCTTCCAGAGAGAATTATCTTGTTGATCCTTAATATTAGTTATTAAATTATGATCTTGTCATCAGTCCTTGATACGAGTGCATATTTCCAAGTCAATCGGTCGTCTACAAGTTGGTGAAAATTGCATTAAAAGATTCCGTTACATAGATAGATAAATAGATACACGCGAAGGTAATATTAAGTCTTTATAAAGGCAATAAAAGTCTTCATCTACCGATTTCAAAAAGGACAAGGTACTCGAATCGACTGTATTTTTTTTATGTTTTCTTTTTTTATGTGTGTTATCTCATAATTGTTTTTAAGGTCAACCGATTTTGATGATTCTGTATTTGATTATTTGAAAGCTGGTGCTTCTCATGTGGTCCCATATAAATTTAAATAAGGTCTGACCAGTAGCTTTTGAGTTATCCTTAATAATAATTCAAGTCGGTTGTACAAATTTTTTTATTTGTACTTTACACTTGTTTTACTTCAATACGTCAATATATGTACGTGGTAGAGCCACGCTGCTATATTAGGAATTTTTGATGTAGCACGAATGGGTCGGTTCGAACCACGCTCCCACAGAATGCTACGAGTAGCATAAAATAGCATCTTGATTCTGTTATGTTCCGTGTGGTGTAATGGTAAGAACAAGATAACCTTTTTACTGAAAACTAGGCATTACATTTGGTTCCCAGGGGGTGACAACGCACCTGCATTTTTATTCTTAATCGATGATAGATATGGATGTCTGTGGGCCACAGCATTCATTTACCATCAGGTGGAATGTGTGCTCGTTTGTCACCCTTATTCGATAAAGAAATTCGAATCGTATTAAATTCTATATTGCATTGAATTATATAGGGGGGGCTTAGCTAGTTAACTTCAAGCAATATTTTACTACGAAATAAATATTATAGCATTTTCACTTTTTATATCTTTTTTATTAAATTGTTAAATAAAAACAACATAACAAAAAAAAACAAATAAAACTTCCTATTTGGATGTAGGTAATATTTCACTCGCAAAATTAAAGTATCAATTAGATTCGCTCACCGAAACCTTAAAACATATTATTATATATTACTGAGTTCTGTTAGTCTTGGTGTACGTACAACGGGTGAGGGTTTTTTTTTCACAATGGCTCCACGACAGATTGCCTCGCACTGTTTGCTCTCAGCATTAAATAGTAAAACGTATGCATCCTTAAACATTCATAGCTAAAATGCGTGCCTCTACGAGGAAATCGAACGGGAGCAGCGGTTCTATGCATCCATTTTTAAAAGAAAAAGTTACAATGATAATTTGTACAGAATTATTAGATTAGATTCACGCTTTTTTACTCATCTTTTTATGTTATTTGATTAAGATCTGCTTGAAGAATACTAGAACAGTTTTTTCTATACTGGTTGTGTCTAAAACTTATCCCGTTAACTTTAAATTTTATATTACTCCAGGAGCTTTGTGTATTGCAATGAAACCAAGATTGTACTGGTACCAGGGCGCTATCTATCTTTCTTGGTCAATTTTTAATTTTATATTAAAAAAATATATGTCCGTAAAGTAAAATATATCTCGGGCCTCGGTAGTGCCACATAGAAGTTTTAAGGTCTCGTCGGGTACAACAGGCCCTGGACCTATATTTTCTCAAAGCGATTTTTTTTTATAGGATAAGGGTGACAAACGAGCACACAGTCCACCTGATGGTAAGTGGTTGCTGCGGCCATAGACATCTACATCTATCCTCTATTACAAATCAAAATGTAGATGCGTTGTCACCCGTGAGGACTAAGATAGAATGCCTCATTTCCAGTAAAAAGGGCCTCCGGCCACCTGCACTCACCAAGCGAAACGCAGAGGTAAACCTCTACTTCACGCTGGTATTCTGTGAGGTCGTGGTACCACCCCGGTTCGAGCCGGCCCATCCGTGCGACAGCAAAAGCTGCCGCGTGGCTCTACCACTGTTATGATTTGTAAACCCTAACTTTCAGTCTAATACTGTTTGAAATCTTAAACGTTCAAGCTGTGTAATAAAATTATCTTTAATAAGATTGAGACTTGTAGTATTCTTATATAAAAGTGTTTATACATAGTTCGAAATGGAATCGACTTTGTTTTATATATAGTTCATAACTTTGAAGAATGAGACTCAAATGATTTGATTACTGCTAATAGTATAGATACGAATGTTGGCGCCGTGCTTCAATATCGGAGGCTCGGAGACCAGCCAAAATTACTAGTTCTTTTATATTTATATGTCTTTAAAGTGCTTAAAATTTTTCATCCATGGACTGTATATAAGACGTAACAAAAACTATTGCAATAATATAAAAAAATACTACAAATTGTTGCTATTTCCATACACGAGGAGTAAGATTATTGCTTCGGCATCCTATAAAGAAAAATATATTATCTACAAGTACATATCTTGCGTGCTTGGTTTTGAAATCTTCTATTCAGCGAATTTTACTTGCAACATCCAGTCTTCGTTAACTTAATTATTTCTTTATTTACACGAAGGTCTATGTTGATCCGTAATTAATTGTTTTGTTCAGTTATTAATTCGATTTTATATATCATATCAACAGACTATTTTCACAATTTCGAATCGAGAATGTAAATGGAATCTGTTAAAATGGTTTAATGAAATCAAAGTGCATCTTAAAATAAGTTGTAATAAGTATATTTACGATATTATTTCTTTTCGCAAATATGATACAAATACACATTTAAAATAAAAACTAAAATCATTCCAGCGGCGCTGGGCACTTGCAGCACAATAGTTTCTTCCTCGTCGTTTCACTTTCATTAACAATCCATCAATCATACCTCTGCTGTTTGATACGTCGCGCTCGTACCATTTGATATTCTGCTTCGTTGCCATCATTCAACTTTTTGTACTGTATTGCACTCATAATATGATTATAATTTTCTCGCATCTGCCATGCCTTTTCGACTATCTTTAGAAATTTATACTTTAACTTTGCGCGTGTTAGGTCGAATCTGGATTGTAGGTGAGTTCTGTAGAGCAAGGCATCGGCTTCCATTGAGCCGGGACCGGTTTTGAGGAGGAATGCCGCTGTGCGAGCGGCTTTTTGCTTTGGACGCTTCGTACGGCCCACGCGGTCGAGCTAGGCCGTCGGCTCGCCGGCGCCAGCGCTTCCCGCCTTCGTACCCGATGCCTGATAAAGGACAACTTGCAAATATTTGATGTTATTTTATATTTGAAGCGCTGCCTTTCATGCCTCGGCGCTGTTGGGTCGCCTTGTATTTAGTTCGAGACTCGGTTTTACAATGTTTGTCACGCTTTCGTTGCTATGCACGTGATGTCGCTTTTCGTTCTACTACACTACAGCTTCTTCTATGCTTACCCTACTTAAAGTTAAAGTTAAAAGTTACAGCCTATATACGTCCCACTTCTGGGAACAGGCCTCCTCGTAAATATTTTTTATTAATTTTTAGAAATATTTTTATTCTTAATTCTCAGACATGCATACTTATTTCCTCATGATGTTTTCCTTCACCGCTGAGCACGAGGTTAATCAGCACTTAAAATTGCAATTAACAATTTCATTGGTGCCGGCGGGGTTCGAACCCGGGTTGCTCGCGTACTGTGAAACCTACAGTGATCGATAACCATCTGAGCTACCACGACTCTCTCACCCTACTTAACAAAAATTATTAATGACTGGTGCTACAAAAACGATGACGTATCTGTATTTTTTGAATGAGTATTTTTGGAAATGATGTCAGAAATTTATAAACTCACAAAGCACATCATATCAAATTATAGCTTGGCCTTAGGTAATTCCTTTACGTGTATTATGCTATAAGGATAAAATATAGAAGTTGTAAGTTGTTAGGTTGTTGTGACAGAATTTTTTTTATAGGAGAGGGGGCAAACGAGCATGCGACTCACCTGATGGTAAGTGACTACCGCCGCCCATGAACAACTGCAACACCAGGGGAACCAGGGGAATTGCAGATGCGTTGCCGGCCTTTTAAAAAGGAGTAGGCGTAGGAGTAGAATACTTAAAAGTAAAAAAACAATAATAAAAACTAAAAAACTACTTCAAACAACTAATAATAATTCCCCATTCTGCAGAGCTTTCGGGCTTCTGGGCTTTAACTCCTCTATACAATAGGTATGTCTTCGCACATACTTTTGAGTGGACTAAGGAATATCCTTCTAACCATCCTTCTAACCCTTTCTCCAAATGTCTATTCCACTCCTGAAGTTGTATATAACCAATTTAATAAAAAAATAAATATCAAAATCGGTTCACAATTGACGAAGTTGTCCTATTGTAACATTTATTTCAGTTAACCTCCTCCTTTTTTTAAAGGTGGTTTATAACAAATATGTCTATGGAATCTATCTATAGCCTCCGCTATAGATTGCCTTAATATCATCCCCCACATATTTGCCATAGTTGCCACGCTTGGCAAGCGTGTTGGCAACCGCAGTATTTTATTTTTAGTCGTTATTAGGAAGACGCTGCTGCCCATCTCCTGATTTGTTTCCCTTTGTCGCCTCTTTCAAACACCCACTTGACGATATGGGGTAGTGAATATTCTTATGCCATTCCACGATAAAAGTATAATAATTATAATACTTAATAATTTTATTTGTCAACTCGAACAAATGGTTTATAATTTTTATCTGTCCTCTGAGCTTAGAGAATTGATTACCTGTACCCAGTAATCCATAGTTTTAAAATTAACCTGCATACAGATCCCTAGCTATCAAAACAACCGGCCGCTAGCATAACCTCCGTCTCCAAACAAACTTGTTATTGTGGTTGGACAAACAGTGGAGCGGACGCGGCCGCGTCGAGAGCGCGCGGAGAGCTACGCAAATACGCGGAGATCATCTGACGCCATTAGCTTATTGCACTGATGCCCTATTATTTATGCTTATGGTAGCAAACTACAAAACAGGTATAAAGTTGTGTTGTCAATACAATATAAAATGACACGTTGGTCTTCACACACTACCAAACTCCTTTTTTAAATGCGATTTTACGTGTTAAAAAAAATTACAATTTCATATATCTAATACTCAGTGTATATTGATTTTGAAATTTTTCCCGTAGTATTAAACAGTAAAAAAGAAATTTTAAATCAAAATCCTCAGCATCAGTTTGTATATGTTGCATGTCTAAAGTATTTTATGAATGGTTTCGTTTCGCACATTATTAAGGACAGTTTTTCGTATCAGCTTTATATCAATTTATAGAGTTTGTAATCAAAGGTTTTCTGAATTACTGAATTTAATAACACTATGGAGCTCAGAACTAGCATTGTGTGCGTCTCTCGGGATTCAATTCGTAACATCGTTAGTAGGGCCAGGGGATGGAGGAAGTTTTTATTCCCCATTTACAATCATTCATCTTGCGTTTGTAGTTGTGGTGATTACACTTCCATTGGAGGCTGTACAATATAGTATTCTACGGGCTGTGCAAACCCAACTGTAGTATTAATTATAGCACTATAAGTACTTACTTATTTAATTTTTTTTAATAGAATTATGGTAACAAACGAGCACACAGTCCACCTGATGGTAAGTGGTTGCTGTGACCCATAGACATCTACATTTATCCCCCATAAAGAATCAAAATGCAGATGCGTCTTTAGCCGTGAGGACTAAGTTATTTTATTTATTAGAGTTAATTTATTTACGTATTTATTTATTTAATTCAACAATGATCTGGATCGTATATTAGCTATAAATAATTACTATAAATATATTTAAAAAAAATTTTTTTTGTTCCAGGATGACATACTCCTCATATACGGCGCCGTTTAGCTGACTCTAAAAGTAAGTGCCTTGCCGCATATCTTGGAATAATGAGCAGTATGTAATGGTTTCATGAAATACTAAATGCAAAACTAGTTGCGTGTTTATAGCTTATATTACTATAAGATATTTGTTTGTGATGCATTAAAGTTACTACTCGAGTATCGAAGTTTAATGAACGATGGTGTGTGGAAGAAGAAGTGTGAGCGTAAAATGAATGCCGTAGAAATGCGGACATTAAGAAGTTTTAGAGGTGACTCTGGATGATAGGGTAAGAAATTGTGTGATAAAAGAAAATTGTGGTTTGCAAGTTGTTGTTTTTTTTATATGATAAGGGTGACAAACGAGCACACAGTCCACCTGATGGTAAGTGGTTGCTGCGGCCCATAGACATCTACATCTATCCTCTATTACAAATCAAAATGTAGATGCGCCATCACCCGTGAGGACCAAGATGGAATGCCTCATTTCCAGTAAAAAGGGCCTCTGGCCACCTGCACTCACCAAGCGAAACGCAGAGGTAAACATCTACTTCACGCTGGTTTTCTGTGAGGTCGTGGTACCACCCCGGTTCGAGCCGGCCCATCCGTGCGACAGCAAAAGCTGCCGCCTGGCTCTACCACTGTTAAAACCAGTTAACCTGTTGTCACCAGAATAAAGAAAAAAATGATTCAGCTTGTTTGGATACGTAGAAAGACTGAATTTGGAAACTGACAAAGGGGATGTCCGGTGCAGAAGTGAGTAGCAGAGTCGGCTGTGGCGTCTAGATGGATGTTTATCAAACAAATTGGGGATATATTGAAGATGGACAAATTAAGAGTACCCTTAACCGACGTTAAACCATAGAAGGAAGCTCTCCTGTATTGTAGAGGCGATTTACAGGCATAAATTAAATTAGAAACTCAGACCTGAAACATTTATTTATAGGCCATCCATATACTTTTGTTACGCGGGAATGGAACCTACAGCCCGCAATACCGTAGCCGCTTAGCCGCTGTGCTACCGCGTCAAGTAGATATATAAGTCTTTTTCATAACCAAAATCCATCAGTGGTCTAAAACCCGCTTTATCAGTCTGTAACAGTGTAATGATTGATATGATCTGCCATTATGCCAGCACTTGGCATACGAATCGGCGATCGCGATACGTGATAGCTCGCACCCTAGACTTGCCACTTAGGCACGGGTGCAGTGTAGCCAGCTTCTCGGTTATGCACAAAGCAAAGGATAAGAGGAATTTGCCAGCGTCTGTCCTCCTATCCGAAAATCCTACCCATTTTCCGCTGCAACAGTGCTTATCGTTTTGTGAGATAGTTTGACGGCTCGCGGGTTCGAATCCCGTACAGAACAAGTATGACAAGTATGAACAAAGAAGAATCGTATGGCCCACAAATAATTGCTCCGGGCCTGGAGGTTTATTTACAATTGTTCACGATACATGAGAAAATCCTAGTGTAAGGTAACGTTTTTGAAGCAAGAAAAAACTAAAACAAATAAGTAGTACCTATAGGCATAGGTTCAAACGCCCATTGCCGATCTGGGTATTTTATCGTCAAAAATAATATTCCAATTTAAGTAACTTTCAATCATATTTAATTTATTTCACTTCGCCTCATACCATAAAAATTACTTTCACGTATCAGCTTTTTTGTGATACATATCGATTATATTCGAAAAATTGTATTGCGATTTATTGCCAAGATGCCGAATCGGCGATAAGTAGCGCCCAGTGGGCGATTGTTTACGTCGTTAGACCAGTAAAAACGACTGCCCTCACAATACTGCCAAGTGCTTCCGTTTTCCTGGTCGTTTGCGCTGATTCAGCACAGGGGACTTTGAAATAAATTTCTATTTAGGTCGGCTAATGTTATCGTAACAAATGCCGTTTTTGATCGGATTAAATTGAAACGTCCATCCATCTATCCATTACAGACTATAAAAGTTCACTGTTGAACATAGCCTTCCCCCCTTCCCCCATAGATTGCCTCATATTATTTTTTCCCACATAGATCATTTTGCGATAGGCGCCATATTTGGTAGGCGGTTTGTTAAGGCGATACCCCGATTAAAACCTTGCGATAGTGCGTTTTTCTTCGTTATTCAGAGACTATTATCTCATTAGTTATGAGAAATAAACTACATCTAAAAGCACATTATCAATGTTCGATATCCTGTCATCACTTATAATAATACACTTAAAATGTGCTTTTAAAAAGTGACTAAAATTAATGACTACATGCGTTTGTTGCTAAAAGCAACGCTCTAATCATTTGAGTATTAAACTAATGGATAGATAATTTAAAAATCTCTATCATTCACGTTTTATTTAATTTTTAAAGTTCACTTCTCTTTTTTAATAAAAATAAATTCCATAAATTGTGTGAATTCTATGATAGATGGGCGTACGCAGAGTGCGGGCGGCAGTGCACTGCATGCTCAAGGTTATTTGGTCAGGACAACGCCTTAACCGCAGCTTTATATAATTTTGAGTTGTTATCAGGAATATGTCCGTCTCCTATTACAGCTTCACTCAGTCCCCACAATACCCTCGGCACGATATCTGGTAGGTAGTGGATATTCTCACACTTCCACTACAAGGTATGTACGAGTAATATAAAAGTAGTGTTATTTGATTATTTTTTATAGAATACGGGTGACAAACGAGCACACAGTCCACATGATGGTAAGTGGATATTGTGGCCTATAGATATCTACATTTACCCTCGATCCTCGACCAGAGAAGGACCTCGCTCTCACAGAATACCAGCTTAAAATAGCAGCTTAGGGCTGCTTTGTTTCGTGTTTCGCTACCACGTAGAAAATTTGTTGGAAATGTGAAAGTTTTATGCGTAGTAGAGACGCTATTAGTTTATTACTGTTGCAGCACGAATAAGTCAGCACGACCGCTGAAATGCACACTCCTCACAGCAGTTCATCACTGTTTACAGCCGGCAGTGAAAACTCTTATTTGCTTTGGTTTAAATTGTGAGAACTATAATAATTGGCTGTGTGGCACTCCATCTAAGTCCTTTGGGAAGACAACGCATCTGCATTTTGATTCTTTATCATAATGCAGATGCGTTGTTTAGATAAAGGTGGACAGTGTGTTCAGTTACCCTTATTTAAAAAAAATCTATACTCCACGTTGTTTGCGAATATGTTTACAGATTACATATTAGTGTTAATTTAACTTGACTGGACGGTTTTCGGCGAATACTATTGCTACCGATGTGCTCCCTTGATTGCTAAGCTACGTGTGCAAACTTAAATTCACTTTGCATGTTATAGAACAGGCTTTTTTTCGTTGTATCTCTATAATCCATATTGAAGAGATACGTAACAGCACAAGTGCTAGTTAGTAACCTGTTATCAGTAGCCAAGTTAAGCCGTGTGATGGCGGTCTTATATGTTCCGTACCCCATTTCATCCTGTGAGTATCATAAGAGGACTACTGTGGACAATGCAAGGAAAATCTTATGGCTTCCGGTAGATGACGCTGTAGCCGTCTTGTTTATTCGAGACATAGAATACCATAGACCAATAGCAAGAAGTAGCGTCGAAAGTGCGAGGCGTCTGGTACTACCAACAGCCAAAAAAGTACAGTGAGATTGTTACCGGTAGGAATTACACCGCGACTGCATTATGCTTTTTCCGTTAAAATAGTACATTTAAACTTTTAATAAAAAAGAAATAAGCGAAACCTTTACACAATACAATGACAAAAACCTCGGAACGTTAAAACGAGTTACGCAATAACACTGCAAAGTAGTAGAAGTTAAGTAGCTTGGAAGGCAGATAACCAATGCATGGAGATAGAGCAATTATATATGAATGAAAATAGCTGAGAATCGTGTATAGTGGCAAATATAATGGGTTGGAGATTCAGCAGTGGAATTGTGATGGGCCTCGATGATGACGATGTTATCCGTTCAATGCGACGTTAAATGTAATGTAAACTGTGAACACCATTTTTACTTTTTTTTTTATAAAATGGAAGTGACAAACGTACTTTCAGCCCTCTGGGGCGCCCATAAGCGCGTACTATAATAGCGCTCGCTCTAATCCAGTCTTTTTCTTTCTAGTTTTATACGCTCTGATACGGATATCATAACAATCATGCTTGGTAATATGCTACATTTAAAAAATAGCTCTTCTCAAGTATGGATTCTGACGGGAACAGGAAATAATGAACGATTCATAAATATTTCAAAAATTTATGAGCAACGTGGTGATTTATTGAGTGAAAGTTTGCTTGGTTTCTATGTATTTACAGGCTGTGATTATAATCCAGGTTTTTTTTTTTGTAAATAAGGGGAACAAACGACCCATTACCTTGCTACAGAAAACTCAGCCATACCAAGAACGCTTCGCAGCTTTTGGTGACAGTATTAGCTGAGAACCAAAAACAACAGCTTTTTAATGTTGTCCAAAAGTTTACTATAATAGCGCTCGCTCTAATACAGTCGTTAGATCAATTTCAAAAAATCATTATATTAATTGAAAGTAAATACGATCGTTTCATATTGATTGCAATTAATAATTATTACGGGTTAGAAAATAAATAAATGTCGAATAAGCACACAATAGTAATATTTATTTGTTTATGTTTTAATGTTATGATGTCGTAATAATATTAATTTATCATGAAAATGTTTATTAAGCATTTTATTAAAAACTAAATAATTTTAAGAATATTCAAATCATATTATTCTTGACTATCGGAGTTGTAGCATTCAGATTCATCGTCAGATGCATCGATTCCATCGAAATCTACATTCCCACCATCAGACGTTATAATTTTTGCAAATAATAAGTTTCAATTTGTAAATCAAGCCAATAATATAAAAATAAATAATTTAAAAGTATAAATTCTTATAAAAGAAAATTACCTGGTAGATCTGCGACTAATTCGTTCACAATACTGAGCTACTGATCTCCGTCAAACCATTTAAATATATATACGTATCATTTTCTTCAATCCAGCCGCGCTCCAGTGGATCTAATTATACTGGATATTTTTAGTGAGCATTTTTCCCAATGCTATATATTAAATAATCGACTTCCTGCATGTCTTACCAGGTCGTCACTCCATCTCGTGCGGGGTCGCTCTACACTTCGCCTACCGGTACGAGGCTGCCACTCAAAAACCATTCTTCCCCATCGGTTGTCGGTTCTTTGAGCTATATGGCCGGCCCACTGCCACGTCAGCTTACTAATCCGTTGGGCTATGTCAATTACTCTGGTTCTACTGCGGATATCCTCATCCTTCCTTATATATATATATATATATATATATATATATATATATATATATATTTTTTTTTTTTATAGGATAAGGGTGACAAACGAGCACACAGTCCACCTGATGGTAAGTGGTTGCTGCGGCC
Source organism: Parnassius glacialis (assembly GCA_033319125.1). Lineage (NCBI taxonomy): Eukaryota > Metazoa > Arthropoda > Insecta > Lepidoptera > Papilionidae > Parnassius > Parnassius glacialis. The sequence continues at coordinate 14,647,580 of JAVANC010000005.1, read as the reverse complement.
CATAGACATCTACATCTATCCTCTATTACAAATCAAAATGTAGATGCGTTGTCACCCGTAAGGACTAAGGTGGAATGCCTCATTTCCAGTAAAAAGGGCCTCCGGCCACCTGCACTCACCAAGCGAAACGCAGAGGTAAACCTCTACTTCACGCTGGTTTTCTGTGAGGTCGTGGTACCACCCCGGTTCGAGCCGGCCCATCCGTGCGACAGCAAAAGCTGCCGCGTGGCTCTACCACTGCAAATATATAAGTTAAGCTGCTATTTTACGCTGATATTATGTGAGAGCGTGGTACTTCCCCGGTCGAGCCGACCCATTCGTGCTACAACTATACCAGTAAATAACTGCAGCATGGCTCTACCACGTAAACATTTTTTTCGAAAAAATGTTTACGTTTCATGTTATCGTTACGTTAATAATATAGATACCAGGCACCAAAACAGCTCACAATACATTTTGCAAGATTCTCATCCAATAACAAAGCGGCAGATTAAGGCATTATATCGTTGCAGGGTGGACGTAAGACTTTTATGACCAGATAATAGCTTTCAACTATTTTATTAACTCCGTACAAAGGAAATTGAATAGAACAGACACTACGCGGAATAATGAAAAATTTGATAGACAGAAATTGCAACTACAAAAAGTAATACGATGAAGATGCGATAATAAAATTGAGCGTATACTTTTAAATAGGAGGTTTTCAGATAGAAATACTATGTAGGTAAAGTAAGAAATATGCACTCTCATATCTTACTTATCCGCAATATGATTACCGAAGACGTCTCTTCGACGAATGCTATGAAACAAATTAGATCTACAGTCTTCTAGTTTCTTTTAATGCCATACGTGAAACCCTTTTAGAAATGAAATAAAAATTCTTATAAGGTAGGATAGGGTACACCGAAACGTTTTAATAAATGCAAAACATTCAGAAGGTTCTATACGTTTGCAGTAGCAACCTTTTTCGCAAATTACAGACGTTTTAATTTGTGTATAATATGTATATTCAGGTAGTGAGAGTTGTGAGCGCTGGGAATTCGCTAAGAATTTCATAGCACATGAAGCACCTTGTGTTCCTCACCTTGGGTTGTCGCCGTTCAGTGAAAACCGATTTCTGAGCGCGTATGAACGTGGTTAATAAATCTTTATTTAAAATTTTGGCTAACAACTTCATCAACGCTGGCTGCTTGAATTCAACTCAGGTTCATTCATTTCATCTTATCAAAAGTCCACGGCGGAACATTGGCGTCACGCATAGGTAGCTTCATTGGTTTTATATTTGGCACAGTATCACGCTTGGCAGGCGGCTTGCCGACCGTCGTTTTTTTATTATTTTGAATTTGTTTTTATAGGATAATGGTGACTAGCGAGCACACAGTTCACCCGATGATTAGTGGTTGCAGTGGCCCATAGACATCTACATCTATCGTCGTTTGCGAATCAAAATGCAGATGGGTTGTCAGCAGGGCTAAGATGGAATGACTCTTTTCCAGTAAAAAGGGTCTCTGATTCTCTACACTCTACATACGAAACACAACAGCGTTGAGATGCTATTTTACGCTGGTATTCTGTGAGAGCGTGGTCCTTCCCGGATCGAGCCGATCTATTCGTGCTACAACTATACAATTAATATAATTGCAGCATGGCTCTACCACGTAAGAGAAAATGAATTGAAAATTAATTTTATTAGGAACATACTCCATCCCATTTCTTGTTACATTTCCTACCGTCGTCTTTAAAGGCATTCATGGGATGATATGGGGTAATGGATATTTTTACACTAGAATTTCCAATCACTAATAAAATAATCTCAATTAATACAGAAATTGCACAGCCCACCCTGCGAAAATAATTGCTTAAGTTGCCACTAGTATAATGGATCACGTTGAAAGCTTATACAACATTATTGTTTTTCTATGTAAACTCATTCAAAAATGAAGTAAAGCTTAACTGCTTTTTGACTGAACCACAGTTCTAATCTAATTTTTTATTGTTAAAATTTTTCCCAAATTTAAAAGTAAATATGAAGTGCAAAGTACAAGTTGAAGATGGCTTACATTTGTTTAACTACTGATCTTCCACGTCTTATTACATAATATTGAGTAGATACAAAAATCAACATATAAATATTCGTAGAAGACTCTTTTGTTTTTATTAAGTTACCGTAGCTATTAATATGACTTCTCTATAAACTTGACTAACATTTTTAATTATAAAGCACATAATATGCTGTTTGCTTTTGAAATTAATCTGAAGAAGAGTTAAACGCCTTATACAGAACTGGCAAGAAGCTAAAGAAACTAAAAAAAAATCATTTTTATTTGTGTTCGTAAACGACACTCATCATTAACAAAGCGCTTTTGACTACCTCTGTGAACCGGCTGCAATATTTCGCGGCGTTTAATCGGCAGCCGAGTGCTGGGCGTCTGTTGCGGCACTACTGAGACTAGCGTTGCGTTTCGTACACACGTCCGCACAATCGGGCCAACGGGTTTAAAATTATATAAGGTATTATGAGTCCTATTCATTTTTTGAAAAGGGTAAATTTTCGCTGTGCAGTTCCGGCGGATTTAATATATCCGCGACGTCGGTTGTACTCTCACGGCACTCGGCTTTCACGTCTCCCTCTACCGGCATTATGCCTCTAATGTCACTTAATTTGCCGTCTAGGGCCTCCTCAGGTGAATGCAGCCTACGAGAGCTGGTTTAATATAAAAATTCGCTCGTTTTTTTCTCCGTCACGTGAATAACGTTATACTGTTGCCTCTTTTAAGAGTAAACGCGTAGAAGTAATGGGATTATGAGATCGGTAGTTGTGGCTTTTCGCTAGGGGAGAAATTTAATTGAAATATATCAAAAATTTAATCGAGATATCTGAAGAATATTTAATCGAATCCCTTCGTTGTGGCGATATACTAAGGAATTAGAAAAAAAATATAATTTTCAAACGAAGCAATTGTCTATACTCTATATATAAATCAGGTTACAATCTAGTTTATTTTAACCTGAATAGAAACTATAACGCTTTTACTACTACGAAAGGAAAGATAAGCGACAGTGACGTAGCCTTAATCGGCTATTCGACTTCTGAAGCCACTTTTAGCACAAACATCTTAAGCTTATTTGTTGTTGTTAGCTGATATATTAGTTAATTTTACAAGAATCGCTAGTAATCTTTATGAAAAAATTATAAAAGTAAATTATAAAAAAAAATACGTAAATTTTTTTATTGATATGGCCATATATTTAAAATATTAAATGTTAACTCTAGGAGTTTCTCCTTCTGTGTTTTATATAAATAAGTAGCATATGAACAAACATCCAGACCCGGAACAATAATTTTTTCGCCGTGGCGGATTCAAACTGCCACTGTGCCACGGCACAGCAGCCGGATTAATTTGTGATGTTGTATAGTGGCGGTAAGCTTTATCAAAGTTTTTGCCGATCTCATATTTCTTATATTTTTAATTTGGTTTAAAGCTGTAATAATATTAGTTTTATTTATTAGCTGTGCCCGGAATGCGTTATAGTGCCTTTCGTCTCCTACTCCCCCTTTTACTTAACCGGTTCAGTGTGGGTGGCACGCCAGGCGTGCCATCGATTACTTTCGTGTGTGGCGTATGACATGCGAGTCGTGTATTTTTAAAAATCGTTATAACTCGCTCAAATTGCTTTTTTGGAAAATTTATCCAGAACAAAATATTCATTATTTTGCAAGTAGTTCATGCATGCGACTTCATTTCTGGATATTTTGAAAATATGAAATTTTTAGGGGTTGCCAACCTTGTATTAACTTGTACATGGTACTCTTTTTACCTTGTGGGTTTTCAATCATGTTGTGGGAAAATAGTCTAATAAGTAACAAATAATAGCACTCATTGCGATTGCTCACAAACTCGAGTTGTAAATAAATTTCTGAAAAACAAGTCTCCTGTTAAAAAAAAACAATGCGTTTGTCTTATTGTTTAATTTAGCTTAAAATGGTTGAACTGCCGTCTTATTACTATCATATGATCGAATAGACCTACGAAGTACCATGTGCTCTTGTGATATGGTATAAGTTTTATTTTTGCTTGAAACAGTTTGAAACCGTTCATGCATAAAAAAGTTCGCTAATAAATAGTCTTTTGTCAATTCGCCGCCGTATAGCGCCGGCGTTTGTTTCCTTTTGAAAACACTTGTTTTGCTATTCTTACTAATTAGACGTTTTCAGATCGACTTTACTTTTACATTTGTATAACATTAAATAATATTTACCATTTGTGAATATCAATGAATCATAAACCTTGTTTTTTTCCAAATGTTATTATTTGGTGAAAATTTAATTTCATAAGGACCAAGGTTTTCCAGGGTGATTTAGCTGTTCCTACTTATATAAATGATTTTTTTATAAAACAAAAAAATAGTACAAAAGGTTTGTAATCTCAGCATAAAAAAAGTCACTTACTCTCAATTTCAAAGAAAACACGTATAAAAACACGTAGTTACCCACTAAAAACAAGTATCCTTCCGTTTGTAACTGATGTTTGATGTCAAATAAACTTAATTAGGTCTAAACAAGTAAAAAAAGCATAAAAAAGAACATTACTTTTACACATGGCTGATGGCACAATAGGTGTGTCATCAAAGTCTGTGGCGTGTCATGAAATATTCATTCGCCACCACAGCTAAAAGTTGTCGAAAATCGGTGCGGCAACGAATCGGTCAACTGGCTTCCTGTATTCTTCCGTCACTGTACAGTTTGTTCTCCTCTGGAACGCACTCCCTCTTAGAACGGCTAACAATCGTTATGCATTCAAGAAGAAAGTTCGCGAACAATCCTTAAATACACTGGCAGAATAATCTCATTAGTAGTATTTATTTATTATTTATATAAAAATATAAATAAGTAACGTATGTAATTTATTATTTTATTTACATAATTTATATATAATACGAGGGCGGCACTGAAACTTTCGGGAATTAAGGAAGTGACACAACATTACTATTTAAAAATGTATTTATTGCTTTTCGAAGCATTCTCCGCGAAATTTGACACATTTTTCCATACGATGGAACCAATCATTGAAGCAACCATTCCATTCGGAAGTTGGGGTCTCCAAAATGGCCGTTTTGTAGGCGTCCACAGCTTTTTCAGGTGATGAAAATCTCTGTCCACGCAATTTATTCTTTATTTTAGGGAAAGTATAGAAATCATTAGGGCTTTCTTTTAACTCATTTTCGAACACCCAAACTCGTGAGTGGTTTTTTGTTTCGGGTTCGTACGTATATCCAGGATTCGTCACCTGATACGATGTTGTATACAGCATTTGAGGATCCTGCGTGGAATCTTTCGAGAGTTCTGACGCACCAAGAAACGCGACCCGCTTTTTGCTCTTCACAGAGCGAATGCGGTATCCATCGGGAAAACAACTTTTTTACACCTAATTGTTCATGCAAGATTATTTGTATTTGACTCATGCCAATGTATAAAGTTGCCTGAATTTCGCGGTATGTCACATGTCGATCTTCCTCAATCAGCTTACGCACAGCATCAACGTTTTCTTGGGTGACTACAATTTTTGGACGACCTTGATTGAGATAATCACTGAGCGTGACACGTCCACGTTGAAATTCAGCAAACCAGCGATAAATTGTGGTTTTGGATGGGGCTTCATCACCAAATGCAGAAATCATCCGGTCAACACACTGTTTTTGTGTTAAACCACTTCGAAAGTCATAATAAATCATCGCTCTTGAATTTTCTCGAGTCAATTCCATTTTCTCAACGACTAAACAAGTTTGACAAAACCTTGTGACAAGGCCGAGAATCTTTTTTTAAATAATAAATGGTATTCGATTTTTAAAACAAAGGACTTTTCAATTAAAAAGATTTTAATATGACAGGAACAGTGGAAATATTCCATTCCCGATAATTTTAGTGCAGCCCTCGTACTATGCATGTATTAAATAATTTTTAATATGTACGTTTATGTATATATTATGTATTATTTTGTTTTATATTTATATACTTTAATTTACATTCATGTCGTTTAGTGTTTCACACACCTACTTCATATTTTTATCTCTGCATTAACCAAACGTTGACTGGTACAGAAGGCCTCGGGCATTAAGTCCGCCTATACATCATATTGTATGAAATTTAAATAAATAAATAAGCAATTTCTAGTGTTGCTATTAGTCATTTGTTAAGCTGATCTAATAGAATTCATCATCAGTTAAGGTTTTCGTGCAAGGGATTTGCATTTGTAACGGCATGCATGGTGCAGGGAATGCCAATGTGGTTTTAAGTGTGCTAAGTGTATGCTAATTGCGTTATTTAAATGCTCTAAGCAGATACTGCAACTAATTAAAAGCATTTTAAACGAGAACCTGTTTTTTACAATTAGGGATGACAAAAAAGCACACAGCCCACCTGATGGTGAATGAAAGTTGTGGCCCAAAAACGCTTTTCTCTATCCTCCTGTAAAATCACAGATGTCTTTTTAGTCCTGAAGACTAATGTGCAATGCCTCGTTTTCAGAAAATTATCTCCGGTTTTCATCAACACTGCATCATTATGCTGTCATTTTACGCTGGTATCTTGTGCGAGCGTAGACTACTCTGGTGAAACCAACGCATTCGTGCTGCAGTCTCACGACGGCGAGTCAATAATTTCGCAGAATAAAGGGTAAAGGCGAGAGGTCACATTACCACCTGCACTAATTAAAACTCTCAGTAATAGCGTAAAAACCCAATTTAAAAAAATTGCCGCATTATTATCATTGATTAAACAAATTAATTGCAAACTAAAATGACATATGGCATTATGTCCACTTCATGTGCCATTAGTTTTCAGGTGTTGCATTAAATAAATAAATTGGTAAGACCAAGAAAATGGTGATAATTGAGTTTCGCTTCGTCATAAAGTTTGTTATTTAGAGGGATTTGTAAGAAATATCCACTGTCTACGGGGATTCTGGTCCTGGGAAAACCATGAATTACAAGTGGCTCAATCTCTTTCAAGGTGACAAAGGGAAACAGGCAGGAGATGGGCAGCAGCATCTTTCTGATAACAACAAATTACAATAAAAAAACTACGGTTGCCAACCCGCTTGCCAAGCGTGGCAACTATAACAAAACCCCCCCAATAATAAGAGTAACAAAGAGACGGCCCACAGTCCCCGGCGGCCCCGCTATTCATGGTTACGGTGGCGACCATGGTAACGGCGGGGCAGGGGGTGCTAAGAATCTACGATGGAGGTTCGGTTGCCACCTACGACGACTCGACCTGGCAACTTATAACGCACGCATCCTGAGGACTGACGAGAAGATGCTGGAGCTGGAAGAAGAGATAGACAAGTTGTGCTGGAATATCATAGGATTATCCGAGGTCCGAAGAGAGGGGGAGGACACGGTAATCCTCGAATCCGGCAACTTGTTCTATCACCGGGAGGGCGACCATCTGTCCCAAGGAGGTGTCGGATTTATCGTCCACAAGTCTCTCGGTAACAACGTTGTAAAGATTGAGAGTGTATCGACGGAGGTTGCGTAACTTATACTCAGAATCACCAAACGCTATTCGCTGAAGGTCGTACAGGTTTACGCACCAACCTCGGCACATCCCAATGAGGTGGTGGAGGAAATGTACAAAGTTATCTCTAGAGCCATGCATTCCTCCAAAACCCATTATACGGTGTTAATGGGAGACTTCAACGCAGAACTAGGCACAAGAGAACGGTAAGCTGAAAGTAGGGAAATTTGTAATAGGGCAACGGAACCCAACGGGCCAGCAGCTGGCCGACTTCATGGAGAAAGAGGGACTCTTTATGATGAACTCTTTCTTCCAGAAGCGGCCCCACGGAAAGTGGACCTGGTCGAGCCCCGACTGTTAGACAAAAAATGAGATTGACTTCATTATGACGACCAGATGACAACTGTTCAGTGATGTTTCCGTGATCGCGAGGGTGAAAACCGGCAGCGATCACCGAATGGTGAGAGGCACACTGGACCTAAACGTTAAGTTGGAGAGGTCACGTCTAATGAAGTCAACGCTCCGTCCCCCTCGTGCTCTGATCCAAAGTCCCGAAACCTTTCAGCTCGAGCTAAGAAACCATTTTCAGTGCCTAGAAGATTGCAATGCCGTGGACGATATGAATGACAAGCTCGTGGAAACTGTCCATGCGGTCGGAGCTAAGTTCTGCAAGACCCGCCGCAGAAGAACACAAAAACTCTCCCATCACACTCTTAATCTCATGGCTGTTAGACGGGATATGAAGCTGCAGTCTTCAGTAGATTTGACAGCATACAGGCGTCTGAACAGACAGATCTCCAAATGCATGCGGCGGGATTTACGCAACTTTAATACTACTCGTATTGAAGAAGCGATCGAGTGGAACCAGGCATCCAAAGTCTTTGCTAGAGTGTGTTCTGAGAGTCTGCCAGAAAGAGCCAACAGTCGAAGCTGAGGACCGAGTGTGGCAGCGTCATTTCCGGGACACCTGAGATATTGAGTGAAATTGAGAGGTTCTATGGGCAGCTGTACACATCATCGTTGGAACCCCACGCAAGTGTGAATAACGATCCAAGAGCGAGTCTTATCCGACATTATTCCGATGATATCCCGGACGTCAGTCTGAGCGAGATTAGAATGGCTCTTCAGCGCCTTAAAAACGGTAAGGCCCCAGGCGAGGATGGAATTACAGCGGAGCATCTAAAAGCGGGTGGAAAACTGGTACTTGAAGTCATTCAGAAGCTCTTTAATTCCGTCCTCCATGGTGGCGTTACACCGGAGGCGTGGAGCAGAGGTGCGGTGGTCTTGTTCTTCAAGAAAGGTGACAACGCTCTCTTGAAGAACTACAGACCGATTTCCCTTCTGAGCCGCGTCTACGTGCTGTTTTCGAGAGTCATTACGAATCGTCTCGCGCGCAGGTTTGACGACTTCCAGCCTCCCGAACAAGCCGGTTTCCGAAAAGGCTTTAGCACCATAGACCACATACATACCTTTCGGCAAATTGTACAGAAGTCCGAGGAGTACAATTTGCCACTATATCTGGCGTATGTGGACTATGAGAAAGCCTTTGATTCCGTCGAAATTTGGGCGGTGCTGCAGTTCCTTCAGCGGTGCCAAGTAGACTGTCGGTATAACGAAGTATTGAAGTGCTTGTACAGTATGGCTACGATGGCTATCCGAGTACAGAACCATAGTACGAAACCTATCCAATTGCAGAGAGGTTTAAGACAGAGTGACGTCATATCCCCGAAACTCTTCACCGCTGCATTGGAAGACGTTTTCAAGCTTCTGGACTGGAAAGGATACGGTATCAAGATCAATGGCGAGTACACACTCACCTTAGATTTGCCGACGATATAGTCCTTATGGCAGAATCGCTGGAGAACCTAAGCACTATGATCAATGGCCTCAATAGTGTTTCCCAACGGATAGGTCTTAAGATGAACATGGACAAAACAAAGATCATGTTTAAGGTCCATGTCACACCTATGCCGGTAGTTGTTGGGAGCACTAAGCTAGAAGTTGTTGACGAGTATGTTTACCTAGGACAAATAGTTCGACTAGGTAAGTCCAACTTCGACCGAGAGGTCAATCGACGGATTCAACTCGGATGGGCAGCGTTCGGGAAATTACGGCACATCTTCACGTCAGGTATACCTCAAAACTTGAAAACGAGACTATACAACCAGTGCGTGTTTCCAGTGATGACATATGGAACTGAGACGTGGTCCTTCACTGCTGGCTGGATAAGGAAGCTCAAGGTCACTCAGCGAGCTATGGAGAGGGCTATGCTCGGAGTTTCTCTTCGTGATAAAAGTAGAAATGAAGATATCCGCAGTAGAACCAGAGTGACCGACATAGCCCAACGGATTAGTAAGCTGAAGTGGCAATGGGCCGGCCATATAGCTCGAATATCCGACAACCGATAGGGAAAAAAGGTTCTCGAGTGGCAGCCTCGTACCGGTAGGCGAAGTGTAGGGCGTCCCCCCACTAGATGGAGTGACGACCTGGTAAGATATGCAGGAAGTCGATGGATACAGGTGGCTCAGGACCGTGCTTTGTGGCATTCCTTGGCAGCTGACTTGTGAAGTGCTGTAATGATGATGATGATGAAGGAATATCGCAATCCCTTTGAATGTCCACGCCGCATCAAAAACAGAATAACAAGAACGAGTTTTGGATTTAACTGTCACTGGAAATGAAACTTAGGTTCGTCATTATGAGCCTGAGTTTAAGTTCCTATGCACTGCCACCAAAAAATCTAACACCCTGCAAGAAGTTCAAGCTTCTCTTTTGGCTGGAAAACTTATGACTAAGGTTTTTTTTTCGGATTCGTAAGTAATCATTTCGATCGAACGAAAATAAAAAGATGTATTATAACGGTAGAATCCTACGCTTGGAATAATTGAAATGTAAATGACGTTGTGAGGGAAAAGGCGTGAAAAATTAAGCGAAGGTGACTGCTTTTGCACGAAAACACGGCCCATGTTGCGATGGCTGGTATACATTAGAAGAACCACCATATTAAGCCCAGGTTTGGCCCTTAGCGATTACTATTTCCAAAAATGGAAAAAGATCTTAGAAGAGTAGTCAAAAATGTGATTCAAAGGGAATATATGAAATTAAAAAATAATTTTAACTGTTTTTTTATAGTTTTTGTCCAAGATATTGATTAAATATATCATTCCGCGTAAGATTTTATCCTTCCATCGTGATATAGCTACAGAGTGACTTGTGATAAAGTCTCCAAGGTTAAAGTTCGGTTTAAGTTTTACCAAAATAAAATCATAGAAATGATATTCAGTACTTGTATTACAATTAAATTTATATATTTATATTTTAAGCACAGTATACGTCTCCATTCATTTATTTAATAAAGACGTGAAAGTAATAGAAACATTTCTAAGATAGAATTTCTTATAAAAGGAAACTGTGTTTGTGTCACAGCTGTCTTACAAAAATTGGCATTAAAATAAAAATTGGAAAGCGAGTCTTTTTACTGAATACGGTTCGGACCACGACACTTTTTAAATTAAGAAACAATGCTTGCAAAAGATAAGCAATAAAGAAAACTTAATATCACATTTTTTATAATCTTTAATATTTAGAAACAAATGTTGTATGTAATTGTGATAACAAAGCGTTAACAAATCTGCGTGAAGGAACATGACGTGAATCGCTGATGTTCCTAGAAGTCTGCAGTCTATAAACATATTTGAATATGTTCACAGACTGCAGATTTCCCGATCTTGAGATCGTCCCCGCCATTACATGAGATTTGATAGACCACAAATCCTCGCAAAAGAACACCAATTCCTACCAAGGATGATTCGCGAGGTTGTTAAAATAAAATACAGCCTAATTTCTATAAAGATGGATGGGTGCTATGTTACCATCCTATAAATTTATAAAATTAAATCTAAACCCAAGTATACCTTAGATACTGTAAGCGCCTTCTTCGTAGATCAGACTAAAAATTAATATCCAAAAGCTGAATAGCTAACTATGACATCGTAACTTCAAACGCCTCAGTGCCCGTGACCATGGGTGCTGTAAAGCACCCGTCAAAATTAACGTCGGGAGTTAAAAAGTTAAATTTAAATGCGATAAAATCCTTAAAAATTGTTTCATTTAGTGTGTAGTATTTGCGTTAATATAAGAAATCATTATGACAAAGTGTTACTAATATTTGCTAGTTTTTAAGTTCCTTGACTTACATTTCATTTGTAGATTCATATTATTTATTTATTTATTCTTTATTGCATTCCCTGTTATTAAGGTATACAAAGGCTGGACTTAATGCCATCGGCCATTCTCTTCCAGTTAGCCTATATATAATTAATGTAATATTCGGCTATTTACACCGCACTGTTACAAAAACACAGGATCTTCGTCTGTAAACACCGACATCCAAATTTTTCTCTAAACCTTGCTCCCTTGTATCAGTAGGGTAATTTCCTTTTTATAGCCTAACCATCAGAAGAGTTTGGGACAAATCTTTTATCCAGTTGTGTAATTAAAAATGATGTTTGTGTAAATTTTAATCGAAAGTAAAATTAACTTTTAATAAAAAGCAAAATCCGTCTTCAAAGAACTACAAAAGAAAATATTTCCACGTTCTGGAGCCGGTGCTAAGGCATAGGCAAGTGCGTAGCAGATTTAAAGCCCCGACTTCTGAATTATTTTATTATTTTTTGTTCTTTGATGTCGGCTTTTACTTTTTATTAAAAGTTATCTTTTACCCTTTTGAGTGGACTGAGGAATATCAATGTCGTCTAAATACTTCATTTAAAACTTCATACCCTATTTTGCCGTTTTTGGGGGTCGAATTTTTTCTCTTAATTTATATGGCCCAACCCTAAAGTGTATTTACTTTATATAACCTATTTAATAAATAATTTAAAATTATAAAATTTGTACAACCGATTTCAATATGAATGATGAAGAATACTAAAAAACGATTGGTCACACCATGGTCAAATTTATATGGGACCACATGAAAAGCACCAGCTTTTAAATAAATAATCATCGAAATCGGTTCACCCAAAAAAGTTATGAGGTAACACACAAAAAAAACATAGTCGAATTGAGTAGGGGAAGGAGGGGGGAAACCGATAGAGAGTGAAACCAGATATATTATTCCGCGCATAGCTGTCTGGTTGTGGCTAGTGGAGAAATACGCGCAAATGCTTACTCAGTGATGTTGCAAATGGAGGTGACGGTGACATCTCAGCGCGTGCGTCTATAAACGAAAACTGAAAACAAAGGTACGTTATCTAATATTTTGTGTGCAACCATAAATAGTTGTTTAATTTAAGAAGTAATACATATTTAACCTTCTAAACCGGTATTTGTTGTTGCTAAGAGTGTAAACATAACCTGTTAGTTATTACAATTTCAAACATGGTACCTGTGGGGTACAAGCGGACGGGGTGATATCGACTATCCGGTGTCACTCCGATTGATTTGTATGCAGATATTGTGGGCGTCTGTTTTGTGTCTCTTTATAATTTTTTTTTCCTTTTTACAGACTGCAAGCGTCAGCATGCCATGCCTCATGAAAATCCTGTGCTTCCTGTCTTAGATGGGCACGCCACCCACACTAAGAAACTAGAATTTATTGAGTTAACTCGTGCTCATGGTGTCATAATGCTCTGCTTGCCACCTCACTGCACGTATCGCTTACAACCACTCTATGTTGGTTTTATGGGACCTTTGAGCACGTTTTACTCGCAAGAAGTCCAGTTATGGCTTTGAAATCATCCGGGGCGTGTTGTCACCCAATTTCAAATGTTATCTTTGTTTGAAACTGCTTATAATCGTGCCGCTACCATGAAAAATGCAGTGTCTGCTTTCTCCAAAACCGGAATTTGCCCACTGAATCCCAATATTTTTACACATGTTGATTTTGCACCATTACAGATTACAGAAATATCATTTTTACCAAAAACAAATGAAATCTCTCAGGTTCCTTTGCCTCGAGAAAGAACCCCGTCTCCACAAGCAGGAACATCTACAAAGGGCAAACGTTTTCAAATTCTATTAGGCTTGTATCACCGAAAGATATCATGCCAATTCCTCATTTTAAAAAGAACATACGTCCATCATTACGTAGAGGAAAAACCGCAATTCTGACTGAATCGTCGTATAAAAATGAACTGGCTGAAAAGGCTATGCCATCAGTTAGTAAAATAAAATTTAAAGGCAATGGTAAGGGTATAGGGAAAAAGGCGAATAAAGAAAACTATGAAGAGGATTCGAAGTGTTTGGTTTGTGGCGAAAAGTGTAGTCAAACTAAGTCCACAGATGAATAGTAACAATGCACCGCTGGGCTCACGAAAGTTGCATTGGTTGTTCTGAGCAAGAATTATTATTTTTTGTATGCAAAAACTGCGAATAATTCCAATATTTTGTTTTATTGCTAGTATCTGTTTCACCCCTTTAATATAAAATGCCTATCCGGTTTGACCCATAGGTGTGGGGTGAACTCGGATTTGTAATTTTTGATTAAATTTGTTCTAGTTTGCAGTTATTAAGATTGATCTCAAATATTGTTGTACCAAATTTATGCCTAAGATATACTTTAACCTTTGTGATATTGATTATCTCAATAAATAACATAGTGATTTATTTATTGGGTCTTTATCTTAACTATCCTTCCCCTACCTCCTCTTTTTATAGTCTGCTAATAGCCCAATATTGCCATTAATATTATAATAATTAGGTACCTATATTAAAAGTGTCTGCTTTTGACATGAAGAACCCCCCTCATTTGTCTTATTATAAACATTCACTTGTCTGCAATGAATGTCATTGGTGTCAGCTGCAGGGACTCATTGTCGGGGATGCCGCAGCAGGGCGTACCTCTCGGTGAGACCTCTCTAGAGCAACAACAAAACAACTATGTCATAGATGCGTATGAACCCACTTAAGTTTCATATACATTTGTACAGTATTGTTACAAATCATGTATTTACTCTTTTCACTAGCCTTATTTTGAGACTTTTTTTTAAATAAAAAGAGCGTTGAAAGGTTTGTGTAGTACTTCTTAAAAATGTAATAACTATATATATTGTATTTAAAATATGTGCTATATTATTAAAAAGGTGTTCTATAAAAAAATGCGCTAATTTATATTGGTTTAATTGTTGTGTTTTGAACGATCAGTCAGTCACAACTAATGTAGTTTTATCGATAAACAATCTGTCATATATAGCATACTTAATGGTATAATATATTTTATTCGCAACTATATTCAATTATACCAGTAAATGGATAACATTTTTAGGATTTGCATAATCAGAAACTTTTACCAGACACGTCAACGGCAGGCGGCGAGATGCCTCACGCGGACCGGCACCGCTCCAATGAAACGTATCGAATGCCTGCCGCTGTTTAAGATTGACACCGGTAAATCGAATCGTCAGCCAATCTCTCCGCTAAGTGAACCAGAATTCTTTAAATTATTCATTTCCTTCTTTTTGGTTATAAGATGAAGATATAGTTGATGAATATTCAGATGTAACATCTGCGTACGTTCTAAGAAGGATCATTAAAAAAGCAATTGAGACTTCTTTCTTCGAAATATTAATTTTGTGCTTCTATTTTATTGGGTAATGAAAATTGTGACTACAAACTGTTAACTGTTAACTATATTGTTAAACTGTTTAAGAGTGTAGTTAATATGCAAATATATTAATTTTAAAAACCAAGAACCTCGTCAAAATGCTATTCGAGCTAGCGTTATTGTTATTACGGGGTACTTTTGTTGTTCTTGTCATAAAATGGAGGCAAATCTAGCGAGACCTCGCATTTTAAAATCTAAACTTTTTTAAACATACAAACTTTCGCTAGAAAAACATATCTCTTCTTTGATGCAGTCGGTGAAACATTATGTATCATGTTTAGAGTATATCAACCAATTTACGAATTTTATGTAAATCTTTGAATGGGATCTTAGAACGCTGTCGGTATATGAATATCCAATTCTGTTTTATTACTAAAACAGCCAAATCGGCTCCGTTACAAAAATAATTGAATACTGCATAATTGTCCGTACGCCTTACATTACACAAATTGAATTGTATCTTTTATTCATAGATCCAATCATCCATGTCGCGGGCAACCGTCGAAAGGCGCCGGAGAATAACTAAAATGAAAGCTTCCATATTTTCAAATTTGAATTTTGTCTCTTTCCCCCACGCCTTAGCCTTATCCGTTTCGATTGAGACGGAATACTATAAAATTACAATTAGATTGCAAATTATTGGCTTAGTTAAGCAACGTTTCCGTTTAATTTCACG
The DNA here is from genome assembly GCA_033319125.1 of Parnassius glacialis. Taxonomy (NCBI): domain Eukaryota; kingdom Metazoa; phylum Arthropoda; class Insecta; order Lepidoptera; family Papilionidae; genus Parnassius; species Parnassius glacialis. Next base: position 14,631,782 of record JAVANC010000005.1, on the reverse strand, counting down.
TTTAATGGGATATTCTGATGACGTTTTGTTATCGTGATCGTCGGTTAGATTATGAATTCTGTCATATCTTTTGTAACCAAAATTTAAATAAACACTTATTTTTAATTGCATGTAATTTCTGTGTGTTGATTTATTTTAATAACTTCATTAAAAATGTTATCATAATCGAATTTATCATTGTTCACATTGACTGGACAGGTTACATCAAATGCGAATTTTCTAATACCATGTATATTAAATATGAACTATTATCGTTAACTTATTTGACATAAAATATTTTTCAAACAAAAGAATTGTTCATACTTATTTTAAAAGCAAGATTCATAATTGGACGTGGTTATGCAAAAAGGATCCAACCCGAGTTTGTGTCAAAAATGTTGACTTGAAGAATAATGTTTGTGGTCTATACTATTATGTGATGTAACAATTTTAGCAAACGTAACACAAATAAGAAGAAAAATTACAAACAGATAGAAACCATTCCGATAATTTGAGTTTATGATATTTGAAGTATGGATAATTCAAATATCATAAACTCAAATTAACTTATCCCGGGTTTGATCCTTTTTGCATAACTACGTCCAATTGTACTTGCTACTTACGACGCCCGTAGAAAGAGATGGTGTATTATATTTTCGAAGGCCACAATTCAATTCCAAATTGGTCAGACAATACGCTTTCTGAGAAATTTAAGAGGAACATGAGGTTATCTTCTTCTTGATCATCTTCCAGTAAAAGTCATCGAATAAAATCAATTCAATTAGTTTCCAATAATTAATGAACACCATTATTACTGTATTTTCAGTATGATGGTGGGATAAGAGAATCCATCATAGCAGTTCGTCCACTTGGTGTCGTAAGCAGCGACTATGGGAATTTCCGATGGATATTCCTGGAAACGGGGCATTCCTCAGGCGTGACAACGCATCTGCGTTTCGATTCGTAATTGAGGTTAGATATAGATGTCAGGTGGACTGTGCGCTCATTTGTCACCCTTATTCTATAAAAAATTTGCCGGCCTCTGACCGGAGAGCAGTGTAAAAAGTACGAGTCGTTGAATACTGCGAAAGCTAATGTGTTTGCCAAGCATGACGGTTAAGTCAAATTTCTCCTAACGGACTGATAATGATGATGTAATAAATTTGTGCCCCATCATTACGATTTTTATATCATAAATTAAACTTCTAACCTACTCCTCGGGGTGAATGATAGGCTTGAGAAGTTGTATGTATTATGTAATTATAATTTTGTTGACATTTAAAATAACCCATTCGCTTGGAAAATATAAATGATTTTGAGATGAAAAGAAATTCTTTTTATCAACTGCCTAAATGGGGTTCAGCATGACAGCTATCCGGTGACCGGCGGTGGCGACACGTCGAATCTGTCGATATGATGAGATTGTGCGGCTTTCAGAAACTAAATCGGTTTTTACCGCAGAGTATTTGATGTCCGTCGCTGACAGATGGATTGACGGACCGCGGTTTTTTTTGTATGTGGAAACGTGCTATATGCACATAGCACGATTGCGTTATACACCTTCATATTTTTAATACATTATTTCTTTACTTTCGTTCATATCTATATTATTTATTTCAAACAAGGAAAATATTTGTTACGCGATATCTTCGCCAATTGTCAACCTATAGTAATGATTGGTTTTTTATTAAATAGGCTGTACCTTAAGAGTAGTCTCATTTCAATTTCTAAAAGAATCCATTTCTTCTGATCAATGAAATCTTAGGTTAGAAAATACGGAAAGAAATATATATTATTATATAAATTTATATTGTATACCTCAAAACTTGAAAACGAGACTACAACCAATGCATGTTGCCAGTGATGACATATCCCCTCTTTGTCTTGGAACTTGGAACTGAGACGTGGTGCTTCACTGCTGGCCGGATGAGGAAGCTCAAGGTCGCTCAGCGAGCTATGGAGAGGGTTATGCTCGGAGTTTCTCTGCGTGATAAACTTAGAAATGAGGATATCCGCAGTAGAACAAGAGTGACCGACATAGCACAACGGATTAGTAAGCTGAAGTGGCAATGGGCCGGCCATATAGCTCGAAGAACCGACAACCGATGGGGAAAAAAGGTTCTCGAGTGGCCTCGTACCGGCAGGCGAAGTGTAGGGCGTCCCCCCACTAGATGGAGTGACGACCTGGTAAGATATGCAGGAAGTCGATGGATGCAGGTGCCTCAGGACTGTGCTTTGTGGCATTCCTTGGGGGAGGCCTATGTTCAGCAGTGGACTTGTGAAGGGCTGTGTTGATGATGATTATGATGATATAAATTTATATTTATATATGTATTTGTCATTCTAGTACCATTGAGTTGGAGGTTTTAATTCAAAGAAATTAGGTATTACATTATGTGGAAATTATTTTATTAATTTTAGTTTGGTTTGTAACTTTTTTTAAAACCAGTTTTAGTTACAATTTCGGTAATAAATCCATAGATGAAAGAACCTAACATATGCCAGAGTTTTCTTAATTTGAGCAATGAGCAAGGGGATAAGCGACCTGTTTAAAAAAAATCTGTTGGTGTTTACGCATTAACTGTAGTTTTAAGTGCTGGTTAACAATTTGATTTACAGTGAAATAAAATATTGTAAGGAAATCTTATTTGTTATCAAATTATTTCGTGGGCTCGTGAAATGCGCAAAGTCACATATCGCGAAATAAAAGTGACCTGCAGTAGGAAATATGTTCGCTTAGACTCCATTTAAACTTATTTACGGAGAAGGTCTTATGTAAATATTTTAAAAACCTTACCAGATTGGCTTTTATATATTAAACTGTGGTTAAATAAAGCAGATCTTTCAATTTTGTGGAAGAGATTCGTCCCAAGTGGTTCTTAACAACTCGCCTATACTAATAAATTAATGCGCACGTCCTGCCTTACTGCATTTATGAAGTACCTTTAAAATGGTTTCCCGTCTCAGCGAATCCGCATTTTCCCCTTTCCAACTCATTCGCGACGGGTCATTGTATGCAAAACGTCGCGAGCAGACGAGTTTATTGTTCCCCAAGATTAAGGCAGGGATCCATTATTCAGGGCACCCGGGGCCTGCTCGTCAGATTCTATTCTACGGATGATTTGCTTTGGATTCGTTCCGTCTACCTGTACGAATACTGGGACGTTTAATCAGCCCTGTAATCGAAAAAAACAATGCTCGATGTCGGATTGGCGGGGTTCATGTGCCCTCCGGTTGTTTTCTTTGAGTCTTTTCGTGTGCTTGGTATTCTAGTTGCGTGTGTACCTTGATTGTTCTCGTTTTTTTCTTTAAATTACATGAAATGAAAACACATATACTCGTACCTTCTATCATTTACGTAGTATGACTGAATGAATTTAACATGTCGGAAAATACCAAAATGCTATACTTAAATTCCAGGTTTGGTATTATACTTCTGCTTTAGTCCAATATTTGCCTAGTTAAATTGCCGTGGTGAACAAGGAGCCTGCTTCGAGGGTATTAGTAATCTGGTTGTACGAGCTGGTGTGCTGTACAATCTTAGAAGTTGATAAAAATGATAAGGACTTGAACTGATTATGTAATTTATTCTGATATTATTGATAGTGAGTACAATGCGCGACGGCGAATGATTGCGTACTGAATGGATGAGAATGAAAAATGATACAATATGGTAAAAATGCTTAAGTGCAAAAATGTGCGGTTTGTAAAGACCGTACATGCTGCGGGGAGAGAGAGAGAGAACAGATGATGATTGATAGGCGATTACAAATTGATACTAATTGATAACGATGATTATACTATAAAAATTAGCTTATAAATTTCAATTAAAAAACTTATAAATTTCACACTTCACTACACTGCACTAAGATCACAAAAACGTTTGCAAACTGTAGGCGACGTCGACTTATCCAGTGCGCGTGCACTCAGTTCACCCGATGACGTAACTGCGATACCGCGGGGCTCGACCGATGTTGCTTGCTCTGTGTTTCGGTTCGTGCCAGTGAACTGTACATTCAAGCCAGCTGATCTTTCGCTTTGAGAGGGACCTTGTATACGTGCGGCGCATCTGCGGCGTAGACTCCGCAAGGCGATTAATGTTGATGCTAGTATAGCTGCTCCCAGCAGAAGATAAATAAGCACATATTGATGTAGGTCGTGGTTTGATAACTGATTTACCATCTCTGTATCAGCGTTGCTTGTCTTCAGCTGCTCTATTTGGTGTCCAATACTTGACAAGTGTTTTCGATTCTCCTCATTTTCTGACTCGTCGAATTTCTCGAGCCTTTGGAGAGGAATAGATAGGTTGATGACATCATTGATTGGAGGTATGTCTATCTTTGCAAGGTCGGGCTTGATATTATAATTAGTGACCTGCTTTCTGTGTGAAAATATTGTCAATGTTTCACTTTTAATGAAACAGCCGTCCTCGAGAATGATAATACCGGCCTTGCTAAGTCGTTGCGCTGTAACATGATGCTCGCATATTATTCTTATCATCCTTTGATTACAGCAAAAGTACAGGTACGTATTTAGTTTGTTAAGTTCAACCCATATATCCTTGCAGGGCGAAGTTTTGATTTCACACTGACCTGTGTCTTCATTTTTGATGCAGAGAATATCGTCCGAATTCATATGGAAAATAGGTTTCTGTAGCGGGCAAAGGTGAGTCTCAGCGTTGAACTGTGTACATCTTCGAACTTCTTCTTCTGATAATGGTACGTACGAGTCCTTTTGGATGTTGATCGCGATATGATCTGCGATAGGAGTGATGCGGACCATCTGTTTTTGTACTTGCTGCGGGATAGATATAAGCCTGTAAATCTCGTAGGTATCCCTGCTTACCAACGGGATTTTGATCTCGAAAATAAAGTATTGGCTTGTCATCCTTGCTTTTACTTCCAGTAAATGATAGAGTCTGGATAAGTTGTTTTGGATGTTGTTTATAGGCAGAGCTAATTCCTTTGATAATTGGCCAGAGATAATATTTAACTCTTCATTCAGTTGTTCAGGCGTTAATAAATAAACATTAAACTGCCCATAGTGGATGTCTGTGATGGTCTCCACCAACGTTTCTTGAATGTTTTTAAGATTGGCCAAAATGTTGTTTGCTATCATGGATGAGAGAATAAATTCATTGATGATTTTTTCGGTCTGAATTTCCTTTGTTATGATGTTGGCTTCTTTTTCTAGCTCTATGATGTGGGCATTGAAGATCTTGTACTGCTTGTTAATAGACTCTTCGATTCGACTCAAAAGGTTATATTCAGCTTCAACCACGGATGTTTGATTTTTCCATAAAAGAGCAAGATGTTTCTGATTCATCCTGATTATATTGATGTCTCTCTCGTATTTTTGAGCAAACTCTTCGTCTAACACACCGAACAAGCTGTGCGCTAGGTATCCGACACCGTTGATAAGCCCGCGCCGGCGTCTCGAGCGCGTGTATTGCTGACCGAGCAACATATGATGATAGTAGTCCAGTTCAGTGGCCTCATGACGTAGTTGTGACAACATTACGTCACATTTTGTTTGTTTGGATATCTTGGAGCATATGTTATCCAAATAATCGAAGTACTTGCGATACAATTCAATGCCTTGCCAGTACGGATTCATTTCGTAGTAGACAATGAGTTTCCACTGATCTCTGACAAGGTGCATGTTGGAAATTTTGTCCAAATAAATGCTCTGATTATTGCTTAGACTAAGTAGGTTGAAGGCACACTGAACGGGTGAAATGATGGTAAGTAAAGTCAACATTGCTAAAGCTATGAAGTTGCATGATTTTTTGCTTCGCGTTCTTTTTGCTTTGGTGCTTTTTGCTGTAGACTCCTTATTGCTTGATTCCGAATTTTGCTCGCTACCAACGTAATCATCTGATAGAAGTGGTGATATTTTTGTAATAGGCCTCTTGATAATGTTGTTTTTAGTTTTCAGGGACACCACTCGGACCAGATCGTCCTTTCCAGGGTGAAGTTCAACAACTCTAGCGAGCGCCCACTTGCCGGGAGGTAAGTTGACGTCATGTATGACGACAACGTCACCAATTTCCATGTTTCTTTGCTTCTGTTGCCACTTGCTTCTAGCTGATAATTGGCACAGGAACTCGGACTGCCATCTCTTCCATATGTCGTAGAAGATTTTCTGTACCAGTTGCCAACGTGTGCGCTCGTCCCTTTCGGTTTCGATGATGGTGAGGGTGGGGCCACTCGCCAGAAAATGTGACGGGGTGAGGAAGTTGATGTCCTCGGGATCTTCGCTCAGGGCGCACAGTGGCCTTGAGTTCAGGCACGCTTCCAGCTGTGACAACAATGTTGATAGCTCCTCAAATGTAAGCTTTTGTGCTCCGATGACTCTTCGTAAGTGGAATTTTAGGCTTTTCACCGCCGCTTCCCATAGACCTCCTGCACTAGGCCACGAGGGGGCGTTGAAGTGCCATTCGATCTCCATGTCTGATATTGCTGCGAAGAAATCATCGTCCAAGGCTTGTCGAAGATTGATGAATTCCTGCTGTAAGTGTTTGTAGGCGCCGACGAAGTTGGTCCCGTTGTCGCTGTACAGGTGACGCGGTGCTCCACGGCGCGCTGCCATTCGTCGGAGTGCTGCGAGGAATGCTGATGAGGAGAGGTCTGATACCATTTCCAGGTGTACGGCCTTAGTGACCATACACACAAAAACTGCGACGTATCCTTTCGTCGTTTTTATGCCTCGTCCTTTGTTTGCTTTCACGTCGATGAAACCGGTGTAATCGGTACCAACGTGGTAAAATGGCCTGGTTGGGTTACATCTTGCTGACGGTAGGTCTCCCATGATTTGAGTCTGTTTGATTGGGTTGTGTCTTCTGCAGACAACACATTCACGGATGCGTTTTTTGACAGCCCTGTTGCCGCCAATAATCCAGTAATGCTGTCTCAGATGCGATAGAGTCAGGCGGGCTCCACCGTGGAAGGTGACCTTGTGTGCCTGATCGATTATGAGCTCAGTGAAGTGTCCGCTGTGTGGCACGATGAGAGGATGCTTCATGTTTTCATCGATGCTTGCATTATTGATCCTGCCACCAACTCTTAGAAGATCGTTTTTATCCAAGAATGGATTAAGGGACAGCAGTTTGTTGTTACGCTTCACTTTCCCCTGCTTCTTGATGGTAAGTATTTCTTCATAAAAATACTTTTCTTGTATGTGCTTTATAATAATGTATTTTGCTTGTTTGATTTCAGGTGCAGTTAGATACGGCGTCTTCGGTTTGGAATTCGACACCGCCCGCAATACCCAGGTAAGTATACGCGTCACTCGCGTCATACAGCTATGTTTGTTTATCAACGCTTCGATTACGTCAGAGCTGTGACGTTGAATAGTGACGTTGGTTTGCATTGCTTTCTTCACTTCTTGATTCGTAGTGTATGTTTTTGTGGTGGTTTCTTTTTGATATGTTTTCAGCCATGATGGGCCTTGCCACCACAAGGGATGATTTTTGAGGATTGCTGTTGATACCCCACGGCTGGCGCAGTCTGCTGGATTATCAGTCGACTTGACATACTGCCAACAGTCCGCAGGTATGATTTCTTTGATTTGTTGTACACGGTTGGCGACGAATGGCTTCCAGCGATTGATGTCGCCTTGGATCCAGCCGAGCACAGCTGTTGAGTCTGACCAGCCGAAGGTCTTGATGTTTTGCTCTGATAGACTGTGTTTGACTGTCTGCATGAGTCTTGATAATAAGTGAGCGGCACACAGTTCTAATTTCGGCAATGATATGATTTTTGATGTCGGAACTAGTTTTGATTTTGCTGCTATCAGAACTACTGCTTGTTCACCTTGTTTCTTGCTCTTGATTTTGCTGTAGATAACACAAGCGTAGGCACGTTCTGAGGAATCGCAGAACCCGTGTAGCTCAATGTCGTCGTTCTCATAACTTTGAAGCCATCTTGGTACTTGGATTTGATTGATGCCTTCGAGGTCATGTTTGATCTTAGACCACTCTTCTTCAATGCTTAGTGGAAGTTGGTCATCCCACTTCAAATCTTCTTTCCAGACTGATTGGAATAAGAGTTTCAATCTTGTTGTTACAGGACAGAGCCACCCGGCCGGGTCGAAAACCTTTGAGATGTCTGAAAGTAGTGACCTTTTTGAGGCTGGTTTGTCTGTTGATGTGTTGATTTTGAGCTCAAAGGTGAAGACGTCCTTCTGAGGGTTCCAGCGCAGTCCCAGGTCTTTGTTGATTCTTTCTGCTTGAAATCAAACCCAATTTGATGATTGCTATCTGTGTCTGATCCTGCTGCTTGTAGTAACTCATTGCTGTTTGAGCACCACCTTCGTAGATTAAACCCCCCTGATCTGAGTAGGTTGATCAGATCTGTTTTTAATTTTAGAGCAGCTGGGATGCTGTGCTGACCGCTTAAGACATCGTCCATGAAAAAGTCTCTCTTCAACACCTTAGCTGCTTCAGGGAAATGCTGTCCTTCGTCGCGTGCTAATTGCTTTAGTGTGTTCATTGCCAGGAACGGCGCTGCTTTCGTCCCGTACGTCACAGTTAATAGTTCGTATTCTTGAAGTGGCTGATTTGATGATTCACGCCATATGATTTTTTGTAGATGTTTGTCGTTATTATTGCAGAGGATCGCTCGAAACATTTTTTCGATGTCTGCAGTGAAGGCGACCTTATACTGTCTCCAACTTATGATCAATGATAGTAAGTCTGCTTGCAGATCGGGTCCGTTGTACATCAAGTCGTTTAGGCTGTAGCCTGATGACGTCTTTGATGACGCGTTAAATACGACGCGTAATGCAGTTGTAAGCGATTCGGCGCGCTGTACACAATGATGTGGCAGGTAGCAACTCGTTGCCGGGATCGTGTTTCTGTTACGAGTACATTGCTGCATATGTTCTAATTCAATGTATTCGCGCATAAAGTTTTTATACATTGCTGCGAGGTCTTCGTTTTTGGCGAATTTCTTTTCCAGCTGATAAAGTTGTGCCACGGCCTTCTGCTTTGAATCACCCAGCTTTTCTTCGAAGCCTGGTTTCATGGGCAGACGTACAACATATCGACCGTCTTCTCGTCGTGTTGTTGTGTTGTTATAATGCTCCAAGCAGTATTGATCCTCGGATGATATTGTTATTTTGTTGTCTGCTATGTCTTCGATTGTCCAAAACCTCTGAATATTTTGTAAATCGTGCAGAACAACATTACACTGATAAGACTTCAGGTTGCCGCAGATGATCCAACCGAGTCGTGATTGCTGAACAATCGGTTGATTTTCATCTTTTCTGATGATTCCACTCATGATGATGTTCGAGTAGATGTTCGCACCCAGTAATATGTCTATGGGACGGCTGATATTGAAGTCTGGATCAGCAAGCCGTATGCCTTCAAGACGTTTCCATGACGGTTTGTCAAAGGATCTGTTCGGTAGATTGTTTACCAAACTTTTCATGATGATGACGTCAGTATTGAATGTGTATTCTGAATTCATAGATGATGCTGTTATAGTGATGATACCTTTGCAGTTATTTTCCTTTGTGCCAATCCCGAAAATAATACCCTTGCAACGTTGTCGTGGAAGGCCAAGTCTTTGAGCGGCATTTTCGCTTATAAGTGATGTTTGTGACCCTTGATCAATCAGCGCTCGCATCGTCAGATAGCTTCCATCAGCTGATAGCACCTTGATTTGGGCTGTTGCCAGGAGGATTTCGGCGACGTTTTCTTGTGAAACATGTGTCACGTTTCTTTGCTGTGTAACTCTTTTGTTGCTGTCTCGCTCGCTCGCGTTGATATTTGATGCGTATGCTTCGTGCAATAAAGTATTGTGACCGCATTTGCAATGCGCGCATCTTTTGTCGGAAAAACAGTCCTTGCCTTTATGATCAAAAAGACAGTTTTCGCATAAATTCAATTTTGCCACTGTTTTTCGTTTTAATTCTGGTGTCTGACCTAGAAACGATTTACAGTGGAAAATTCCATGTTGTTCATTGCACAATGGACACGTGTATTTATTCCTTGCTAACGATTTCAATGACTTCACATTTGTATGATTGATAAATGCCTTAGTTGATGCACCCGGGTATGCCTTGGAATATTGAGCTTTTTTGGAATCTTGATAGGTAGCTTGCTGATTGCTCCGCGGCGCTTCTTGCTTGCGTCGAGACGATTCTAATGCTGTGAATCGCATTTCCAAAAAAGTTAGAAATCCTGATAGCGTCGGCAATTCCCTCGGATCTTCAAGATATTCGAAGTAGTCATTGTGTGTATCAGTGTCCAATTTCTGCATCAACAAATGTACCACCAAAGGATCCCAACTTGATGTATTCACGCCTAAGTTTTTTACGGCACTTAGACACTCTTTTGTGGTGTCGTGCAATTTTTTCAGGGCAAATGATGATTGGTGTTGTATTGTTGGCAAGCCAAAAAGCGTGTTCATGTGAGAACTAAAAATCAATCGTTTGTTGTTATACCGATGATTCAGAATTTCCCAGCATGTTTCATAGTTTTCTGAACTAATATTTAGATGTTGTATTAGTTTCTCGGCTTCTCCCTTGACCTTGCTTTTTAAATGTTGCATTTTTTGCACATTTGAAATGAATTTATTCTTGTGGATCATTTCCATGAAGAGATCTTTGAAAGATGACCACTGCTGATAGTTGCCGCTGAACGTAGGGATTTCCATTTTTGGCGTAGAATGCTTTTGATGAGATACGGACCACATCTTGCTGTTGATTGATTTTTTGATCTTTTTGTAGCTGTCTTCGAACATGTAGTATGTTTTTTCGTACTGCACATCTTCTGTGGTAAGCTCGCTGTCGATCTCCCAGTGTAAGGAGTCCACGGCATTCCAGCGAAGTTGTAAGTCACGTAAGCTGTCCTCGAGCTCCCACTTTTCGGTAAGTAACTCGAGATTAGTGGCATTGATTGCTCGTTCTAGTGCTTTAAAATTGCTTTTTTGTTTCCGGTACATCTCGTCAAGTTTGCTGTGGTTACCTCTGTCTACTCGGCTGGTGCTGGCCTGACCTGATGGGGACGCTGTTGCAGCCGTTGATGGTGGACGCCAATCTGTAGTCACGCCGGCTAAAGGAGTAGCAGGTCTCAGAACTGACTTCTTTTCTTGATCAGTAGATAGGTGTTGCTGAATAATTCTCCGACAGTCGGTGTAATATGACTTTGCTTTTTCGAAGTGATTTTCCAAGAAATAAGTGTAGTCTTGGTCCTCGTACTCACACAACTTGACATGATTGGCTTGGAACTCTCTCCAGTACTGATCCAGAGTCTCTAGTCGCCTTGATATGTAAGATGGGGTTTTTCTTTCAGCTCCATCTTTCTTGAAGTTGGTGAATAACTGCTCCATTGCTTGAAGAAGTTGTTGCTGAGTTGATAGTAAATCTTCCATTTTTATTTGATTAATGGACGATTTGATTGATAATCCGGTGACGGATGCTTCCGAGTCACGGAGGTGATGCTGTTGCTAAGTGCTCCGGTATCCTAATGCAATATATGCGCCTTCTCAATCTCGTCGGTGAGACCCGCTTGTGGGAGGCCGACTCGACCGATTCGCTATTGCACTTCAGACACAGAAACACAAGACAAAAAATGTTTTTCGTGAGTGATGGCGTGATGTTTACCAATCACTGCTGCTGGTGATGATGTATGCGGTAGCAGAAAATTGTTCACTGCGCAATAGCTTTTAAAAATAACTTGTAGCGTTTTTGCTAAGTAGGCGGTAATACGTGGGCAGCACTAAACGGCGAAACGAAGTCACGTTGTCGAACCGCGTGGTCCCGCTTTTCTCTTACCGGCACTAGATCAATGCTCGAAGGACCATTAAGATGTACGAGCTGGTGTGCTGTACAATCTTAGAAGTTGATAAAAATGATAAGGACTTGAACTGATTATGTAATTTATTCTGATATTATTGATAGTGAGTACAATGCGCGACGGCGAATGATTGCGTACTGAATGGATGAGAATGAAAAATGATACAATATGGTAAAAATGCTTAAGTGCAAAAATGTGCGGTTTGTAAAGACCGTACACTGGTTGTAACCGTACTTTTTTAACTGTCACATAATGACGTTTTCTTCATAAATGAGAATTCTATATTTTTGATGATTTTTTTCAGTTTGCTTTTATTGGACAAACCCCCAAAAGGAAAAACGTGTTGTACAGATTTTTTTTAATAAAACAACTTCAAAAGACGGCTACAGATGCGTTGTCGCCTCTTAGGACGAAGATCGAATGTTTTACTGGATGTAATTATACTGGCTCTATAATCTTTATCCTAAAACACAGCAATGCAAGCACTGTTATTCAGCTTCAGAAATAGTTAAGATGGTGGTGCCTAACCAACGGGACGGGACCTCGGAAGAAAATGGAGTCCTACCACTTATAAAATTTTTGATTTAATTTAAGATTGCCTTTTATTATCTGGTACGTAATGATTCATCCAGCTTCCATCACCTGTGATAATGTCACATATAGCGTTAGATTCACCCCTAACCATCTTTTCACCTACGGTCGAATGTTCCTCTCCTAGCTTTCTAACGCCCTAATCATCTTGTCAGATTTTATTTGCCTAAGCTTGCCCGAATATGTTGTTGGGCTCTTATCAGTTCTGATCAGATGCTGCATTTTTTTATGAATAAGAGTGAAAAATAAGCATATGTATCGATTCTTTATCAAAGATAAATATCTATCTTTGATAAATAATCGATTCATATGCGTTGTCACCCTTAAAGGCTAAGATGAAATGTCTATAAGGGTCTCCGGTTCTGTACACTCACCATTCGAAACACAGCCAACGCCATCGTGCTACAACCATAATAGCTGCAGTGTGGCTCTATCACGTACCAAAACTTTTAATTTAAATGCCAAACGCTACTTTCATGTCTGTCATTACTTTGAATTCATGAAACGATATTTATCACGCGATAAGTTTCAAATGATCGCAAGTTTAACTTAATGACAAACGAATTCAATATATCCAGTCAAGTACCTACGTAAGTAAGTAAGTAGAGAGTAAGTACCTAACAATGAGATTAAAATTTACAAAACTTTTATCTTAGTTTTTCACAATTTTTTACTAAACAATTATTTTTCTAATGATTTAAAGTTACAACTGTCGTTTACATTAGATTTAGAAATCTCTTTTTAACAAAAACATTTTATTGATCAAGTGATTCTGTCAGTTATATCACAAACCATTGTCAATATGAAGGAGATGTAACCAATATTGTTGTCATAAATACTAAAACTAAAAGACATCCGTTTGCTTTTAATATGCATTTTATAAAAATTACTACTACAAGTACATTGTAATAAACAATGCTGAAGACGCAATCGGCTCGTCTTATTTGTTTTCTTTATACTCCATATATTTCATACACAACGCCTTCGCAAACAGTTTCATAAGTGTATGCATGAGTTTAATTTTCTAACTTGTTTAGTAGATATGAAATATTATTGCAATGTAAGAAAACTATACCTTCCAAAATATTATTAAAAACTTTTGCATTAAATATTGAAATGTCTTGATGTTTTTCAAGATATTTTATTATGCGTGAAGCGCAGGTGAGGTGACTTACTAGTGTGAAAATATTCCAGCTTTCTCAATATCCGTTCGCTTGCGCCAATTGGGCCCTTCCGTATTAGAAAATGCAAGGTTACTTTTCCATCCAATTCTCCATTTAGAGTGGCAACTACACGTGACGTTCTTTCGGTGCTCGGATTTCCACATTTATTGTCACTTAAGTACATAATATATGTATATATGTACGATTTACTTTAATTGGCTTTAAACTACTGTACTATTACTATTATTTACTTCCATAAAAATATTAGTTTATTTATTATATATTACCATTTTGTACATGGTACAGCCATGCTGCAGCTATATTATGGTTGTAGCACGAATGGGTCGGCGACCGGGGATGGACCACGCTCTCACAGAATACCAGCGTAAAATAGAAGCTTAATGCTGCTGTTTCGTATGTTGAGTGTAGAGAACCGAAGACCCTTTGTACTTGAAACGTGTCTACGGGCCACAGCATCTACTCATCAGGTGGACTGTGCCTCGTTTGTCACCTCCATTCTATAAAAATCCCGTTTTACTGACTGGTTACTTTGCTGAAATTGAAACTTTTTATAATGATAATCGTATACAATATTAAATTAATTTTTGCCGTGTAGTGACGACATAAGAGAATCCATTACCCCATATCAAGCCATGAATGTTGTAAGAGGCGATAGAGGAAAATAAAACAGGAGATGGGCAGCAGAATCTTCCCGATAACAACTGAAAATAATAAAAAACTGCGGTTGTCAACTAGGGCTGCCAACTTTTTGTACGAGAATAAAGTATGTTAAGGTCGGGGATTTAAAATAAACAGTATTTAAGAAAAACAAAGAGTACTCGTATTTGTTTAAAGTCTTAATAACATATTTTTGGAGTTCCTTACACAATTTAATGATTTATTATCGTTTTTATAATATTCGTTAGCCTTAACAATTGAAGTCGAATTTAAAATAAACGAGGAACTCACTTTTTTATTAAATTAATAGAAGCTCTATTTTAGGTATAATGGCTCCGGATAAGAGCGATGATAAAAACAGTATTTTTTATACATTTTTAATAGAACAGTATTAAAGAGCAAAATAAAGTACGATACTGTTTCTAACAGTATGGTTGGCAACCCTTTTGCCAACCCGCTTGCTAAACGTGGCAATTATGGAAAATATCACACTCACAAGGCTTATATTTAGCAGTGAACTTAAGATTGGCTGAAATATTTATAATACAACGTTTGTTTTCAAGATATCACTCCCAGGTGTTCCGAAAATTAGGAACAACGACTCGCGGAACCTACACGGTTTAACTTTTTAGATACAACGGTATCTGCGTCTTAAGACCACGTGTTAAAGTGTACGTTAGTATATCGCGTGAGATTTCACGTGCAAAGTGAAAAGCAGGTGGCACGTGCGTTGGTCAATTTCCTGTGCTCCTAAGTAAAGTCACAAATTGTGTCACCCAGGAGCGGATGGGATATCCTTATGCACTTGATTGAAAGGGAATTTGTGAAATTCTGTTACCTTTGTCCTTAACAAAAGGAGTTCTTATGTTAAGGACAAAGTGTCTTTCGTTTATATTTTAGGGTTTCGTACCCAAAAGATAAAACGTAGCCCTATTAATGTGACTGTATATCCGTCTGTCCGTCCGTGTGCCACGGATCTCTATCTTATTGGCGAAATGAGCTACAGACATGAAATTTGAATATTTATTGTAGAATATTTACCTCAAAGCCGAATATTGAATCAGAAATCAAATTAATTTATTTTTTAGGGGGTTGAGTAAAGTACTATTATTTTTTCGTAAAAAACGACCTCGAAATTGTTATTACCTATTAGATATTTTTTGTTACGGGATCTATTTCAAAAAATAAATTAGGTAGTAATAATTATTAATTATTACTTTTTTTTTTACAAAAAAAAGTACTATATTTATTAAGTTTTGATCGAGACAAACCAATATATTTTTGGAAATAGTTAACTTGTTATAATATAATATACGGAATCTTCATAGAGCGTGGCCTGATTCTCACTTGGCCGGTGTTTTGTTATTGTAAAAAACTTAGATCCACGTTATAGCCACGTATGAAATTTAAGAATAATCTTAAGCTCTAGTGATTCCAAGAAAATATATTATTGTGGGTTCAGAAAAGAATTATTATTTCGTGTAATATTTAAATTAAAAAGAAAATACATTTGTACTTGAAGCTGAAAATGTTTCGTCTGTCTGTTTCACTAAAAATATCTCTTGCGTCAAAATCCATCCATTCCAATCCAAAACGCGGGGGCTCCTCCGAAGAACTCCCAGTAAGCAACAACGCGGAATATTTACTAAGAATAGAAATTCGTGGACCGCACTCGTCGGTCAAGATCGCAACCAAAAATCTCGCTCAAATGCATGCGTCGACCCTGGTCGGCTGGAAGATGCGGCGCGTTCGCTCCGATACACCCCGTGCTGCATGCTCGCCATTCTCACACTTGATATTGAATTATTTCGGTATATCCATTGTTTGCAGTAATAAATAATATTGTTGTTCCTTTAAATTAAAACTTGGTATCAATCAATATGTTTTTGAATATTCACTCAGTATGGGTGAAACGAAACAATCTATGAGGACAAGTTTATTTCATTCTCAGTTTTATTTCAAACTTATTACTTTTTATTCCGATTGCCATTAAAAAAAAAACAACTTTCAATTCAATACTTTCTTTGGCTATGTTTATTTGGACTTGTGACTGTAACGATGATGATGATGATGAAATGGTTTTTACTAATTTTCATGAAATATACCATTTCGTTTTCGCTGTTAATAAAATTGTTTCACATCGAGAAATACGATAATGAAGGGTTTTTCTTTTTCGACGCGAATTTATTTTTCTACCACCTTGATACGTAAAAATAGAGATCAAGTTAGCACAAGTTTTTCAACACATTCCTTTTCTTATGGTTCCAAAATGATTTTGCATTTTACATAAATTTGTTATTCTTCTCATAGAAAGTTGTCTTTTTTTATTAAACGAAATAGTGTTATTAAAAAGAAAAAAATCTAACCTAAAGATACAATAATAAAGAAACATTATAAAAAAGAAAATTCTATAGGCTAATGATACTTTTTTTATTAATATTTATCGAACATTCTGTGTTCAAATGTTGTCCTGATTTATTTATTTTGTAGCGACCTGCCTCGGGTTTGTTGGGTAGGATTTATTAAATATTATTTAGGTAATCATCAAAGACCATTAATGATAAAATAATTATTTCGATTCCTAAAAAAAAAAACTGAGGACTAAAATGGAATTCTTAAATGCCTGTAATTATTCTTTCTCTCTATGTCAGACCGGAACATAGCAGCGATTTGGCGGCGGAAATAGTTTTACACGGTGGTATCTCTCCAGACGAACTAAGAAAATAGATCCTACCATATAGAAATATTTATTTTGAAAACGTTTCAACGGTTATTTACATCGATTACAAACTCCTCCCCAACGACTGCTTTGAGTTAGTCACACAGCGCTGCACCTGTTTTGTATTCATAATTTATATATTCACGGAACACTACGTTAATGAGGTTAGTGCTAGTTAACAAAGGTAATTAGCTTTATATGCCGGTGGTGTGCCACGCAAAATAGTCAACGCATTGCTTGCCTGCCTATCGGTAATTTTGTTACATCTGAATAGTGCTACCATTATTAAAATATAAAATCGAGAATTTTACCTCACGGCGCGGCGCGGCGATTCACGAAAAAATGATCTGGGCATTTTTGGACCTAAACCTCTTCGGATGTACTTAGGATGTGCCTTAATCATCTCTAGTATTTTAGTATTTTGTAATGCTGTGTCACTTATAAGGGTGCACACGTCAGTCCCTAGATTAAGCCCACGTTCAATAAAATGTAATAATGTGTGCACTGCTGGTGTCCTATGAATAAATAAATAAATCTCTCTTTGGAAGCGGATCGACAATCACCAGACACAGTACCAGTACCATACGTCTCGCACTTTTAACGCTGCTGTCCGTTACTGGTCTAGATATTTTGCGTCTGATGTAAAAGAAATTATTATAATGACATCTATCGGAGACTATAAGATTTTTGTGGCATCATTGGTCGCCTCTTACGATATGTATAGAATATACAGATCTGGTCGTTGAAAGTGTAATTTTTTATTGGACGAATCCTAGGAAACTTATACTCATGGATACTCTAATGTAAGGTGGCAGTTTGAGAGCTTTGTCTAAGAGTCTAAGGTTCGCGATAATTAAGCGACAGAAACTTGATTAAGCTGTCTTACACTTTGTTTGTTATTTGTGCAAGAATACTAGGTATGATGTGCAGGTTTCTCTACTGCAACTAAATCAAGAGAATTAATTCAATTATTAATGCTGACAAAGGGCGATGAACGCGCAATGAAATCAATTTTAAAGAAAAATAATGTTTTATATTAAAATTATAATTTTACTATTTATAAACATATGACACATGTTTTACATTACAATAAGGATAAGTGAACGTTATCTCAATGTTAGAATTAAAGAATGTAGAACTCAAATTGCCAGGCAAAGTTTAAGACCACACTCGAACCTTGTCGCTGTTTCTCGTTGCCGGCCTGGGTATTTTAGATCTGACATGGGCAAAATGATAAGGTTTTCTACAAGCCGGACTCTAGACACCTATGAATGGAATTGAGACGATACTGTAAAGCCACCATCATACAAAAAATAGACATTTTTGTAATAAACGAGAGCACATATACATGATCAGTAAACTATCTACGGATCGATGATTTGAATGAATTTGCTTTTTATTAAGTAGGTAAACCTTGTTAAGTACAATTCTTAACATTACAGTTACACTAATAAATAATAATTACATAAACAGACGCCTGTTTCTCAGAGGGGTAGGCAGAGACTGAACTTCCATTGGCATGATCCTGACACACCCACTCGCTTTTCTTTTACATCCAAATATCTACACATACATACTCGTCGGTTAAGGGTACATTTCATATGGCCCAACTTCAATATATCGCCAGTTTAGTCGATTTATTTCTGTTTAGAGCGTTTCTTGCCGACTCTACCACTCACTTCTGCAGCATACATTTGTTCCGACTCCATTCTTGCTACGTGTTCCAACCACATAGGTATTCCTTACTTAACACTAAATCTATGTTAACCATTAAATATTAATTAATCAAAGGTACTTTCTGAAAGTAAACCTTAATGTCATAAAAGTCAATGTTTGCCTCGGTTTTCTATAAAATCCTTTTTCATTACTATACATCTTACTTTTGCCGTTTTGCTTACCCTATAAAGGATAGCTGGTGTAAATGTATTAACTTTTCGTCCAGCTAGCTGAATCGCTTAAAATTCTCGCACGTTCCACGTCCTTCTTGACTTTGATGAATGAATGAGTTTAGCAAACCAATCACCCATCGTCAATTACTCACTCGGATGCGGCATGCTAATTGTTTTGTTTCGTCTGCTCAGGAAGCAGTTAGTTACATGTCGTTGTTTTAATTGCCTGCCTCTTAGAATTTTTCGACTCATTCATGCCTATGACGGCAGGGTTGGCAGGACGACGTTTATTTTTTATGAATTACTAGCTGTACCCGGCGCGCCGCTGCCGCAGAAGATATAATTGTTGATATATCGTAATGTAAATTCGGAAGAGTTATATTGTTTAATTAGGAATGATAAGACATTCATTGAAATTGAATGATGTATAACTTTCAAATAAGTTTGTTGGAACGATACGCGCGCCACCTATTATAAGTTAATTGTACTATGCCTTTATAACCTTCGCGCAAGTGCAAGCAATAAGTTTATTGTAATCTGGTAAACGGTATGGCAGCGCATAAAATACGAACAAACAAAAATTAATTTTTATATGTTAGATATATAAATATCAATTTAGTTGTTAATTACGTCATAATTTGTGGTGTAATTATGTGGTGTAAATAATTATAGAAGTAAAATTTTTCAAAGAATTTAACCTGTAACATTCTGAAATTCTATCCAAGCGTGATGACCCGGCTGGAACAGTAATTTTCCCCTAACTTATGTCCAGCAATGTGTGACCTCACGGAACGAATTATTATCGTTCTGTCGTTACCTTATGACATGTTGACAAGACTGTATGTATCGTACGTAGTTTAGGCCAATAACGTAGTGATTATATTACTCTTCGGTTAAGGTATAACTTTTTAAAGACAATGAGGACTTCCACAATTTTTTCTGCCACCAGGGCGGCGCCACTTTCGAATGAAGTGAAATATTTGACAGATCTCATGGCAGGAAAGTTAAATTGTTACAAAATTGGATTGGTTTCTTATTGTTATACTAGTTGGTACCCGGCGCGGCTGCCACAGAAAAAATAATAGATATTCAAATTTTGAAATATTGTTTTAAATTTGGAAGAGTTATATTGTTTGATTAGGAATGATATTACATTCATTGAATGAATGATATATATAATAAATTTGTACTATGCCTATAACCTTTACCTTGCGTAAAGCAATAAGTTGACAAAGTGTAAGCGCAATCCGATAATTACGCGCATAAAATACGAACAATCAAAAAATATTTTTTATTTATTAAATTTTATATTAATTACATTAGAAATGGGTAAATTAAACTACGATGTGTTACCATTTACCTTAAAGTAGAAAACTGTAGATTTATTTGTATATCTAAATTAACTGGAAACCGAAAATCTTTTATTTAAAACGCATCTTTTCAATAATTCTATTCTATTCTATTCTATGCATTGCACTATGATAGATTAAAATTAATAAATCTACATTATATTATCTGAATTCGCTAAAAGAAGCAAAACGTAGTGTCGAAGATGTCCGTTGACTTTTAATATTTAAAAATATACGTTTGAGATATTTATTAGACTAAATAAAACTATGACGTCATTACTGCTACTTCCACAATTTTTATAGAAATAAAAAACGCCCTCCAGCTAATCAAAAGTATCTCAATTGACACGTGCGTCTTTCTACACCACTGAATCGATAGTAGGGTAATATTTACGGACATGTAAAGTAAAGTAAAAGTAAAGTTGCAGTCTATTTACGTCCCACTGCTGGGCACAGGCCTCCTCTCATTTCTGAGAGGGTTTTCGGACATGTACGGACTGTGAAAATAAAAGTCGTGTGCCATTCGACTGTTCTCGTAAACTGCTCCTAGCACAATCATTTCAAAGCTTAAATAGGCGGCAGCGGTCGGCGAGAGCATTAGCGGTGTTAACAGTATAAATAATATTTTCTTTTACGAAAAGAAAGAGAAATTCACACAGTTGAATTCTTTACATGTATGCGTCCTTTTTGTCGTCGGAGAAAAATAGTACGTGAATGAAGAAGCATAATTATTGTTTTTTCAAAAAGATTTTTAGATGGGCGAAATTAAAAGCCGTAACTGATGAGCACGAATGCGAACAGATATATAGGTAGCGTCAAATGGATGTCTCTACGTATCCTTCTATATGCCATGAAATGCGTGAAAGCGTATGTACAGTGCATGTGTGCAAACGTTCTAATTTTGAGAATAAATTATGAAACGATAAAATATCGAAATAGGATCATACACACCCTACTCTTTACGTGTGACAAAATCAATAATCCGTGCGTCCTTAAAGCCGGCCGCTAGGTAAAAACTTTACTTCAAATTAATAGTTTTTTTTAAAGAACAATTTCATAATATGTCATTAAAAGTAAAAAAAATATTGCCAGAGGCTTCTACGGCGTAGTGTATATCCGTGTTCTTCACCTATTATACTCTATTATTTTGCCAACAGTAAAAAAGTCAACCGCTATAGTCTTTAGAATTGAAAATTATAATAAGCGAAAATAATAACTAGTTCCGATTACTCTTTTAAAACATACACGTTTCGCGACTATGCCTCAATGTATACTTTTTATTTTCTTTTTTTATATGATGGTAAAGGTAATATTGATTTAAAAAAAATACTTATCATATCTAAAATGAGAATTTTTAATCCATTAGCTGCTGACTTCAGAAATTCGTTCAATAAGCAAAGAAACGTCGTTATCCACGGGCTCTTTGCACAAATACATTGGCCGCCTCGCCTTTGAGAATTTAAAAATTTAATTATTTTGATCATTGCAAAATTAATTATGTCACTTAAATGTTAGTGATGGTTAATTCCATAGTTTACTTAGAAGTTGGAGGAAAATTGAGTATTTATGGTTAAAATAAGAAAGTCAGCACATTTCAATGGTATTTAGTACTTTTAGTTATAGCTAAGAAATTAAAGTAAAACTATTTGTTTGCCACAAAAATAAAAAAATTACGAAATATTATATAGTGTGACTCAAACAGGAACTACATAATTTCTTGTGACAAAACGGTCTATTATTCAGTTGTAACGGGATACCCATTACTCCTGCTATTCTGCCACAACCTTTCAGGGCAGAAATTGTAATTTTCTTATCAATAAAAGCGTAAGCACTTTCTGACCCTGTCATCGCAATAGCTGATGTTTGCTAATGCAATGTAAAACTATGTTCTTATCTGCGACGCTTTTCACTTTAGCATAGAAACCTTGAAGAACATTAAAAATTAACGTTGACATTGCACCTGAAAACTTCGCACTGTAACAATTTTTTCTCTTAATTCTTAAATCTAATTATTTTTTATTTTTCATGTAGCATATTGTATCAACATGCTAGTTACTACGATTTCAAAAAGGTACTCTGAGAATGAGTAGTAAATGAAGTCATTCAATGGACGTAAAGTGGAATTTTCGTAGCAAAGAAACTCGGGGCTTTGGAGGGTTTTTTTTTTTTATAAACTGCTTATATTATGTACCGCGGGGTCGTACGATAATTGTGGACTTGAATTTTTTTTTTTACATTCAGTTGCATAGCTGTGCAATCGTGCACATTAAACTAAATACGCACTTAATTGCCTTGGTTCAAACGGCTGAGGAGCGCTTTGTGCCCCGCTGTGGCTGAAAATCGCCAATGAGCAAAGACTCCCGGACAAGTGGCGGGGCTCCTGTTCCCCGTTGCGTTTTATCCACGTCAGAGATACGTAATGTTAGTGAGGCTAATTCGTCAAAGGCAACGCGGCCCTTTGTGCCAGCTTATGGTAATCAGCGAGGGGAGAGGGGCGCTTTAAATTTAATGGCGAGATTTAGCAACTATTATAAGTCTCCGAGGTAATTTTGTGTGAACCAAACATTTCAGGTTTTCATATTATACTCTCGTAATTTTAATTATATTAATGGATTCGGTTAAAATTACTTGTAATTAAACATTTTAAACTAATGTCCTGATAGTATCGTGGTTTGTTCTAAGGTTGAATAGCAGAGAATACATTTAAGATCAAGTTCGCCTTTTGATTTTTTTCTGATATATTATATGGTTTTATTATCATCAGCCTGTCCACTGTTGATCATAGATATCTCCCAAGCGCCACTTAACCCGGTTCTCAGGACGTAGAGTGGACTAATATAGACGTGGGCGACGTCGCATCAGCGATGTTTTTCTTTCGTTCCCAAGATCTACCTAATAGGTCTATCCTACCAAACATGCTTAGACACGACATACATACTCATAGTTATTAATTCCTAATAAATCTCGTATTCCGTCAATCTAACTGTTCCGGTCTTTGAAGGTAGTTACAACGGCCTCGCAATCGCACTTAAGAGGGGCTTCTTGCGAGGCCCTAAACAAACACGCTTTTAAATTTGTGACGTTCATTTTCGAGCATAGAAGCGATCACATTAATTATTCATCTGTGGTAAAATCTGGGGGAATCACATTTTAAAGGGCCTCGCGTGGCGCCATTTAAGTGCGAGGCCGTGGGCGAGGGCCCACTTCGCCCATGCCTAGATACGCCACTGCCGGTCCTCGGCTACACGCATGCCGTTCCTACCAGCAACCTCACGCAGATCGTCGCTCTATCAAGTCAAGGGGTGTTCCATACGACGTTTGCCTAGGCGTGGTCTACACTCCATAACAAGTAGGAGTACCTCCGGTTGTCACTTGTGCGAGAAACGTGGCCAGCCCACTAAAGATTTAATTAGTAGTAGTATTCTCTTTAGGCGTTAAAACGCAAAGGAATTTACTGTTGTTTATTTATTTACCTTAATTAAATATAAGTGAAGAAAATGAGTGACCGGTGTGAATGATATAATAGATAGGCGGGGCGTTCGGTGTGCATTACAAACAAATGATGTTGTTATGTCCTGAGTGGCAGACGCGAAAATGTATGCCGCACGCGTCGCTACGGCAGCATGCACTGCGGAACGCCTTCTACTGTGGCCATAATTAAGACTTAGCCTATGATCTGCCCCGTAGCGTAGTAACCAAAATAATTTTTATTATAGATTAGCTATTTGCCCCGGCTTCGTCTGGATAGGATCTATCAATGTCAATTTTTACGGATAAATGCCAGGATCTTTTACGTGGTAGAGCCTATTAGACTACTACTATATTACTAGTAGAGTATATTAATAGTATAGTGGTAGCACGAATGGGTCGGCTCGACCGGGGAAGGACCACGCTCTCACAGAATACCAGCGTAAAATAGCAGCTTAGTACTGCTGTGTTTCGTATGGTGAGTGTAGAGAACCAGAGACCTATTTTACTGGAAAAAAGGCATTCTATCTTAGTCCTCACGGCTGACAAGGCATCTGCATTTTAATTCGCAAACGAAGATAGATGTAGATGTCTATGGGCCACAGCAACCACTTACCATCAGGTGGACTGTGTGCTCGTTTGTCACCCTTATTCTATAAAAAAAATACATTTCCAAGTTCGATCCCTGCAGGGACCTTTAAAGTTTTTAATTGGAATTTTAAGTGTTGATTTAGTACGTGCTCGGCTGTGAAGAAAAACATTATAATAAAACCGAGATATTTACAGAGAAAAAAAATTGTCGCATTCTTGTGAAGTGCGCCAACATGTTGTAGAGCAGTACGACGGACTTATTACTACATAACTTACCATTACCATCAGGTGAACTTCGTGACGAAAGCCGCATGTCTTAAAAACTATAAATATCTCGAGGACATGCATTCACCAACGGACATTGTGACAGCGCGGCTTACTTCGGCAAACATCGTCTCCAAAAACCCTCTTAGTAACGAGAACAGGAATGTTCCTTGCAGTGGGACGAATATGAGCTCTGTCAAGTTTATTTTCTGTAAAAAATTTACATAATTATTTATATACAAGTATATTTACCTAATATTAAATCGTTCCATTTCTTATTTTCACCCTACTGTGGCTACGTACAGAATCACAATGATTTAAGATAGAGATATTTAGTAGTCAGATACACTGGCGGGGCAATAAAAACTGACAACCAGAATAAATTATAAAATCCCTGTTTGATACCGTATGTTAATGACATGGAAAGGCATTCTGAAACGGTATGCACTTCCAATCCGAGTCGCGTTAGACTAAGCGATCATAAAGTCAATTACGAAATTGACAAACAGATCACAGGATATAGTGAATATTTGCGTTTTCCCCCACGTTTGCTTCAACAAGTAGGCATAATTTGATACTCACTCTGTACGGCTAAATGTATGGCTTAAATTTCGATTGACTTGTGACATTAATTATCTTAATTTGACTGCTTCGTAATTCTAGTGGTCGTAAACGCGGTTCCTGATCATAACGTCCTGGGCTCGAATTCGGGGTCGGGATAAAATCAGTTTTGGGTATTTCTGTGAAGAAATTTTCAGTAGCACCCCGGAGTCAGGAAGTTGACGGTGTTTGACCCCCGTGCCTCGGAAAGCACGTAAAGCCGTAGGTCCTGTGAATCTTAATCTCTCTCCCGTCCCATCGGACTTTGTGAGTAAATAGAGTGTGCACCTGTGCTTTCACATACACTTGGGCACTGTGCAGATGGCTTGTCTCCGTCGAGACTCACTGCCGTGACCGAAATTCGCTCTGGAGGACATTATTAATTTGTATAAAGAAAATCGACTGGGCAACGCAACGGGCGACTGTTTAGCTGCGTCGCTGCGGAGCTACGGGTTCGAATCCTGTATGGAACTAGTTTTTATGAACACCAAATAATTGTTCGAGGCCTCGATGTTTATCCATATCAAGATTATTTATGTCAAATGACCGCTTCGATACAAGAGAAAATCCTAGTGTGATCGTAACTTTTTTTATTGTAAAAGAAAATGTAATTGATCTCGAATTTTATGAGGTAATCATATTATATTATCACTTTTATTTTTAACTTGTATTGAAATTCCTTCCCTGTAATATTCCGGTTAATTTAAGAATCCAATATTGATCTCGAAGCTCGTGATAATATTAAAATCTTTATTTGTTGATAGTTTAAAATCTAGGATCAAATTGTTGTAAAATCGGCTTAAAGATCTAAAAGGCTTAGTTGTCGTTTCCATATTAATATTTTTACCCTTTTAAGTTGAATCAGTATTGTAAATAATTAAGTAATTTTAAAATATTCTGAAATGTTATGGCTCGTAGCACATTTGAACAGCACATTAATTGTGCTCACAGTTCCATTCTATTTAATTCTAGAACAAATTATAGATGATAAAATAATTAAATGACGATGTGATTAGATTTCATCGTCTTGCCATTTAGCTAAGCACTTTTAAACGTGCGTAGTAGACAACACAAGTTTAAGAGCAGACCCTTAAATAGTATATTATAATACCGAACTACATACGTATTGAATGCAAAATAATTTTCTTTTATATTAGAACTGAAGCGTGCTAACCCTGGCGGCTATTGGAGGGCGGGTGAGGTGGTGCGACAATCGCGACGGTTTATTGTCCAAAGCGCAGGCGGTGTCCGCGCCTCAAAGGACGCCGACAAAGCGCCGCCGCGGCCGGCATTAGCGGCCCTGTTTGATGCCTCCCACCCCTTATGAAGGGTTGCCTCTTTTATTAAATATTATATTTTATATAAAAATAAAAATACAAATTATGCTATAGCTCGTACTTAGTAGCAGTGTATATTAAATGCCTATAATGTACGTATATTAGTGTATAATAAGGGTGATGATAGTAATAATGAGTGTGGTATGGAAATATGCAGATAAAGAAAACATACCGTCATACAAAGCGTCAGAAGCCTAATGGCAGGGCGTGGACCGTGAACTCGAAAGATCGTGGGTTCGAATCCGCCATTCGACTACTGTCGTGAACCAGTTCTAACACAAGCATTTTAAGCTTAACAGAAGTGGTTAAAGGGAATATTAGTAATGTTTAATAGCATTACTAATATTTAAAAAAACATAATGCGTGGGATGAAGCATTCATTAATATTTGGACTGTCTGGGCCTTAGCATAAGCTTAGCTTAATCTTAGACCTAAAATACCTACCAAGGGTTTAAATAAAGCTCAAATGTTCCTTTGTTTATAACGATTAAGTGTTGCACATGTTTTGTAGAGGCCATTCCTTTACTGCGTGCCGCGTCCGCCTACAACGACACTATTTTGTAACTTTATATTTAAAAATCCGTGTTTAATTTCATTCGTGAAATGAAAAGAGCACGGTATGGGTATTACTATATCAATAGCTCCAAATATATTTTGTTATACAATATAACATCAGCCGCCTTTTTAAGTCCACTGCTGGACAAAGGCCTTTCCGAAAATGTACCAGATGGTTATCAATTCCTTGCAAGATTTGGTTACTGTCACCAAGTTGAATGTGGTCCTCGCTTCTCAGGTGGATTGGTGAGAACGGAGAGGAGAGCACTAGTTATACTGACCACCCTTCCATCCTTACGTAAGAATAAATGTAAACATTTATTTTGCATTTATTTAGGTAATTATTTATGAAAAACATTTCTTCAAACTAACAACAACACTTAAGCCTAATAAAATATACCAACTTTATTATATTAGAAAATTATATTTTTCTGACATGATATTAAAAACCTAAAAATACATTTTGTATTGTATTGGATTCGAATGTACTACCCGCCAGCCATGCGCCCGCAGCCCTGATTCAAAGTGAGTGTGTTACTCTTTAACCTGCGCGATTCGCGACCGGCTAAACTTACCACTCCGCTAAATAAAGTTAAAAGGCTTCTCTGGCTTTGTCTCGGCTCGCCTTTGATGTACGCCGAGAACGTACCCCCCTCTCCTTCACTTCACCTCGACCCTCCCGCCTCCTCGGCGCTCGCAAACAGTTCACCGCAAGCTGAAACTATTGCCTTTAATGTCTTTTCCGATACACCCTCGTACGATTGATTAGTACGTTGCGTAGGTATTTCTGAGGAATCGGTCCGATCAAAGTAGTCGCCTCCTTTTGACGACGAATCTCTGAAACTGAACAACCCTTATCGTTTTGATCTCCTATTAAGCATCGTCCGTCGAATTTTACGTCAGCTTTGTACTGGCGGCGGTGATTTCGCACTTTCATTGCTTTCATGTTTACTTTATAAACACCGAACTCAAGGAAAATCGTATGGTGATGCTACATATTGATGTATTTTTTTATAAAATTGTATTAAAAGACGTACAGTCCACTTTAAAGTAAATGGCTACAAATAATTCATAGAAACCTGTTATCAATTTTTTATATAGGATAGGGTGACAAACGAGCACACAGTCCACCTGATGATAAGTGGTTGTTGTGGCCCATAGACATCTACATCTATCCTCGTTTGCGAATCAAAATACAGATGCGTTGTCACCCGTGAGGACTAAGATGGAATGCCTCTTTTCCAGTAAAAATGGTCTCCGGTTCTCCACACTCACCATACGAAACACAACAGTGATAAGCTGCTCTTTTACGCTGGTATTCTGTGAGAGCATGGTCCTTCCCCGGTCGAGCCGACTCATTCGTGCTACAACTATACTACTAGTATAGCTGCAGCATGGCTATACCACGTAAAAAAACTTCAGACAAAGAAGGCTACAGGTGCGTTGACACCTCTGAGGACCGATATGAAATGCCTTATAGCCTGGAACTATACTGGCTCTCTATGAACTATTAACTCCAGGCGAATATAATGTAACACATTCTTTATCGCAAATGTTTAACAACTGTAGTAACAGAAAATAAGAAACCGGTCTAGCATGTACGAGTATGTGTGTTAGGCAGCGGTCTAGCATATATATATACGTATTAAAGCCTCGCTGCAGCTATATTATGGTCGTAGCAGAAATGGGTGGGATCGACCGGGGAAGGGCCGCATAAATTAGCAGCTCAATTCTGCTGTGTTTCGTATGGTGAGTGTAGAGAACCCGAGACTCATATTACGAGAAATGAGGCGTTCCAGCTTAGTCCTCAAGGGGTATAACACATCTGCATCTTGTTTCTTAATTGAAGATAGATGTCTATGGGCCTCAGCATTCACTGTCAATTAGGTAGACTGTGTGCTCGTTGGTCACTTTTATACACCCCAGAAAGTTCTAGAAATCTCATTGCTTGTTCAGCGGCCCTTGTAATATGGTGTGATATTCGGAACTGTCTACCGTTACAAGGCTTGAGCATTAGTTCGTATAATGTGTCATTGCATCTTCATCCTGTATACAGGTGGATTGTAAGCAAACTTTATAAGAACAGGTATAGGTCAATGTCCGCCATTCAAGTCCTTTGCTGCTTCAAACAAATAACTATCATTTCACATATCAAATAACGTGCAACTTTAGCATACCATATTACAATTAATATCTTAACATACAAAACCATTTTGCCGCATTATATTCTTAAAAATGTGTTATTAGGATAAATAACTAATAATAAGTTATTAGGATTAATAATATCGTAAGAATGGTAAAAGAGATGAAGTGAAAATAAATTATATCCGTGGAGTTGAACTTTACTACAAGTTTCTATTTGCCTATTGAGCTCTGGTGCTTCAGGTAAGGGCCAAGCATGCGCCGTAGTTTCTACACAAGCAAGTAGCAACTTAAGTTCGATCCCCGCTGGTACGAATTTTAAGTGCTGATTTACCTCGTGCTCGGTCGGTAACATAGTTAGGAAAATCATGTCGAAGGAATAAATTATTTCGAGTTTCGCCAATATGTTCTAGAGCAGCGCCGCGTCTTAATTTTTCTGAAATAAGCGGCAGCCTGTCTTTTTTTTATGAGAAAACGTTACCCTCACACTAGGATTTTCTCCTGTGTCATGGAGGCAGTTTACAAACATAAATTGCACGAGAACTAACACTCAAAACCCGGAACAATTATTTGTAGGTCATACAAATATTTGTTCCGAACGGGATTCGAACCCGCGGCCCCCAGCGCAACAACTCATTGCTAAGCCACTGCGCCACGGAGCCTGTGCACAGCATTGGGATGTATTGTATATAGCTTGTAACTTTACTAAGGTCACAGGTTTTATAACACATGCATTTGTCAAACTGTGGTACGTTTTTTTTCTTCATTTTAGTGTTTCTTGTTTAAATTACCGTTACTGTTACAGCCTGTTAAAGTCCACTGCTGAACATAGGTTGTCCCATGAATCGCCTCATAGGGAGGCTATTTGCCATAGTTGCTACGTTTGGGTTGGCAACTGCAGTTTTTTTTTTTATTTTAAGTTGTTGTTTTTATTAGAAAGACACTGCTGCGCTCATCTCTTGATATATTTCCCTTTGTCGACACCCACGGGATGATGATGATGATAGATATTTTTACACCGACACTTCTTCTTCTACCTAGCGTTTATCCCGGTTGCTGATCCCGCCCAGCGCGGGAGAACCCACGCCGTTAAAACATTAAATTACCTACATGTTATATATGAAGGTTTTATCTACTGGATATTAAATTGCTAAATATGTAGATCGCGACTTACATCTATATTTTCGTACACAAACATATGGTTTTTTTTATTAAAATAAAAAAGTCTTTGATGTATAAACGTGAAATCAAACATTTACGAGTACTACATACGAAAACTAAATGAATTTACATAGAACCTAGCGCCAGGTATTAACACAGCGGTCCGAATAACCCGGTGACGCGGCACTGGCTTTGCGAAAATTCAATTAGTGTAATAACAGCACAGTTCCATTATAGCAATCAAAGGAAAACGGAAAGTTTGCGCACATCAAAGAGTCGCTTAGTGCGTGCTCTCGGCTAATGATACCGTAGTGACGCGACCCCATCTATCGACCGACGCGAATGTCAATAAAACATCGAGCTTTTGGAAATTATTTTCGATAGAATGACACAGAATGACAAAACGATGTGGCATTTCACCATAGTGAAGGTGGTATTTATACGTGGTAGAGCCATGCTGCAGCTAATAATATAGTATATTAGTAGTATAGTTGTAGTACGAATGGGTCGGCTCGTCCGGGGAAGGACCACGCTCTCACAGAATACCAGCATAAAATAGCAGCTTAATGCAGCTGTGTTTCGTATGGTGAGTGTAGAGAACCGGAGACCCTTTTTACTGGAAACGAGGCATTCCATCTTAGTCCTCACGGTTGACAACGCAACTGCATTTTGATTCGTAATCGAAGATAGATGTAGATGTCTATGGGCCACAGGAACCACTTACCATCAGGTGGACTGTGTGCTCGTTTGTCACCATTATCCTATAAAAAAAAGGGCATACCTATACCTTATAGGTTACGGGTATGTGTATTATGATGAAGTAGAAGCATCTCAGGTATAGCCGTCTTTTATAAGTCTATAAACACAATATCACACAGACAGCCATTTAAATAAAATTTAAATGGCTGTCTGTATGATATTAGTGCATGCTATTAGGACATGAATAACCATATTTAACATTTTTGTTTATCTGTCCGGGCTAATATTTGAAATGGCTAAACCTAGATTCTTGATCTAGGCTATATTTTAGCATAATGATTTCTTATATTTTCGCGAAGGCTACACATTAAATGAAACTAACTTTTACGGGTTTTTTTCGCATTTAATTTAACTTTTTAATTCCCGACGTTTTGGGTGCTTTGTAGCACCCATGCTCATGGGGGGGAGGGGGACTGTAATATTTGACGTTCCAATGTCATAGTTAGCCCGGCTACCTTCAGTTTTTGTAAATCACCCGAAACGTCGGGAATTAAAAAGTTAAATTAAACACGAAAAAGTCCGTAAAAATTAGTTTCATTTAATATATTCTAGCATTTTCTTAAAATAAAAACACATAAAATTAATGGGGATTGTTCTATAATAAGGATGGTTGTCTCATTAACTTTATGAGATATTAAAAATGTTTCAAACAAGATATGAGTAAGGATAATGTGATAAGATTTTTGTATGTGAAATTAAGGCTCAATTTACATTGCGGGGTGGAAATGGAAGCAAGTTTCTGTAATAAAAGTGTACATAGTAAAATGATTCTTTTTTTTTAATTGTGTAACGTACAAACTAGATATGAGCCAAAAAAGATGTCGCGCGTCTTCCGTGGAATTCTCGGGAATCATTTTACTATGTACATTTCGTTACAAAAATTCACTTCCATTCCGTTTCGCGACAATATAAATTGAGTCTAACAGATCTTTCATTTTTATTTTCCACATTTTACCATACCGTACATAGTTTTCGAGATAACAAAAGCTGAGTTTAAAATGGTTTATCGGTAATCTAAGCATTTGCCCAAAGGCCACTAATAAATGTCCCCAGATTTCTTTTGTTTAACTTGTAAGCGGACGAAGTCGCAGATAAAAGTTAGTATGAAATAAGTCTTTTGTTGAATTTGCATGAAAATAGTAGTTAGTGTACAGAAAAGGATTCGTCTACCATCTAGTGTCCTGCTTGCTTGCCCAGTCATCGCACGGGTGATTTCTTTATCTTGACAACAGCGCCACCTACCGGTTTCAAACCATTCTCGAATCAACTTAATCATCACACACAAACTTTCATAAAAGTCGTTCTAGCCGTTTAGGAGGAGTTCAGTCACATACACACGGATAGAAGAAATTATATGTACCTATATACAACATGTAACAAAAACCCCTGTGGTTGCTGTTAAGTGCGTTATCAGAATTAGTATTTAAACATATAGAAACAAATTTACTTCAGAAAACATGACCATAAATAAATTTAATTTTAATAAGTTTTTATTTGCTAAATGTATGTGGTTTTAATACCTGTAACAGACACGCTTATCGTCGAAGCAGGCACTTGGACAATACTTTTACTCCCCGGCCAGAGTATACGTAGTATGTTCGATTATATAGAAATACGGTCGCCTTTGTGTCGCACCGCCGTGGCACGTGCCGCATCTTGTCAAAGGCGCCGCCGCGACATCATAGGTTCCCGCGTGCGGCGTACACCTGCAGGAGAATTTGACATATTAAAGGGAAGCGCCGCGCCGCGCCGCGTCGTAATACTAGATTATTTGCTACCTAACTTGTGTTTATTATTTATATTGGTATTTTATAACAATAACCATAAGAATAAAATAGTATTCTATTTTATTCTGATAACGAATACTAATTCTGATAACGCACTTAACAGCAACAACAGGGGTTTTTGTTACATGTTGTATATATAATTTCATAAGAATAAAATAGTATTCTAATTTATTCTTAGAATAGAAAAATATTTATTTAACCAACACAGTAAATAATAATAAAATAAAGCAAAATAATAAGTGCGCCTCCGGGTGTACCGACACTATCTTGGCGAACAGACTATAATAAAACCACGTACAATTTGCAAATAAACATTTATTTTAATATAATTAATTTTTTTACGGTTGAGTTTTCTGAAGTAAAGTTTATCTATACGTTTGAATACTGATTTTGATAATGCCCATTTTTATAGGTAAAGGGTGGCAAACATGCACACAGTCCACTTGATGGTAAGTGGCTGCTATGGCCCATAGACATCTACGTCTATCCTCTATTACAAATCAAAATGTAGATGCGTTGTCACCCGTGAGGACTAAGATGGAATGCCTCTTTTCCAGTAAAAATGGACTCCGGTTCTCTACACTCACCATACGAAACACAGCAGCATTAAGGTGCTATTTTACACTGGTATCCTGTGAGAGCGTGGTCTTTCCCCGGTCGACCCATTTGTGCTACAACTTACAATTAATATAGTTGAAGCATGGCTCTATCACGTTAAAAACTGTTATTAAAGGGAACCACAGGGTTTTTTGTAACATGTAGTTTAAAAATAATTCTTATAAACCATATAAGTTAATACAATCAAAGAGTTGTATAAAATAATGTGTCTTTACTCATAACACCCAACCTGCTCACTGACAGACGATGCTTGGTAATGGGCAACCGACTGAAAGTGGAAACTCTGTCCAATAAACGCTGAACACAAGTTTCAGATTGATGATTATAAAATCGGTATTTCAGTAACCTCTACCATTGTACTTTCATGGTGTGGGTATTAATACCTCTAGAGATCTTTGAAAAAGCCATGATTAATTATCCAACAGTACCCTCTCACGGAAATAGATTGTCGAACGCTCTGGCACCGCCTACACACAACCGTTTGTCATTTTCAATATTTCTTTTACTCATTTGAAATGACCTTTAATGTCAACAATATTACTGGAAATGTTACACCTATTAAAGGTGGTGAGTATTTTTTTCTGCGTATAATTCCGGCTGAATTGATTCATCATCTTTTTAAGGGTAATAGAGCCAGTATGTAGAGAACCGGACACCCTTTTTACTGGAAAAGAGGCATTCCATCTTAGTCCTCACGGGTGATGAGGATTGATGTAGATGTCTATGGGCCACAGCAACCACTTTTTTATAGAATAATGGTGACAAACGAGCACACAGTCCACCTGATGGTAAGTGGTTGCTGTGGTCCATAGACGTCAACATCTATCTTCGTTTGCGAATTAAAATGCAGATGCGTTGTCAGCCGTGAGGACTAAGATAGAATGCCTCTTTTCCATTAAAATGGGTCTCCGGTTCTCTACACTCACCATACGAAACACAGCAGTGTTAAGATCTATTTTACGCTGGCATTCTGTAAGTACGTGGCCCTTCCCCGGTAGAGCCGATCCATTCGTGCTACAACTATACTATTAATATAGCTGCAGTGGTTTTGTACGTGATAGAGGCATATCACGTACAATACCACTTACCATCAGGTGGACTGGGTGCTCGTTTGTCACCGTATCCTATATAAAAATAATGTAATTTTAAATGAAGATAACAGGACAGAACAAACAAACCGTAGTAATATGTGAACTAATCAATTAGTCAATTACTAATGAAATTGTTTTTCTTTAATAATGATCAAAAAGACAAGTATTATATTTATTTAATAACCGTGTAGTGGCGATGTTTGAACTTTGAATATCCGCTACCCCATATCGTCCAGTGGAAATCGTAAGAGATTACAGTGGGAAACAGGCCCGGAGATGGGCTGCAGCATCTTCCTGATAACTGCAAAATAATGTAAAAATACTGCGGTTGTCAACCCGCTTGCGTATTGTGGCAACTTTTTTTTATAGGATAAGGGTGACAAACGAGCACACAGTCCACCTGATGGTAAGTGGTTGCTGTGGCCCATAGACATCTACATCTATCCTTTATTACAAATCAAAATGTAAATGCGTTGTCACCCGTTAGGGCTAAGATGGAATGCCTCATTTCCAGTAAAAAGGGCCTCCGGCCACCTGCACTCACCAAGCGAAACGCAGAGGTAAACCTCTACTTCACGTTGGTATTCTGTGAGGTCGTGGTACCACCCCGGTTCGAGCCGGCCCATCCGTGGGACAACAAAATCTGCCGCGTGGCTCTACCACTGTTGGAAAGTATAGTAATATGGGGAATATTTGTGCATGACAAACTGTACAAACAAACCGCGCCCAGTCCCTGGCGGCGCTGATTCTGACCGCTGTTCCTGGTTATGGTCGCGCCTATGGTAATATTATAAGATATATAAAACCTTAAAACTGAATAACTAGGGTAAAATGATTTCATAACACTTTTATAGTGACCGCATCGGACGTTTCTTTTTCTGCCGACTTCCAAAAAGGAGACGGTACTCAATTCGTGTGTATGTTTTTTTTTTTTTTTTATGTGTGTTACCTCATAACTTTGTACTGGGCGAACCGATTTCGATGATTCTTTTTTTATATGAAAGCTGATAGTTCTCGTGTGGTCCCATATGAATTTGATCAAGGTCAGACCAATGGTTATTGAGTTATTCTCAAATAACCTATATTGAAGTCGGCTGTACAAAATTTTTAATTTTAAATTATTATATTTTCTGATGGGACCACTTGTCTTTCGTGCTTTGATACTAATCAAACATCTCACGCAGACGTGATAATTTTTCTAACGAACGCAGCGGTTCTCAGCCGTAGGTATGTCACATAAACACGTTAAATGGTCATTTTATGATGTTTTCATTGGTATAACTTCTTTTTTTTAATTATGTTGTATAAGAATTATATTCTTTGGAGATTTTTGAATCAACTTGACAATTTTTTAAATGAATTTGCGTTATTCGAGTTATCGTAAATTTCATAGAGACGATAATACATGATATTTTAACAAAAATATTTTATTTTTAATTTTCTTTTAATCATCTTTCATTTTTTAGTTAGTTTTGGCGCGGGACATACTATAATACTAATTCGTCATTATCAAAATAGGCAAAAGAGGGAAATGAAATATACGACGGCAGTAGTATCATCCTGATAACTACTCAAATTAACAAACAGTGCGGTTGTCAACTCGCATCCCAAATGTGGCAACTATGGCAAATATCCCCCCTACCAGGAAATCTGTGAGGTTTTACTATGTTCAGCAGTGGATATGTAATAAGTTGTAATGAATGAACGAAAAATCATATCAGGCAATGCATAATAGTTGCCAATCACATAATAATAAGAAAACAAGGTCTTGAGCACCACAATCAAATACGTATCAATTGTGTAATATAAGTTGTCAGTATCTATCCATTTAAGACCTCGAATAACAATCCTCGGCCAAGCATTCATCGTTACCCTACAAACTAATGGTGGCATCCTACACTGCGAGATTGCCACTCAAGAAGCTTCTATCTCCGCCAACTGTTAGTAGGTTGTTTCTGCTGTATGGCCGGTCCTTTGTGAGTAACACTACGGCTTAATATGTCCCATTGGATTATATTCGTTTCTCTTATTCTACTGCGAATATTTTCGCAGAGCTATCCAGATTATAGGCGAAAGATATTCGACCAGCCCGATTCGACCGACGGTTCTTGTAAGAGGCCATTCATTGCCAGTAAAGACTTTTGTCATCCGATAGATGTGCGGTTTCACCGT